>OU015492.1:157612007-157874507 GCA_907164885.2 Dolomedes plantarius
CCCACCACGATGGGGAACCGCGCTTGCGCGTCTCAGGTGTGATAGTGTGCTCTTTTCAAAGTCAATTATCTTTGTTCCTGTTAGACATATAAAAAAATGTTATGAATGATTTTTGTTCATAATTTAATGCTCTTTAAGTTTTGCATTTAATTATTTTTTATAAAATCAATATTTTTAAAGATATTTCCAAAAAACCAAAAAAGTGTACACATTTTCCAAGATGGCGGCGAAAGCTCAAGTCTGATCGGTGGGGACTTTTAGTATGTTCATTAGCATGCCTAAACAAACATCTCCACCAAATTTCAAAACTTTCATATTTTTTTTAGCCATTCGTCAAAATCGAGTCTATTTTGACTGGGGTAAATAGCTCTACAACTATTAGTTTTTCCATTCCAGCTATAAACTCTATTTTTATTACTTAAGCTCTTACAATGTGGCTTGAAGTCGACAGTTTTATTAAAGCTCCTTGTAATCACTTGATCCTTTTCGATAAAATTTCTGTCATTAATGCACTGAAAAATTTTCGCTCTCGAAAAGTTTTTTTTTTTGATTTACAATGGCAAGGCAAAAGAGATTACAAAGGAACGATGAAATAAAAGCAGAAGACCGAAGTCATTGCCCTAGAAGCGTTCTTGCTTCCCAGTATCTCGACACCTCTGTAGATCCGCGATGAGCCCACATCGGAGCAGGTGGTTCCTTTCCATTACTTCTCCAGAATCGCATAGTGGGCAAAAAGGCTCGGTTGAAATACCTATGCAGTGACTCTCAAAAAGTCATACTCTAAATTGTGCGTTATTTATTTACAATTTTAAATGCATACTTCTTGATTCAATTTGTTTGGACTCCTGGTCATGATGGAATTTCTGTAAATGATGCGGCTGATGTTGCTTCCAAGAATTATTCCTCTTCTAAATTCCTTAATGAGATTTCTCCCAAAGATTCAGCTAAAAAGCTTTGCTCACTTTCTATAGGTACTCCCAGCCAATTTCGGCAGTCTTCTAAGTACTATCCAAATTATAAGCTTTTAAACTCTAACTCTTTCTTCGCAACTACCTTCCATGGAATCTTCAAGGCAATGTTCCATCGAGGGTAATGTAATTATCTCTTGATTTCTTACAAATTCTATTTCGTCCAGGGCCACTCTTTTTAAAATGCGTTTATCCAATTCTGATATTTGTGACCATTGTGATTCTCCTGAGTCTGTTGAACATACTCTTTTGCTCTACATCTAGTAGCGAATTACTCGTGTGGCAGTTGAATACCACCATTCTAATTCCCTTATCGAAGACGTAATGGAATTTTTTTCTATATGCAAATATAATCTTCGATATCATACGCAAACACCATCATTCGAGTCATGCCTGCACAGAGAGACGCCAAGGGAGAAGAAAAGTCAAGCGCCCAGCATTAATATTAATTCTGAAAAATGAGTTGCTAGGATGTTCATTCGGAAACTAAAGCGCACTTACAATAACACAGTATAAAAATAGGAACTATAACTTGGTCCGAAACCGTTAAATACCTTGTAGTTATTCTAATAGATAAATACATTACGTGGTAACAACATATACACGTTAGGGACACGTTTCGTGCAGCTCATAGATTAATTTACCTCATAATTGCTCGAAACAGCAAATTATGCATTATAAACAAACTGCTCATGTATAAATCCTATCTCTGACCAATTTTAACTCATGAAAACCTAGCATGGTCATATGCAGCTGATACAAATATTAAAATTCTTGGCACAAAATAGCGTGATTTGGCAAATCGTTAATGATCATGGTATTTCAGATATGTTGAAATCCACAGGGACCTTGAAATCCCTACTATTTATAATTATTTTCAGAAACTCGCGATTAACTTTCATAATTATATCGATAATGATATACTCTTAAATCTAGCCTATTATGAACTTGCTGACTCTACTAACAGGAAGAGGCCTAGAGACATTCTTTCCTTAATTACTTGATGTTGTCATTTCTTTATCATGAAAATAAAAAATAAATAAAAACTAATAAAATAAAAACTAATACTTGGCTTACAAAGACAAAAAAATATTTTAAAAAATGTAAATCTGAAAAATCATGTGTTTTCTATCCCTAAACATCCTTCTCTCATATTACTTCAGATATAGCTCTCTCTAACGGCCCCTTAAATACGGAGTTAATCATCTCGGGGAAAAACTCCAAGCTGTAGTAATAGAACTCAGCTTCTTCCATTTCGCCAATCGGTTACATGCTTGTACAGTTGGACAGAACTGTGTAAGAGGCCCGGCCCATGCAGTTAAGCCCCAACTTCCAGTGGGTTCCCATTACCTGCTTCTGCTTCATCGCTTCGATTCCCCATTGGCTCAACGAATCTGACATGCTATATATCTCAAACAGACCACCTTCCGATGAACAGTACTCATCTTTTGAATGTCTCTGGTCTGCCGGAATATACTGTGAATGCCGCATTGTAAATTATCTGTAATGTAACCAGTGGTATACAGACTGATTTGCTTTAAAGTCTCGTACAAGTCTCGTTCTTTGATCACGCACTATCACCACACTCATAATGCTTTATATCAAACTCTGATTGTCAATCATGCCTCTTTCCCTTTTTCTTTTTTAGATTTCAGTACCTCTCCAAGGTAAAAAAAAAAATTGGGCGGTCGGGGGACCACCGTCAGGAACGAAGTTCCATACGTTATTTTTTCAACTCTAAACGTGATTCAATATGTAGATTTCTATTGATTATATTAGTGTATTTTTGTCACGCCAAAAAAGGCAGCCCTCTTTTATTCAACCAACCAACCAACCAACCAACTCTCTCTCTCTCTCTAATTTGTATATTTTATTTTTATTTTTTATCATTTTTTCAAAGCAAAAATGTAAAGTAAGGATTTAAATCAATAAATTTCATTTAATATTTTAGGAAAAATAGTCATTTATTAAAAATTAAATATAAAATAGTGAATTATAAATTATATATAAAAAATTCTAAATAAGAAAAAATTCTAAATAAGAAAAAATTCTTTTTAAATTTTATCATTATATTGTATTATGGTAATTATTGGCTTATGGTAACTATAATAAGATGCATATGTTTGAGATTCAATTTTATGATTTATTAACTTACTTTTCTAAGTTTGCGTTATTTGCACTTGCTGCAGTTTCTGTTTTTCGACTTTCCATTATAAAATTGCAATAATGACACAATATAAATTCCGTGTGAATTAAAACAATAAAAAACAAAAAATAAGTTTAAATAATATTTACACCTGTTTAGAATTGAGGTTATACAGCTGACCGCGAACAATGCTTGCTGCTCGAATCTCGATACTCGCACGAACACACACACATACAACCGTATATAATAGAAAGAGAGGGAAAGGTCGTCTCCTTGGAGAGGAGTGGATCAAGACAGCTCGTTTGCTCTCTATTTTTCGTGGGGCCAACTCTTGTTCAAATATGACAGATAGGGACGCCATCTCGTATTAACAAATACAACTAGCTTCCATTACAATTTTCTGTCATTTTCTGCTTTTCTGATCATCGTTACGAGATTCGTTAGGAGAATTTAACCAAAATAACATCCAAAATAAAATTATGTCACAAGGTTCTGCTTATTTAATGGTATGTTATTAAGCAAAATATAGGTTGCAATTATGTATTTATAAATTTAAGAGCTATTTTTATTGAAAAATTTATCAATTTTTTTAAAGAAAACCATGTTGTGTATACAAAATTTGGTATATTTTAGTAAATGTAAGAGGTATTGGTAATCGTTTGCTTCATAACACAGATAAGTGATTTACTAATATATTGTTGAAAAAAAGGGAAATATATTGGTTAGATTTTGCTATAGTAGGTTTGCTATAGTAGGCAATCCATAGTTTTGTTCCCTGTTTTAACTAAAAACATGTATTTAATAAAACTTTCACATTTTTCAAAAAAAGTGCCCAAAAGATAGGCACATACCTTAAAATCTCATTTATTACTCACAGGTTACGATTTTCTTTCAAATGCCTTTTCAAACTGAAATGACGAGTGAAAACTTTGTCACAAAGCTAAAGCTTAGAATTAAAATTACTACTAACTGTATTCATATTATCACCAAATAAAAAATGATTGAATAAATATTAAGAATTAAAAAATAGGAGAAAACATTAAGTTAAGACTAAGTTGAGATTTTAAATAGCAGAAAAGTTGAATAGCCGGAGTTGAACATCCGCGAGTGCAGGAGGTGAAACAACGCACCAGTGAGGATCGAACTCACGGTGACAGGGTGGGAGCCAAAAGCGAACGCCAGAAGCCAGCAATAGCAAGCTAAAGAAAGCTGCCTGGAAGGGCATAACACTTTTTCCTTACGCGACGATTTCTGCCAGTTCACTCTACTGTAAGCCGCGTAAAAGAACTTCGTTCCAATAAAATCTTTTGCTTTTTTTTTCAACTATTCAACTGCTGAAATTGCTACTTCAATATCGAAAAACATCGTACTCCGAACAATGTGCGAATATTTTTGTTGAATCAGCACAATTTTGAGAATCCAGTGGGTGTACAGTCCTTCCACAACTGTCTGGTGGGACGGCTTGGGAGAACGTCTAATTCAGATAGTGAAAAAGATACTAGAAGATTATTAGGAAGAGCTTCTCTAAAATATGAGGAGATTGCTACAATTTTCTGTGATGTTGTAGCTATGATCAATTCACGATCCCTAAGTTACTTGTCTGAAGATCCTGACGATTTAACCCCTTTAACGCCAGCCATGTTTATCCAGGACATCCTCACGGTGGGAGGGCCAGATATGGACCATTTAGACAAGGTGAACATTAACAAGCGTTTCAAATATCAACAAAAACTCAGAGAAGGGTTGAGGAAAAATTTCGAGACGAGTATTTGAGACATCTCTTTCAACAGTGACACAGCAAGGAAAACCCAAAACAGGTAAACATAGGAGATATCGTATTAGTCGTCTGTGATAATAAGAGATTGCACTGGCCTATCGGACGAGCTGTAGAAATTTTTCCGGGAAGAACGGTTCTGTTAGAGTAGTGAAGGAGTTTAATTGGTCCCGTAAGACGATTGTTTCCTTTGGAGATTGCAAGTGGAAATGAATTATTAACATCCAAACAAAACAATGACAATAAGTGATACAAATTATGATGTGATTATTAAAACCAAATATGGTAGAAAGGTCGCTACCATTTCCACATAATTAATGCCAAATATTTTTTGTTTATGTCATTTAGTGTTATTTGCATTTATTGAAAACTTACTTTATTTATCTTCACATAATGTCAGTGTAAATTTGCAGTTGTTTGTTGCAAGTATTTTTTTTCTTTCAGTCGAGTATTAATTTTCCTTGTGTATCTTTTGCAAGTGTGTTTTTATTTTGGTAAATTGTGATAAAACACCGTCCATAAGAATTTGTAAACATTACTGTCAAGTCAACATTTACTTTATGCGTTAATCTCCTTTAAATAGTTCTTGTGTTTGATTTTCACTTCTCTTGTAAAGATGAAAGGTGGGAGAATGTCAAAAGCAAGAATTTTTGTAACGCCTCTTTGAAGTGAAAAAAAAAGAACATGTTATGTTTGTTTGGAGTCAGATATAAAATTGATGGCGTATTGTGCTGCATATAGTGACTCTTTTTGTAAATAAAATTAGTTTTGTTTTTTAAAAGATGTTAAATCTTATTTCGTGAGAATGACCGAATGAAATGAAATTTGGATAGAGACTCTAACACTATATGTGGTATTTACTTGATTGACCTGATCAATATTAGGTTAAAATAAGCTCTCACATATGATATAACCGTGGCTGTATTAGATATCCGTCCACCTTAAATACCCGAGCTGACGCTTTAGGTAGTTTGCTGTTCATTGTCACCAAGTGAAGTCGCCATTTTGACCTGATACTGTTCTTTTCTTTTTGGGTGTCTTTTTAAATGAACAATTAAAAAACAATATATTCCTTTGAGTTAAAAACTGAATGAGCTTTAAAAAAGCTCATTGGACAGAGAAATTTCAAATTATTTGCCTCTCCACATCCTCAAATTCGAACCTTTCCTCCAGTTGAGTTTATAACGCATTTATTATTCACTTAAAATAACTTTTAGTCTGAATGATGCATTGGCATAATTTTTTACAACGTATTAGCTTACAGGGGCTGATAATGGAATTCAAAATGTAGCCGAAAAGAGAAGTTTTAACACCGATAATTTGCAAAGTGGCGTTTAAACACAACTGACGTATTATGTGACTTACGTTTTGGCGATATTGAGAAACAAAATAAAGGCTTATGAGTCAGTATGGATATTTTTAGGATTGAGCTCGTAGTATGGTGGATAGTCTAAAAGTTACCGTACGGTCGGCTTGGGTTCAAATCTCTGCCAAGGCATGGGCGTTGCCGTGCTGTTCTCACATGGGGAGCAATGTTGACTCACCGATAGGGTGTTTGTTCCCTTAGTACTCAACGATACTCGTGGTGACGATGGGCAAATGTCCTGAGGGCATTAGTGTCTGCCGCATGAAATCAAAAAAACCTGTTGTTGTTCCTAATGCCCCCTGGCCGGCAGCTCCAGGTCCATGTAGGCTTCGGGCTGATGTTTGCGGCTTCGGTTTATATAACACCACAATGTTCGGAGTCCGTCTTAGCGAGTTGCCACCTCAATTTTGACTGAGGACTCCAAGGGGCGACATGTGAAGGGGAAGGGGAGCTGTTGTACCCTCTCCTACCCTTTCTGACCTCTTACAGGGACTTTCTGGTTTACGGATTTAACGTTCCCATATCCGGCCTAGACATGGAGGTATTTAATGGCGCGTGTCGGGATTCGATCCGAGCGCCCTCAGTACCGATGACTACCTCGAGTCCACAATAAACACCTTTACCGGCGAGACCTATTCGGTGAATTTAGAGCAGTAGTTCCCAACCCGTAGAAGTCTGTGGACCACTAAGCCAGAAAATTAACCATATGCGGACCACCCCTTCCCCACCGACTTGAAGGGAGGGGAACCTTCCGGGGGTATGGGGTGTATAGAATATTTCTCAGGCAAAAGGGATAGAGGATTAATGTACACACATTCTTATGTATCGTATTCTAATAATAAAATATTTATGTTAAACTTTTAAGAAATTTTAATTCAACACCTGATAGTCATAGGATATATTCGGCCCATCTAGTTCAATGAACATTGCTTTCAAAATCCCCCTTATAGGGCAAATTTTTTATATGTGGTGCCGGACCACTCCCTCGCGGACCACCTGTTGGGAACCAATGATTTACAGGATGCCGAACTTGTTAATCTTCGTCGAAGTATCGATGCTGTAAAACCAGTTGCAGAGGAATTTATTGAAACTCGTATATTTGTATTTGTACATTAACTAATTTTGGAAAATTTGGAAAATTTAAACACTTCCATTAGCAAACTTATTGAAGCTCGTGTGGTTCCCTTAGTGACTTTGTTACTACGTGTGTAATTCTACAAGAGATATCAGTCAAGTTTACGCATGTTAGTAAAAAAAAGGAATTCGAATCGGACTGTCGTGATTAAGGAAAGAATAGATTTTTCCCCTCTCGTGAAGTTATTTACATAATAGAAAGATTTCAAATCTAAGGATGAAGCTTGAGGAAAAGACTCCGAATATTAAAAATTTATTAGAGTTACATGTAGAATGATATCGATATGTTTTAAGAGGAGGTAGTTTTTTGATGTATCAATTCCCGTTGAATCGAATAATATATTTCCTTCTTTTCCTTGCCCTCCAGATCATGCGATACCAAAATTTTTGGAATATAAATGCTACTTTTTGGAATAAAATAGTCTAATGCATGCAAATTTTAACATGAGCCGTTCTAAAGTATACTAAGATGTCAACAACAATACTAAGTTATGTCAAGTTTGTGAAGTAATTAAAATCCACGTATCTAAAAACTGGTAGAAGAGCAATATTTAAAGGACGTTCAAATCATTAAGGGGAGACATTTCTATTAATTTTCTACCTATTTGTATTTACTACACTATCTGTAATTACTGTGGCAAAAAATAAGAAAATCTTGACAAAAAATTAGAATAAAGCAATCAGCAATTAAAAAAAAGTTCGTCAACAAGAAAACAAAACAAACAAAAAGTCCTTTGTTTATTCAATAACGTGGGAAATACTATACAATCCTTTAGGCTTAAATTTGTTCTAAAAAATACTTTCATTTATTCTAAACTACTGGAATTCTAAAATACGGATTGATTTTAGAGGAAAGTAAACATCTTGCAAAGATACTTGAAAGTATGCAAATAATTTCATTATTCTGAGAAAGAGAAGAAAAAAAATTCAGGTAGTCTCTTCTAACGAAACTACCGCTGGTTATTAACGTAGGATTAATTATCGTTGCTTACTTTTTTTTTATAATGCAGCTTGGTACTTTTCTGTTTAACTGTTTACTGCTTGCCCATGCGATACAGACTGGGTTTGGCGAGGTGCCAAAATTATAATTCGCGACGATGGACGTCTGAAATTTTGCTTTACCACGGACCGTTATGGAGGAACGTAATCCTACGTTAAAATGCAAGCTGAAATTGAATATGCTAGTAAGCGTAAAATATGAATAGATGTACACACCTGAATTACAAAATTTTTTTTCAATAAAAGTCTTTTTCAAGTCTCGTAGAATATCATAAAATTCAAATTCTATTGTACAAGCTTCTAGGTTATATCATTTGCATCTGAAATCTCATTTCATCACCTGAAACAAAAAAAAAATACTTATACTCGAATAAAGGACTATTCTATGAAAAATAAAATTTTTGAAATGCAAAAATTTATAGCCCTCTTTTACTTTAGAATTTGGAAAAGAAATATTTTTCTTTTAAATTTTCAACTCAACGAATTTATTTACAGAGTGACGTTATTAGCAGAACAGAAAAATTTTTAGATATCACGAGGGACCACATTTTACGTAACACAATATCTAGTCACTCTAAGACTGTAAACGGGGACTGATTTAAAATTGGACCCATTGCCCAACTGGATTCCAACAATGCAGCATGGGAAGGGTAAGGGTAAATAGATTAACCGTCCGAGGAGCTAAAAAGATATTGATGTATGTATATAAAAAGGCTATAACAGTTATAACTGTACACTGCGGAAGCCCTAGTTTGGTAAATAATCAAAAGTTCAGCTGTTTTTCCTTTTTAGGAAAGTCCGATTTTTTCCTGCAGTTGTTTAAAACCGATTAAGATCGTATAACGAGCTACATTATTATTTTTTGTCGCCTAACAATCCTTTTCAGTTTGCTTTCCCACTAGGGTTGCCAACTGTCCCGGATTGGCCGGGATTGTCCCGGAATTGGAATCGCTGTCCCTGATCCCAGATGAATGCTAAATTGTCCCGGAATGTAGCGGAAACTATTTCAATTATTTTAATTGAAATTGGCATCTTGTAAATCCGTTGAACGTTGTGACGTCGTAGAAATCCGACAGGTAGCATGAACGTCACAGACTAAAATTAAAGTTTCTGTGATATTTATTCACAAGATCAATTTATATACCGATCAGGAAGTACACGGTGATAGCACAGATGGTGATCGCAATGACAAACTATGGGCCGAGTATTTCAAAAAGCACGAAAAATCGATCGAGCTGATGAAAATTGTGTCTTCATTTTGTCCATCCCTGCGAGTAATACTGACCAGAGAGAGTATTTAATCACATAAACAGTGTGTGGACGAAGGCCAGAAAAACACGAATATCGACTTAGTAAAGGCGGAATTGCAAATACGACTTAATAGTGAATCGTGTGCAGAATTTATGAACTTTTTAAATACGGACTCACTTGCGAAAGAATTGGTGATTGCAGCAAAAAGTGAGAGAAAATATTATCGGAAAAACCCATAAAAATATAACGTTAAATTTGTTTTTATAAGATTTAAAATTTTTATTATTATTACTATTTAATATACATACATATATAGTTGGCTTTCTGTTTAACGACGCTCTACTTAACGACGATCTCTATTTAAAGACGATATTTCCCAGTCCCGGACCCTCCGACGTAAAAAAATTCTATTTAAGGCCGACGTTGTTTCTGTTTAACGACGAATTTTTTTACATGATAAACTTTTTCTTCAAAATTTTATCTGCAGGAGGAGAACCTTCAGTGGAGGAAAACAAGATTGGTGTCAATAACAGACCCGGAATTTCCTTGATGTTTGAAATGTTGCAATCATAGACTTGCTGCAATGGAAAAAACGAGGGGGGGGGGCAAATACTGTTTCTCGGAAGATCGAATATTCTTTCATGGAGCTCTTGGAGTGCGGGAGCTGAATTACTTTATTGTCCCTACCATCTGTTGTCATGTGACTTACGAACTGTCCAATAGCAGCCCTCTCTCACTCTTTCCGGGAAGCAGGTGTTCATGTTTAAAGAATTCATGGTTGTGTGTAGGAGCTAATTCCAGTCTGAATACCAGGTGAGCAGAGAAAAATGGCATCAACGTGAAAGAACCTTACGCTACACGAAAAGGTGAAAATTACTGAAGACTGGGAAGAAAGTGTTGGAATAACAGAAGTCCAATTCGCAAGACAATTTCAGCTACACGAGTCTACTCTCAAAGGCCTTTTAACAAGCAAAGAGAAAATTTTTTGATTCAGCTGAAAAATTTGGTTTGGGATCCAAATCCAAACCGCAGAAAATTCACTGTGGCGGATCAGAAGAGTTTGATAAGGCAGTCCTGCAATGGTTTCATGAAGCAAGATCATCCACATTCCAATTTCCGGAATGATATTTAAAGAAAATGCTATTGTTCTGGCAGAAAAGTTTGGAATGCAAAATTTTCAGGCTTCGGATGGTTAGCTAGCAAAGTTCAAAGAAAGACATGGGCTTGCATTTATAAGCATATCTGGCGAAAGTGGCTCCGTAGATGAAAAATAGTGGAAGAATGGAAAATAGTGCTGAAGGGGATATTAGATGGATATGATGAGAAGAACATATTCAATGCAGATGAGACGGGCCTATTCTACAGTATGGTGCCTAATAAAACTTTAACGTATATGGGCGAAAAGTGCTTTGGTGGAAAAAAACAGTAAGGAACGATTGACTGTTTTACTGTGCACTAATTCGGATGGATCTGAGAAATTTCCATCTCTAGTTATAAGCAAATCAAAGCAACCAAGGTGTAAGGTCCTGGGGTGAATATCCCCAGGAAACCTTGTGAGTACCGGAATAACAATAAAGCGTAGATGACATCACAAATTTTTATTGACTGTATTAGAAAATTTGATGGAAAAATGCATCAAGAAAATAGAAAAGTTTTACCTTTAATCGACAGTTGCACTGCACATACTCCAAATATCCCTGGACATACAAATTTGACTATTCATTTCTTACCAATTAATTGCACTAGCAAGCTGCAGCCATTAGACCTGGGTATCATTCGCAGTGTGAAAGCATACTATAGAAAGTCTTTAATTAGGAAATTAATAAACAATTCGGCTGACTGTATGAAAATTAGAAAATTTACGATCTTGGAACTAATGCACATGATAACATCAGCATGAACAGAATTCGTAAAGAACTTGTGGAACTGCAGAGTACGGATATAGAAATCAACGAAGAGGATATTACCCCTGAAGAATGCAGAAGTCTTGTTGAAGATGAGGATGTTTCAATTCAAGATTTCTACAATTGTGATGAATCTGTTTTAATAACAGATTATAGAAATGTAGAACAAATTTATGAAGATATAGTAAACGAAATCACAATGTCAAACGAAGAAGGTGAAGTTGAAGACACGGAAAATGAGACACTGCCATCGTCTTACGTCGAATATGAAAGATGACACACTTAACATTTTAGAAAATCTGGAATAGGGAGAATAACGAAAACAAGGCAAAAAATGAAGCAATGAACATTTTTTGACTTTTTAAAAAAATAATTTATTGTATTGTTTGTACTCTTTTTTTCAGTGTAATTTAAAATAACTTTTTGTGAATAAAATAATAATGATAATAAAAATAACATTTTTAAACACGCCAATATATTGAGAAATATATAGAAAGTCCGAAGCTTGTAAAGTGTGAAGGGAAATGTTGTTTTTTTCCCAAATTCTGTTTAAGGACGATCTCTACTTAAGGACGATTTTTCACAGTCCCTTGAAAGTCGTTAAACAGATAGTCAACTGTATATACTACACTGCTGGCCACTGTAAATGCAACACCCTGAAGGAAACATGCAAATAACATGAAATTTACAACATGCATTAGCGGAGGTGAAATATGCAAATGATTAGAATTTCAGCGCAGACGCACATCACTCGCGTCTGTGGCGCCACTTCAAAGAGCTATTTAAGGCTTGGAGATTTCGACGATTTCAAGTTCGGCAATTGTGTTTTTCTCATGTTTTTTTAAAAAAACGATCAATTATGCCTCGTCGAAAACAGCGATCATCTTTTGATCAAGTATCCGAGTTCGACAGAGGAAGGATAGTGGCCTACCGAGATTGTGGATTATCTTTCAGGGAAATCGGTAGTCGTGTTGGACGAAACCAAACAACTGTAATGCGAATATGTGATCGTTGGATGCAGGAGCGTACGACGGACCGGCGTGTTCGATCGCATCCACCTCAGCGCACCACTTCACGTGATGACAGGCAAATTGTGCGCATGGCAGTGACGGATCGCTCAGTCACATAACGAACCATAGCACAGCACATGCAGTGTGTAACGCATCATCCAGTGTCTGCGCGTACCATTCGACGCCATTTACAGCAGAGTGGTCTGTCCGCAAGACGTTCATTTCTTTATCTACCCTTGACGCAGAACTACAGACGTCTCCGCCGCCAATGGTGCGATGACAGAAGGATATGGACGGCAGAATGGAATGAAATTGTCTTTACTGACGAGTCACGCTTCTGTCTGCAACACCACGATGGTCGCATTCGAGTCTGGAGACACCGTGAAGAGAGGATGCTGAACAGCTGCGTTATGCAACGCCACACTGGTCCTGCACCAGGTATTATGGTATGGGGCGGTATTGGATATCACTCTCGCACACCTCTAGTACGCACTGCCGGTACTTTAAACAGCCAGCGCTACATCTCCGAGGTGTTGGAGCCAATTGTCCTTCCTTACCTTCAGGGCTTGCCCACAGCCATATTTCAACAGGATAATGCGCGACCACACGTGGCACGCATTGTCCAACGGTTCTTCGCCAATCGCCAAATTGAATTGCTTCCCTGGCCGCCTCGCTCTCCGGATCTTTCGCCGATAGAAAACATGTGGTCCATGGTTGCTCTACGATTGACCCAGATTCCATCCCCAGCTGCCACAGCCGATCAACTTTGGCAACGTGTGGAAGCTGCTTGGTCTGTTGTACCCCAAGAACTCATCCAAAGTCTCTTTGAATCAATGCCGAGGCGTGTGGCAGCGGTGATCTCCAACAATGGCGGCTACTCTGGCTACTGATTTTGGCAGGAACCACACTTCACAGAAGTCTATAAATTTAATCATTTGATACTTGGTCAACATGCTATCTGCAAAATAAATTTTGTTGTGATATCTCTTGTCTTTATTGGTGTTGCAATTTGGGTGGCCAGCAGTGTATATACATATATATATATATATATATATATATATATATATATATAATTAAGATTCTATAATAGTTAAAATAAAAAATATAAATAATAAATTAAAAAAAAACTGTAATTTAATTTTTTCATACATAAAAAGTTTCCTCAGAAAACTAGGTAATGGCTGACTGATAATGATGATGATGTTCAGTTTTGAGCTATTTGTCCCGGAATTGTCACAGAAAAAGTTGGCAACCCTATTTCCCACATCATCATCATCATCGCCCATGCTGCGCCCTGGCCTAGTCTCAGCTTTCCCACTCGGAAGCAACTGCCCACCTATCCGCTTTCCTGTTGCTGAATTCCACTACTTTAAGGACCTGATTTTACTGTTTTCTGCCAATATGCAAACGATTGTCACTTGCTTTGAATCATAGAAAAAGTTCATCGGAATGTTGATCAGTAGTGATGCAACGCTGCTTTGATCGTGCGGCGTTTAATCACCGTTTACTTTAATCTTCAACTCACCCTTTCAGAAGCAAGTTGCTAATAATCTTCAAATTGGAAATGTAAGAGTACGCTCCCTAACAGTAGCACCTGAATTTTTAACCCGTACTTCTGTAATCCCGTAGATAAATGGTATTAATAATCATCGAAACTCAGCCAATAAACACATGTAATTTTTGAAATTAATCCCAAGATATTTAAAAAAAGGGCCTTTTGCTTTAAAACCTTGTAATAATTATAGTTTTGAAGATTTTTAAGAAGAAAAAAAAAGTGCTAAATAATTTTCATAAATTTCAGTTTTGCAAAAAAATATAGAAGTTGTTTAAAAAGGTAGTCTACATAGTAATAATTTTCTTGCTTAAATTTGAAGGATTTATCAATAATATTATTCTGATTAAGGTCTTTTACAACATTATTTTCTAAAAACGTAATAAATTGTTTAGATGCTTGTTGGTTCATGGTGTGGTGTCGCATGGCCCACAGCAATACAAAGTCGCATCACACCTCATTTCAGGAACAGACCAGGAACTTGAATTAAATTTTAAAACAAAGTCCTTTATTGGACAACTAAATTACATGAAGGTATTTACAATTATTTACATGTGTAGTAAATACACGTTACAATTTTGATGTGATGACGAGGCTTATCGCCCAACAAAAAAATGGCTCAGTCTAGCCTAAAGTAAACTGCTCCTCCGAGCTAAAACCCGTTGCTGCCCTGAGTCCGCAACGTCCAAAATCCTGGTTATCTCTCCGTGGTCTTAGAGCGAACCCCCTCTTTTATCCTCTGAAAACCGGCTGACGTCATCCATCCGAAGGGCCACGGATTTCCGGTTCTCCTCGGGGACCACCCCGTTGACTACTTGCTCCAACTGGAGAAATACCGTCCCCAGGGCGCTACACAAAGGCACACATACACCTTGCTTTGTCGTAGTCCCGTTGGAAAAATGACCTTCCGCATTCCGTCACACTGTCTGAAAATAAATTGGTTTTTCTTTTCTCCTGGAAGCTACAAAAGAGAAGACACATCATCTATCGTTTTATAAAGATTCATTCTTCCCGGAGTCATCTTTCCTTCCACGCAAATTTCCAGACAGCTAGTGGAATCAATGACCACTGTTGGGATGCCAGTGTGTGTCCTTTTCTCTTTATGTAAAGCGAGTTCTTACAATAAGGACCACACACATAGTTCAACGACTTCGGGGAGATTTTCTCACGACTCTACAATGGATTTCACAAAAATTTTTTTTTTCAACGTGCTTAATCGTGAAAAGAGAGTGGTTCGTCATAAGCATTTGTGATGAACATTGCAATACGAGTAATTATAAAATTAACGATAACGATAATAATTAAAAGATAAAAAGAACTTTTTATATACCATGTTTTTAAATTTTCTATTGAATCATATAAACTTGACAATTCTATGTATTAATAAGTACTTTTTAAAATTTTTTTTGTTGAATTATCCCATCAACTTGAAAGAAAATGAAGTTAATTGGAAGTTAACTTGCATTTAACTTTTCGTTCCCGTCCCGGCTGATAGATGGCTGCACCATTCTACAAAACAAAATTAACTGAAAATGAATTGAATACTGCTTAAAGATGACTAAAAGTATTAAAATAATGCATTGTCATCGTGTTCTGAGCTATTATGAAAGTTTCAAATGTCTAGCTAGTCGGGAAGTTAGTTAAAAATCCATTGCAAGATTTGTACGAGACAAACACACAAGCAAGTTAATAAAAACAAGTAAAAAAATTAAAAAACAGCTTTTACATTTAGTTTAGTGCAGTTCAGAGTTAAGAATTAATCAACTACATTTCAGCTCATTCTGCGAACTATGAAAACGGTATCACTTATACTTGTGATAATGGGGGCTACATTTTCGGAAGCCCCCTAAACTTTGGAAGTCCGAGGCGCGTGCTTAGTGCACCTGTTGGAAAATTCACCTATGAATATCCATGCATCATTGCAGTACACAGTCTAAGTATAGGCTGTTGTGCACCAACTCTATTGGATTCGCTCACTTCAATGTTAACCCATGGAGAAAATGTGTATACTATTTACAGCTACATAAACGCCGATAACCCAATAAAAATGGTATTTTAAGATTGTCTGAACTTTTCTGCATCTTGCAACAGGATTCATTTTATAAATTTCGTCCACCAAAGAAATTTATTACCGTTTAAAACACATTCCCTCCAGAATAATTTAAGTTTAAAAATATTATTTGCATTTTTTTAAAATGAAAAATGCCCCAAGGTGTAAAATTTCTTTCTATATTACGGAGTAGAATTAAAAATAAAATGTTTAAATCCAAGTCGGCAATCCTTGGACACATTTTATCCATAGGTTAACCGTGAGGTGAGCGAATCCAATAGGGTTAATACACAGCATCCTTAACAGGTAAAGTTTACGTGGCGTAAGAAAGAAGATGAAAATATAATATCAAAGATTAACAAATATTATACTATACGATATAATATTTGTTAGAAAGATTGTTTAGGAAAATTGTGTTGAAAGAGAGAATGTAATTAATAATGAAAAATGTCGATTTAATGCCAAAAAGTCGATTTAATGTCAAGTACACATGAGCCTTAACACAGAATATTATTTTCTTCGTTGGGAATTCTCTCACTATGAACGTCACACATCTATTAAGTTGAATATAAAAGTTAACATGTAAAAACTCTATCAGCAAAATTTACAGTGCCTTGAGATATATACGGTTGTTGAAAGAATCAAGAATCAGATAAAATAATGCACTGAATAGAAACAATGAATACGAAAGAATTTCTTTGTAACCTTTGAAGGATTAATTGAGAAATGATCAAAGGGGGAAAGTGAAAGATTCGCCTTAAGTCTGGAGTGAAAAAAATTATTTTTGAGCTTTAAAGGAATGGTATTATTCAAGATAAAAATATGACAATGGAGAGTACTTGACGGAAACATTTTTATTACTGAGTAAAGTCACTTTTATCGGTTTAAACTGTATGAAAAGAACGACACAAAAAGGAGGAATATAAAATTCAATTTAGCGGTTTTTCGCGATTTCTTTCTAGCTTTTTCGTTTGCCCTGTCACAAGTTTGAACGAAATATGTTTGCATGTATGAATAAATTAAAAATTACGGCGATGACTGAATAACAGAAATAATGGAAATTTTTTCGTAAAAACTTAAATTTTTGAATTCCTCAAAAGAATAAACATTTTATCTCAAGAAAAAGAACCTGGCTAAAAGGAATTATTCTTTAAAAGCTGTACGAATAATGCTTTATGATTTTTTTCGATCCGAAATTTTGTACCAAATATAAATTTTATAACCTTTCTCATAAATAATTTAAGTCATGAAATAATTTATAATTTAAGTCTATTGAAGTTTAAGCAAAACGTAAATTTACCTCGAAACAGTTTTTTTCATTGAATTCCAGTAGGTTACAGAAACAACATTTTAAAGAAATTTAAAACTATCAAATTTTAAATTTTTTAATGAATGTGAAAAATTGAAAACTTTCCCAAAGCCTTCCAAGGGTTTTAAGACAAAGTTTTGTTTTCAGACAGAGGGGTCGAGAGAAAAAAAGAGAAGTCATTTTGAATACAGACTTTGCAACGTTAAGATTACTTTCAGCTTCGTAAAACAGATTTAATCTGTTCCATGCTGTATTTCGTTCTTGTATTATTTAGTATCCAATTATAAACGCGTTAGCTAAATTTATGCTGTTAGGACAACTGTGGATCAAAACAGCGTAATACTGTTCTGCTCAAACTTTATTGCTACCTTAATTGCTCCAGCTGAAAAACAACGATAGAATTTTCTAGAAAATATTCAAGTAAGAAGAAGGAATTATTTATTTTTTTGGTTGCCAACTGCCTATTCTGTAGAGTAGTGATATCCAACGGGTTCGAGACCGCCCCCTGGTGGGCGCTGAGAAGATCCAGGGAGGGGGCGGGGCACTGCTGGTCCAAGATATAACAGAGGGGCTTTCAAACTCAGTTTCCACACAGTTCTGACTACAAAATCCGATACAGATTCTTTAACTTGGAATATAGGCTGTATAGCAAAAGTTTTTAGGTTTTCCTTCATCCTATTGAGTGGAACATGGTTTCAGTATCGCAAACCTGCTAACTAAAAGCAGATACAGACTACAGATAGCTAATCGCGATGGTTTAAAAATGCTGCTGACAAAAATAGTGCCAAAAGTTAATTAACTGAGAGCAGAGCACCAAGTTCATCCTTCTCATTAGGATTAGTTTTAAAGTTTTTCGTAATTTTTATTTTTATATTATCCTTCGTTATCTTTATTTTGTGTGTGTGTAATGTGAATGTTACTATGGTTGGTTTTAATAAATAATATTATAATTTCAAGCTTCAAGGTGTCTAATTTACGACATCTTTCTTTACTATGCTGAAGGACATAGGTAGAAATAAACTTACATAAAAGGACGTAAATTTATCACTGCATCTCTGTTTGTTACTTAAGAGAGAAAATTTGCAGGGTGCTGAGTAATTTTTCTTTTGAAAAGGGGGCAGTAGACCAAATAAGGTTGGGAACCTCTGCTGTGGAGTAACCGTATTATTCAATCGGTCATTTTGAAAAGGAGTCATCTCCACTTTTCAAAAACTCATCTCCACTTTTTTGCACCCCCCCAAGTTTAAAAAAATATTAACAACTTATATTTTTGCACCAGGATTGATGCCTTATAAACATAATAAATGCTAATTTTTTTTCCAATGCGGAGGCACTTGTCGTCAAACATTCGTCTATACTACGCCACAATTTTACTGCCCATTTTATTGTGGGGGTACTATATAGACGGACAGAATTACCCCCTATGAAGGGACGACACGAACGGAGGCATTTTTCGTGGCGCGACGCCAGGAATCGATCCGAGCACCCTCAGCACCGAAAACCAGCGCGCTGTACCAATGGGACACCACAAGCCAAAAATGCTAAATTTAGTCTAACTAATAATGCATGAAGGCGAGTTATAGTTTTTCGCTTCTCATGAAAAATTTTAATAAATGGAGATGACTCTTTTCAAAATGACCGATTCAATTACTCTAAATCATGCAGTGTAACTTGAACAGGACTTAACTCAAATCTTTTCTGTCATCATAGCTGCGAAATCTTAGAATAGGCTCGATACGTAATGTGAATGAAAAGCATCATTAAAGGTGTTAAAATATTAGAAAACGTAGGATGAAAGTTTAAAATATAATTTTCCTATGCTTAGTAAATAATTTAATTCTAAAAGCCTCAGAAAGTCTAGACAGAAATAGCTTTAAATTATACAAATCCCATCAAAAATGATAGCTTCAA
This sequence comes from Dolomedes plantarius, assembly GCA_907164885.2. Classification (NCBI taxonomy): domain Eukaryota; kingdom Metazoa; phylum Arthropoda; class Arachnida; order Araneae; family Dolomedidae; genus Dolomedes; species Dolomedes plantarius. The sequence goes on from OU015492.1 coordinate 157,631,382, forward strand.
AGTTATAATCTAAATTTTGTCAAAAGAAGATGACTGATTATCCAGATTTACTCCGTTAACTAATACACTATGCGTAATTAGATTCATGGCATCAAATATTCATAAATTATTCATGTAATTGTTCATCATCATTAAATTTGAGTTTAAATACTCCAGAACGCTATATTTTTTCCTTGTTATTACCTAACATGTCATTTAATTTTCAAAAATTTGATTACTCGATGTCTCTAGGATATGTGATTAAACTTCAGATTAACTGAAACTAGTTACAACTCCACGTGCAAGCTGGGGTAATCAGTATGAATCTTAGTGATATTTATGATATCCTGCAGATTTTCTATATATATTCTAAGTTCTGTTCCTAAAATGTTAGTAAGAACTTAGAGAGAAGAAAAAATATGAAACTACTCTTCAAAATCTCTGTTTGCCCGGCTGATATTCATTTTAAACTATGTACGATACTTACTCAATATTAGACTGTACTTCGGTGTAGTCAAATGAATTTTAAAAAAAATCTGCATTCAGCAGTGTGACAGAAACTTTTCTGGTCCTTGTAGAAGATATACTAGTTATCAGAAAAATCGAAGATAATCCTGATTTTTAGGGCAATATTTCTCTAGACATATTCCATTTACGTTTCAACAATTGTTTTATCCTTCTTGAACTAGGTATTGCAACATTTTATTTCTAACTGGTGAATCGTTGCGCTTATAATTTATACTTATTAGCTAGTTGCACTTTAGAGGGATTCCAGTGTCCTCTTTACAGAAAACCATTGACGAAGAATTCTGTCAGGTAGCTAATCTTCATTAAGTTGATGTTTGTTTTCCTTGATTTTATGACCGAGGCCAAATAAAGTTTCCGAGCTTTTTGTTTATTTGGGTGCAAATTATGGATATTAATTAGGCAAGACTTTCCCAAGCCTTTCCTCTAAATTTATTAGTCGTTTCAAGTTTATATTTTTTTCCAAATTCCAATTTAATTAGAAGTTTTGCAAAATGGAAGGTCATAAAGGAATTTGGTTTTTGTAGAATGGTGGAACTTTTCTTCTCTAAGAGAGGTACACCTTTTCATTCCCTTCCACACTACAGTGAACAGGGATCCATTGCAGCACTACAGAATCATCTGAAGAGGTCTACATTTAGGATCAGTTCAACAGTTATGATCTACATTCATATATTAGTGTAAGGCGCGCCATGCCTGGTAACCCGTGTCAAGGTTGGCGTGTGGCAACCCTTCTTGCGAGGGGAGCTTTGGAGGTTGTTCGATGCGGGGGTGGAACGAGAAAAGAGAACGCAGAGGCCAACGGTCGTTATGTGACGAATATGGCTTTGTATGCTAAATGATCCTGCATTAATTACTTTATATGTGTTGTATGTGCTGTGTCCCTTAAAAAATCATGTAATAAAAGTTTGGGAAAAAATTCTGGAAGTCTTTTTGTGTGTCGTCTCTGTTTCTCGCATGAAAGAAACCCCACGCAAAGCGGTTAAAACCCTCATAGCGCATACAGATTGGTACAGAGTTCCCTGCATCTGCCAGTGATTTATGTCTCTCTGTACTCTCTACTATGCGCTGGATCGCCTCCTCTGGCGGTCCATCAAAGAAAGAGAGGGGGGTCAGCGGGTCAAATGGTGTCGAGCGGGGTCGGGGGAGACACCAAATCAAGACACCCGCAAGAAATCTTGCGGGCGGGAATGGGGGTGGTTCTAAATACCGTGTCTAATGTTACCGTGACTAATGTGATGACAGGAGTCGGGGAGAGAACTCTGTACCAATGTGTATGCACCATTACATTGGTGTCAAGAGTGGCGTGCGAGCAGAGACGGGAAAAAAATGGGTGACCGGCGATTGTGCATCAAAGATTTTGGAATCTCCGAGGAGCAGTGTGATCTCCGAGGGGGTGCTATGTGATTTCGTCGAAAAACTTTTTCGGACGGCCGAAGGTGCTGATTTTTGAGGAGTGCGATCGGCGTGTCCAGTGTTGCCTGTTGGCATAATCTATTGTGGACAGAAATCTGTGTATCAAAGGCATGCCGAGTGATGGCGTATTCAGTTGGAACGGCCGCCATTTTGTTTGGCATCCGTGCAGTTCTTCGTGTTTTACAGTGTATCGACAAATGGTGCATTGTGCCATCAGCTAAGTTGTGATTTGTGCCATCATATAATTTTCGTCGTGCGAACGGCCGACATTTTGTTTGGCGTTCATGCAGTTCTTCGTATGCTACAGTGTATCTTCGTGAGTAGTGTTTGTTGTTCTGGAATGGGAACAAGTTGTGCTTTGTGCCATCATCAAATTTTCGTCGTGATCATTGTGTGGGAAAACGACCGATTTCACGAAATTATTACAGCTTGCGAAGACCCGTAAGTACTGTAATTTTTCAATGTTAAAAAGTGAACTAACTCTCAAGACTTCTTCAAGTCAAATTAAAATAAGCGAATGCTTTGGTTTTAAGGTATTATAATAACAGTTAATGTTTGTTCAGTGATATAAATTTTCTTTGCTTACTTTTGGTTTTAAAATATATTCTATATGAATGACGTGCTTTATTGGAAATTTAACATAAATATGTCTATAGCTGTTTAACGTAATACGATATTGAAGGAGACAATTTTACTTAATTAAATATTCTTGGTGAAACTGAAATCATTGACGATTACATAATTTTTTTTTCTGTTAATGAAAAAGAGAGTGGCGTTGTTTTGTTTTATTGTTTAATGATAAACGTTTGATTTTAAATGATTTTGGTTTATTTTTGAAATATTTTTGAATTTTGATAGCTATATAAGTTGAGTTTATCATTATTGATTTTGCATGCATATTATTTTCTTTTGAGTGTTGTTTCTGTTTTCGATTTGAATTGTGTTGTAAGGTAATCTGGCATTAGGTGTGGCTAGAAAAATGTCTTTCCTAAATAAAAGCAGACGACCAGATTTATTCTGTCTGGCTCAAGATTTTGGTGAGTCACCTGACGAAAACATGTCTAAAGCCGATCTGAAAAACTTAATTATGGCTAATGAACATTATGAAGAGGAAGTAGCGAAAGAATATTTAGAAGCTATTGTCGCGAAAAGGTTAGAACGGGAACAAAAACTCACTAACGAAAATAAACTTAAATTTCAAGCAGAAAGAGAAAAGGAAACACTTGAAAGCGAAAATAGATTTAAATTTAATGAAGAGAGAGAAAAGGAAAAATTTATGCTCGAAAAACTTCGCCTAGAGGCAGAATTAGCTAGGAAGAGTCAGGATGTAGTTCAGATCAGTGATCCAACCGCTCGCGTCAAATCATTAGATGAAATAGTCAAAATGGTTAGGCTCTTAATAGTTAAGGTTACCAACAAGTCAGATGGGTGGGACTATTTTTTCTCAAGTTTAGAGAAGGCGTTTGTAAACGAAAATGCCAGTGACGAATTTAAACCTAAAGTTTTGCTTTGTCTATTAGGGGATAAAGTAGCTAATTTGTTAGTTAATATCGAGGAAAAAGAGTTAAAAGAATATGAATCGTTAAAAAAAATAGTATTACAAGAATTTGAACCTTCTCCAAAATTATATCTAGAGAATTTTCGTAAAGCAAAGCGTAACAATGATGAAACTTTCTCTCAGTTTGCTTCTCGATTAACATCAATGTGGTTGTATTACTGCAAATCCAGGGGAGTAAAGTATTTTGAATCAGTGTGTCAACTCATCGTGGTGGATAAAATGTTACAATCGTTAGATCCTGAAACTGCGGTCCACATAGGGGTACTTCAGGGGGAAGGCTTTTTTAAGCCGAAAGACTTGGGTAAGCACTGCGATGTATTCTATGCTTCCAAGGGAAAATCCTATGATGGGTCGGTAAGGGCCAAATGGAATGATTCTGATAAGAAAGATGTTCGTGGTAATTGGGGTAAACCACAATTCTACGAGAAAAAGCCAGAAAATAGTAATTTTGTTCTTAAGAAAAATTTCGAAAAACCAAAAGTCACTGATTTTAAAAAGCCTACTTGTTATACCTGCGGTTCTGACAAACATTTTAAACGAGATTGTCCGAAAAATGCGGGAACTGATTATAAAAGGGTTAATGTAAACAACGTTTTAGCCGAAGGGGCGGAATCAAATGAAGAAACTGTAGTCGCTAGGGTAGATTTACTCGGTAAAGCTGTTCCTAGGCAGGCTATTGAGGATAAACTTTGCAAACTAATAAAAACATCTATCAGTGTAGATGGGAATCTAGCTCAAGCATTAGTGGATTCGAGTACGGAAATCACGGTAGTCAAGAAGGACTTAGTTCCTGGAATTTCAGTCGAAGGAGCTTCCACAATTTACTTGAAGGGTATTTTTTGTCCGGCGGTTAAGTGTCCATTAGTTTACGTTCCGTTAGGTCTGGCTACGGGTGGTCAGGTTAACGTAGTGCATCAGCAAGTGTTGTGTGCTTTAGCAGAGGTTTTGGTGGAAGATGTGTTACTTCCACCGGAAATTTTGAATATGTTGGGAGGAGCCCGGAGTGAAGAGAATTCTCTGGCTCGGAACTCTCAGGACCTGAGGGGAGACTCAGGAAATTTAGGTGGAACTGAGGTTTCGTCTAGGACTCTGCAGGAGAAAGCGCGAGATAACGCTGTCTTTGAGGAATCTCAAAGGGAAATTACTTCATGTGGGAATGAAGTGGGAACGGTTGATACTAGTGACGGGGAAGTAACTGCTAAGATAGATCAGGGGAGCAGGGTGGCTGATAATTTTCGCTCTGAGCAAGAGCAGTGTGCTGAGTTAGCAGTGGCTTGGAAGCATGCTAAAGAAGGCAAAGGTAACTACTATGAGGTAGACGGTTATCTATTTCATAGAGATAACATACTCGGGGAGAGCATTGGGCAACTTGTGATTTCAAAGTGCAAACGGAAGGAGGTACTGAAACTTGCTCATACCTCAGTGTTTAGTAGTCACATGGGTTCTAAGAAGACTCTTGAAAGGATCAAATACTCATTCTTCTGCGAAGGTCTGAGGGTTGATGTCAAAAGGTATTGTGGCTCATGTAAAGAGTGTCAACTCACTCAAACAGTTAAGACTAGTGACAGAACGCCAATTACGCCGGTGGCGAGGCCGGAATTACCATTTCAGGTAGTGAATATAGATCTAATAGGTCCGATTGACCCTCCGAGTTCAAAAGGGCATAAACATATATTGTGCCTGGTTGATCAACATACCAGGTGGGGCGAATCCGTACCGTTGACTAGTCAGTGCGAAGGCAACCTGTGAAGCTTTGTTAAGCATCTTTTCGAGAACAGGTATACCGAACGTTATTGCGTCTGATAACGGGATGAATTTCATAGCCGAGCTCACTAAAGAGTTCTAGAAACGAATAGGGAGCAGTCCAAGATTCTCTACCCCAGGGTATCCACAATCAAACGGATTGGTGGAAAGGTTTAATAGAACTTTGAAGAACATGCTACATCATGTAGTTAGGGAAGAAGGTAGAGGGTGGCACTTACAAATTCCATACGTACTGTGGGCTTACAGAGAAATACCCCATGCCACCACTGGTGTATCTCCATTTCAATTATTGTATGGTAGGCAACCGCAAGGTCCTTTGTCAATCTTAAAATCTACTTGGACTGGGAAACATAATAACATTTAGTTAAATACTACTCCTATTTTCAAATACTTGGAAGACTTAAAATTGAAACTTGAGAAGGCTGCAGAGCAAGCCAAGCTTGTTTCAGGAATACAGCAGGAAAGAACAGCTTATTACCACAATTTGAGATCGTCTAACGAAGTGTTCAAAGTTGGAGATCAGGTGATAGAGTTAATACTTAATTCGACCAATAAACTATTTGCTAGATGGCAAGAGCCTGCAACTATTGTTGAGAAACGTAATCCCCATTCTTTTCTGGTCAAATTACCGGATGGTTCGACCAAACATATTCATCAAAATAAGTTAAAGCATTACATAGCCAGTTCAAATTCTGTAAATGTCATTTTTGAAGAAGAAAAAGAATTCGGGCATGTTGAAACTGTACCTACTGCTACCAAGGAACCTAAATTCCTGGAAATTCTCGATAATCTTATAGTAGAGCATTTAAGTATTTCTCAGTTGAAGACTCTTAAAAGTTTAATCATAAAGTTTAAACATATTTTTACTAAACCCGTGCAACCAGCTTCGGTGGGCACACACAAAATTGAACTATTACCAAATGCAATTCGGAAAAAACCCCATTGTTATAGTGTTCCCATTGCGTACAGAAAGGAAGTTGAACGTCAAGTTCAAGAATTGCTAGATTTAGATTTAATAGAACCATCGGAATCTGAAATTGCTCACCCAATTGTTTGCGTCGCTAAAAAAGACTCTTCGGTAAGAATGTGCATCGATTTTAGAGCTTTAAATGCAAAAGTTCCGGTTTTTCCCATGAAAGATATGCAAGAGTTAATATTCATTACGGAATCAGCCAATTAGTTGACCAGCTTAGATCTCTTAAAGGGATATTGGCAAATAAAAATGGATGAGGAAAGCAAACCGTTTACGGCGTTTACTACTCACAACGCTGTATACCAGTGGAAAACTATGCCTTTTGGTCTGGCTGGGGTGTCTGGTACTTTTCAACGGGAAATGAATCGTGTTTTAAAATCTCATTCGGAGTATGCACAGGCATACATGGATGATGTCGTGATCTTTTCAAAATCTTTTGAGGAACATCTAGTTCATTTGAAATTAATCCTAACCGAATTGAACAAACTAGGATTCTCCGTGAGGCTAGACAAATGCACTTTCGCGGCGGAGAGGATAAAATATTTAGGTCACGTGATAGGAGGGGGTAGACATAGTCCTGATGAAAGCAAAATACTAGCAATCCGGAAGTTAGTTAGACCTACCACTAAGAAGGAGGTCAGGTCTGTGCTAGGACTCATGGGTTTCTATCGTACATACATACCAAAGTATGCTGAAATAAGTGCTCCACTCACGGAGTTGACTAAGAGAAATAAACCCAATGATGTCTGCTGGGGGAAATCAGAACAAGATTCTTTTGAAAAATTAAAGGCCTTGTTATGTGAAGTAACTGGTCTAGCTACCCCTGATGCCAATTTGCCATTCCAAGTGCACTGTGATGCGTCCGACTATGGTGTGTGTTGTTGTTTGACTCAGCAAGATGTTGACGGGTCTTACCGACCAATAGCGTTTGTCAGCCAAAAGTTCAATGCCACACAGAAGAACTGGGCAAGCATTGAGAAAGAGGCTTGGGCAGTGCTGTTTGGGCTGAATAAATTTGATAAGTGGATTTATGGTGCTCAAGTAGAGATAATTTCTGATCACAACCCACTTAAATATTTAAACCATACCACTCCTAAAAGTCCCAAGTTAACCCGTTGGGCTTTAGCCTTACAAAGATGAAATCACTCCATCACACATAGGCCGGGTGTACAGCACCGAAGTGTGGATGCTCTATCCAGATTGGAATGAACCATCTCTTATGTTATATGTATAAATATAATTTTTGTTTTGTTTGATCTTTTGTTGTTTAAGAAATTGCATTATTATTTGAATATATATGTAGCATATTGAGTTATCTTTTTTGAACATATTTGATTTTGCAAGAAATGTAATCGCAGTTATATATATATATATATATATATATATATATATATATATTGTTCCCGAATGTCATAAAATCAGCCACTGTGGGCTAATTTTATGCTTAGGTGGGGCGTGTAAGGCGCGCCATGCCTGGTAACCCGTGTCAAGGTTGGCGTGTGGCAACCCTTCTTGAGAGTGGAGCTTTGGGGGTTGTTCGATGCGGGGGTGGAACGAGAGGAGAGATCGCGGAGGCCAACGGTCGTTATGTGACGAATATGGCTTTGTCTGCTAAATGATCCTGCATTAATTACTTTATATGTGTTGTATGTGCTGTGTCCCTTAAAACATCATGTAATAAAAGTTTGGGACAAAATTCTGGAAGTCTTTTTGTGTGTCGTCTCTGTTTTTCGCATGAAAGAAACCCCACGCAAAGCGGTTAAAACCCTTACAATTAATTTCGAGTCACACGCTATATTATATGATGTAACGTATAGAGCGGCTCTAGAATCTGACAAAATTCCAACCCCGACGAAGAACTGCTTACGAGAAAGTTATCTGTTCTAAGGCTATAAAATTCCCTATCTAGCCTCCACTTCACCATCGAAACTAGTTGTGTTTCTACCAACAGCTTTATAAAATGCAAAATATTCACTGTAGATTCTTGCACTAGCCCCAGTACATCTTTCCATCATAGATCGCTCAGAATATACGTGAGCTCACTAGGGTACCCATTTTCAATTGTTTCACGGGCGATTACCCTAATCTGAAAACAGTTTATTTCTTTTTTAAAATCTATTTTCATTTTATAAAGTTAAGGTGTACCTGGATGTTACAGAAATCAAGAGGACACCATAGACCGACCAAAAGTTCAGGTTCCCGGATAACATCAAGGCCCTTTACTACCTGATAGCTGGCCTGGTTAAAGCCATGTTGGATTTTCAGGATTCTACATCTTTTAAAGTTGTAGCTTCTCCAACAAGTTATTATTTCGTAACCTACAGAGCTCCTGCAACAAAAGTTTGGCATTTTTATCATGTCATGTTTCATGGGGGTTAGATTGGTCAGTAATCGCATAGCCACAATGGGAGTGGTCCTTACTACTCCCGGAATGAGATGGAGAGCTTGATTTTGAATTTTTTCCAAGATGTTCATTATATTAGTAGACGAAGTCACAAGAATTCCATTACAATAGCTGAAAACCGATTTAATAAACATTTTATAAGTAATAACACAAGTTTCTCTATTACATCCCCATTTGAAATCTCTTCAGAATTGGGAGTCTCCGCTCAGCCTTTCTCCCCCTGAAAAACGTCATACTCAAGTCAAAATAGACCCGATTTTGACGAATGGCTAAAAAAAATATGAAAGTTTTGAAAATTGATGGAGATGTTTGTTTAGGCATGCTGTAAGGCATACACAAGATTCGATTCACAAGAATCGAACTTTTGAGTGAATTAAAGAAGCTGCTTCAGATATGCTAATTTTGGCATACGCGCTTAGTATAAATACCACGCAGCGTCATTAATAAAAAGGGGGAGGTTGTTAAGGTTGAAAAAGGTGTTATCCTGCGCTAGTGCTTTACGGGCCAGAAGTTTACGTGGCAGTACTGCTGGTTTGACTTACTGTTCGTGAGTATAAAATTATATTGTTCTTGAAAGCTGTATTTACATTCCGTACAAGTAGTACGCATGCTTATTGCTGTAAAAGCCAATTATATGTGCAGCGAATTCAATAAACATTATTTCATGTATAAACTGTGTTTGTATATAATTCAAATAGAGTGCTACTTCAAATTATATACACCCAAGTCTGGGTAGAAGTGAGCATAGATTCTCTATAATGCTAATGAACATACTAAAAGTCCCCACCGATCAGACTTGATCTTTCGCCGCCATCTTGGAAAATGTGCACTTTTTTTTGGTTTTTTGCAAGTAACTTGAGAAATAGTGAATTTATGTAAAAAAATTGAATGCAAAAATTGAAGAGCATTAAATTGTGAACAAAACATTATTTGTATTTTTTTAATAAGTCTAATACGAACAAAGATAATTGACTTTGAAAGGAGCGAACCATCACACCTGGGACGCGGATGCGCGAGTCATCCCTATCGCGATGGGGGGATTAACCGCGCATGTGCGCCAAAAGTCTTGCATACTCACGTTTGTCAAACCTCTGCATATCAAAGCTCAAGAGAAAGTTGCAACAACATCCAATCCATTGTTATCAGGTTGTATTTTGAGACTTGGTGGATTCTATATTTTTATGTCATACTTATTCTGCATTGGGTACATAATGGCTGGAGGTGGGTAAAAATAAATACTAACTTTGATGTATGCAACTACGTCAGTATAAAAAATGTTGCCTGGCCATGCATACGCTAGAAAAATCCCTAGCTTATTTAATTACCCAAACAGCTTTAGCAAAAATAAGTTTTGACGCCATGGATATATCCGATTTCAAAAGCAATAATCTCCATGAGTTGTTTAAAGATTTTGCTACTGAACTACTATCGCTAGATACCATAAATGGACATACTCATATACGAGCCTTCGTGTATGAGATTAAAATGAGGATGACTTTGAAGCAGTTGAAAGAGAATGGCCCCACTGCAGTCCTCTGGGTTCAGTACTTTGAAATGGTAAACCTTATGAAAGCTTCATCCCCATCAATTATACGGTGAAAGTAAACGGTTTCAATATAGTAGTAAACCCGTTGTTCCTTTTTCAGAGGACAGCGATTGCTAAACAAAGCGACGAAGACCTAGCATTTTATTTAGAATATGAGTTAGCTCCTTTGCCGTTGGCTCTGTTTAATGAAGCTGGTATGCGAGAGACAACGACATTGGCCATGTACGACGTTTTTGAAGTTCCAAACAAAGACCTTAACCTCCTGAACTGCGTCAACATTGCGGACAGTGGTTTTCTCATACACCGTGTCAAATGGGGAACATAATTAACTTTTTCGGCTGCTTTCACAAATTAAGTTAACTATATAAAAAGCATTATGGTACCAGCTGTATAGTCGTTTTTAGTGGCTAATCCAACAGCACTAACAGTAGAAAAAAATTAAACAAAATATGCCGTCTATTGTGAAAAAATCTGTAGACATAAATTTTGATGGAAACATGCGAGTTACTGTTCAACAAGAATAGTTCCTTTCAAATGAAAACAACAAAAGCGAATTGATCAGTATTCTATCAGCTGAGCTGGAAAACAATGAGATTCGATTCCGACAAAGTAATGACGCCACCGACATTCTCATTGTAAATACTGCAATTAATGAAGCATGTTCTGATAACAACATCGTTGCAATCATCGGTGAAGATGTTGACCACCTGGTTCTATTACTAGCTCTCATTCCTAAGGAAAAAAGACATTTTCCTTGTCAAACCACGCAAAGGGAAAGAAAAGAAAGAATATATTCATCAAATAAAATACAATCATCGGGACATACCAAAGTATCCTTTTCCCCCATGCGTTCAGTGGATGCGATGCTACTTCTGCAGCATTCAACAAAGGAAAGAAATTTTGTGTAAAAATGTTCCAAAGTAAAGATATGGAACACAACGTGACAGTAGTTAATAAATGCAACTCATCGCACAATAATGTTGCTCAAGCATGAGAATGCTTTTTTCTTATCTGGTATGGAGCACATTACAGTAAACAGGCCCTAAATAAGTTTAGGTACAAATGCTTCGCAAAATTTGTCACTAAAATAAAACCATATATTCCGTTTCTTCCCTTAACTGAAGAGGAAGCCAGGCTACATTCCTTTCGGTTGTATAACCAAGTGCAGAAGTGGTTTGGGAATGAGTTGAAACCTTAAGTGTGGGGCTGGAAACATCAAGAGAAAACCCTTGTGCCCATCACAACTATGGATACAGTGGCTCCCGATTCAGTTTTAAGCATAGTGTTTTGCAACTGTAAGATTGACTGAGGAGAAAGATACGTGTGTAGGAAAGCAGGCATCAACTGCACAACGGCCTGCAATAACTGCAATGGGGTATGTCACAACGACATACCCAACAGCAGTTAAGAATTGAAGTTATTATTGCCCTGTAGATCATGACGATCCAATAAAAGAAATTGATGAATGAGGTGATGCTAGCTGACCCATAGACGATCTTTTCAAGACTGACGACGCGAACAATCCCGTACCAAAAAAAGCACGTCAACCATAAAGTAGGTAAGCTTAAAAAATTATACACAATGAAAATACCGTAATGAATACATCCAAGTCTATTTCATTCGTTTATAAAATTAATAATGATCAATTATCTACATGCCAAAACACATTAAAGTCTATTTTCTTGTGTTTAAACAAGGCCGCAATGAGGGAGTGGAGATAATTCAAAGGAAAGCGCCTGCAACGAGACTTGGGCGCTACCTCCATAATCAACGCGCATTTAATAGTCAATATTTTCGTACGTATTAGGGTTACGACAAAATGTATTTAATATTTTAGTACAAAATTTAATTTTCTTTAATTTTTGGATTAAACTTTTTTCACACAAAGTTAATATTTCCCAAGTTATTTGCAAAAATACAAAAAAGCTTTCAAAATCTCTTAACAACTCATGGAGATTATTGCTTTTGAAATCGGATATGTCCATGGCATCAAAAATTAATTTTGTTAAGATGTTTGGGTAAATAAATGAAATAGGATTTTTCTAGCGTATGCATGGCCAGGCAACATTTTTTCTACTGCCTTAGTTACGCACATCAAAGTTAGTATTTATTTTAGCCCACCTCCAGCCATTATGTACCTAATGCAGCCTAAGTATGACATAAAAATATAGAATCCACCATGTCTCAAAATACAACCTGATAACAATGGATTGGATGTTGTTGCAACTTTCTCTTGAACTTTGATATGCAGAGGTTTGACAAACGTGAGTATGCAAGACTTTTGGCGCACATGCGCGGGTCATCCCCCCATCGCGATGGGGATGACTCGCGCATCCGCGTCCCAGGTGTGATGGTTCGCTCCTTTCAAAGTCAATTATCTTTGTTCGTGTTACACTTATTAAAAAAAGTAAATAATATTTTTGTTCACAATTTAATGCTCTTCAATTTTTGTATTCGAATTTTTTACATAAAATCAATATTTCTCAAGTTACTTGCAAAAAACAAAAAATTTGTACACATTTTCCAAAAGGGCGGCGAAAGCTCAAGTCTGATCGGTGGAGACTTTTAGTATGTTCAACAGTATGTCCAAACAAACATATTCACCAATTTTCAAAACTTTCATATTTTTTTAGCCATAAAACCTATTTTGACTGTGCTATCAAGGGATCATTCCATTTTAGGCAAGTGGGGTTGAGATTAACGTTCAAACGTTGCTGTTGGTTCTTCGGTGCATTGCACCAGAGCACAAGAACGTCTGCAAAGAGTTCAGCACTTGCAGAACAATTAGAAGTCAAGGTCTCTGGAAGATCTTTAATGTAAACATTAAATAAAATAGGGCTGATAACTTCCCCTTGCGGAAATCCTGTCTCTGTCTGTTAAAAAATAGACATACCCTCACCGTAACATACTCTAATAGATCTTTGGGTAATAAATCTCTGGATCCAAGCAAGCATATTACCCGTAACTCCTAGAATGTGACGTTTTTGGATTAGTTTAAGTTCGCCGAACCCTATCATACACTGACTTAAAATCAACGAAAATAGCCAATGTTGAGCTGCATCTGTTGAAAGTACCCTTAACATTCTGACTGCAGTAAAAAAATTGCTAAGCAGTTGAATGGTATCTTCTAAAACCGGGTTGTGAGGGGGGACATAAGATTATTGCTTTCAAAGTACCAGGTCAATCTAGATATAACCATGCGTTCCATTATTTTGACAGTGACACTGGTCAGTGATACTGGACTAAAACTGTTAAGTTGATCTCTAGGTTTGTTTTTCTCAAGAACCGGAATAGTAATGGCTTTCAACCAACGTGCGGGCAAACCAGTATGCCAACACCTATTACAAAGTTCAAGCAGAACTTTGCGAGATTTTGGGCTGAGTTGTTCCTAAAATTTGGGATAGATACAATCAGGTCCTGGACTTTTCCGTTCTTTAGTAGCCTCATAGCCTCATTTAATTCGGCAATATTAAAATTAGAATTAAAAACTGATTGCCCAGGATCATATACAGCTCAGATTCAAAATATTAGAATAATTGAGAAAAAGTAGTAAGAAAGAAATTATTTTCCATTTATTTATTTTTGATACTAAGTAAATGCAATTAAGTTTCTTATAAATTAAATCTGGAATGTTTAGATAAGATTTTAACATTTACAAAATATAAAATACAATAAATTAGGTATACAACAGCTTTCTGAAACACATCAAAATATTAGAATAAAATTTAGATTGGTTCAAAATATTAGAATATTTTATTTTACGCAAAAATATTACCTTATGAATATGAAGTAAATGGTAATTAATATTTTGTAGCATCCCCTTTAGCTTTAATAACAGCGTACAATCGATCTTACATACTATATACAAGGTGTTTACAAACATTTCTATCAATATTAGCCCAAATAGACTTTATATGTGCCACTAACTCAGTTTTACTTTAAGGAGAATTTTCTTGGAGTTTTTCTTCATTATACCCCATAAGTTTTCGATGGGATTAATGTCTGGTGAGTTTGGTGGCCAAGGAAGTACCTTAATTTTACGTTGATGGAACCAATTCTAATGACACCGAGGTATGTGGTGACGTTAAATCTTGTTGAAAGATGAAATAAATCTTCAAATAAATCTTCTGATGATGGAATCATGCAATATTCCAAAATTTCTTGATATATCTGAGAGTTAACCTTTTCGTAGACTATGCATAACTTTCCAGGTCCTTCTGCGCTCATGCAACCCCAAACCATGACACTAGCAGCAAATATTACCGAACGTTTAAGGCATTCTTTATCAAATGCTTCTTGCTTCATTCTACAAACTCGAATACCTAGATTACCATATGAAACACAAAACATACTTTCATCACTAAATAATATTTTTTTCCAATCTTTTTCGCTCCATAAACGTCTTGATTTACACCAATTCAATCTTATACGCTTTTGTTTTGCAGTCATGAGAGGTTTTGTTTTCGGTACACGAGATTCAAACTTAAATTTATGGAGACGTCTTAATGTTGTCGATTTAGAAACTTCAACTCCTTCTTCTTTCCATTTTCGGTGCAAGAATCGCACACTTAGCACAAGCGTATAGTTAAGAAAACGGTTTTTCTTAACTATACGCTTCAGTTTCCTGTCATCTCTAGCAGATGTTTTTGGTTTTCGGCCGCCATTTCGGCGATTATTTTGTGAATCCATTTTTTGAATATTGTGTTAGTATTTTACTAAAGCTTGATTGCGAACAATGTAAATAATTCGCTATATAACATTGATTTTTACCGTGCCGATACAAATCAACCATACGAAGTTTAATAGATTCAGGAATATCACTCACACGACCCATTTTAAGACGAAAAAGCAAACAAACTGCAAAAAGAATACTGATTTTAAATAAAATCGTCTGAATTTAATCAATGATGCCACCAGTTATGAATTTGTGATAATTAAAGGAGAATTAATGTGAAATATTCTAATATTTTGAACCACTTGAATAAATATTCTAATATTTTGACTTTTCAAAATAATTTTTTTTTCAATTAATCTTTTCAAAAATGATATTAATTTTAAGATAATAAATAAGTTTAATCAACAATAAGTTCTTAATAAAAATATCGTTTGCATATTTGCATTAAAAGACATTAAATTACCAAATGATATTTTCAATTTGTAAAAAAATGTAATTATTCTAATATTTTGAATATGAGCTGTATTAGCACATCTCTAGTAGTATAATTTGTGATATCTTCAGATACTATAACCAAGTCAGGGTTAGTTGACGATCCGTTATAGTGTAGATAAGGAGTATCTGTTGGGTGGTAAATAAGCTCCAGAGTTAAGCAAATCCTCCATTATCACGCTAGCAGCATTACTGTCATTATAGTACCATCTTTTACTATGTGCATTGAAATCACCAAAGAGGAAGCATTTGTTGGAAAAGGGTATACTATCAGAGTTTAAATGTCTGTTGCCCAGTGGGCTGTAACATGCATAAAGAGTAAAGCGAGTATTAGTTTTCCAGACAGTTAATTTACTATATCTGCTCCCGACGCATAGCTGCTAATGGTAGAAAAAGACGAAGTCAAATTCTGTTTCACTCCAGTGAGGATGCACTAGCGACACTTTTTGATTTAGGCAAAAGGTTTAAGTAATAACCAGGAAAAGAATATCTGTTTAGATATTCAAGAATCAAATATGCCTCTAATGTGGTTAAAATATCAACATCTTGAGGTTGTGAGACATTCATAATTTGAGCTCTTTTAGCTTGGGAAAGGCCACTGGCATTCTATTGTAATATTTTAAATTTACCCTCAACCATAATGGAATTTATTCAATCATTCAACATCAGTGAGAAGTAGCAGCTCTGTGATAGATTAATCGTTATTTAGGGTGCACTACGAGGAGGCTAGAGTTTATTTACCATTACACCCTCATTATCCCACTACAACCCTCAAGGAAGGTAAATTTGTGAATCAGCGAGTACCCGTGAACGCGTTGAGGAATTTCATCAGTAAACTGGAGTCATCCGATCTCTTGAAGATGTCACGGTCAATAAATATTGTGTGAAGTATTGAGATCCACAGATGTGAGCTCCTGAAATCATCAGGATAGTTCAGTCAATAAAATACTGGCCGGTTAGAACGTCCGGATTCGAAAGCAGGTTCTTGTAGATGGTCGTTACAACTGTACGACCATTATTCTCCTAGCAGTTAAACATTTTTTCAGGCAGTTTAAAAAAGTCTATTGGACCATCTCAGTTGAGTATAATAATAATAATGAAAATCTAAAATATTGTCTTCACGTTTATATATATTGATATCTACCATTTTATCGCGTTTCCTATCCTTTCAAATTCCAAAAGGAACGAGGAAATAAACATCGATGGTTTTACTACGCTTTAAAAAAATAATCCATAGCACTAGAGAGAAAATAATCAATATTTTGATATGCAGAGAGAGTACTTAATAAAACAGAGAACTTAAGCGTATAGTTTGATTTCTAAAAGTCATAAAAATATATTGCATTCCGTAATTTAAAATTTAATCTTGAATGTTATTTGAGGGTTCACTTAAACAAAACTGTGCCTTTTGCTGTGAAAAGAGTTAATTTTCATAAGTAAAATGTACATAATCCTTTTTACCATAATCATTCTCATATCATCATTTGCTTTGCATGATATAGAGATTAATTCCTTTTTCCTTTGAACTACAAAATATCCTAATTAGAGGAATTAATGTTCTTAACATTCAACAAGGGGAAGTTCTTCGTGGTAATGTTTACTTGAGTTTTAATCCCCGAGAGACCGGTGCATCCCTAGAGATTCGTTTGATTACGCGTGTAAGTTTCTCTGAATCACTTGGTCTTTCAAAGGAAATTAACAGCATTAAAGCAATTTACCTAAAACAGCGGGAAGATCTAAAAATAGTAATTAAGACTAGTGAAAATTTTGTAAAATAGACGCCAGCTAAACGAAGCTCAGCTTTCATTTATAAATTATGTTTTAAGTATTAACGTTATCATATATTACATTTTGATAGATTTCCCGCTTATTTTTCGTCTAATATTTATGATTCATAAATAGGAAAATATATTTGTCATAGAAAATATCTTGATAACATATTACAAACATACTTACCAGAAAGTTTGTCTAAATGGAGTTAATTCAAAAGTTAGAAAATATATCTAAAGAATAATCTGTATTGTTGTCTACCACTCTATTAACTTAAAAAACATTAAGTTTTCCTAAAATTTTTATGAAATTTATTTTTATTTGTATTATACATCAATGAACTCGGATTATCTCAAAGTGAGCTAATTTATGCTACCATTATCATAGAATTGAATTTCCAGAAATAATGATTACGATTTTTACACATATATAGGGAATGTCATAGTTGTACATAAATGTGATAATAAAAACAAAATTTACTTTCTCGCCCCTCTTTTGAACTTTCACTGAGTAATAATAAACTTCTTTATACTAGTTTTTTAGATTAAACGATTAATATTTAGCAATAATATTTAATATATAAACATGGGAAAATATATTTACAAATTTAACTCAAAAACTGTATACCATGCTCTCATAAATTTATTTAAAAAAATTACAATAAATTAGCTTATTCACCAACATTGATTCTGTTCAACTGGTATTAGAGAAAAGATTATAAAGCAATTGTAATTACAATAACAATAATAATTGCTTTATTCTGTTAATTTAACTAATCTCCAACAGAAGGGCATTCGACCATGAAGCTATTAACTATGGCCATAGTTTAAACTGCAAGTAATTGGGACTAATGCGTACTGAATGCTACTGTTTAAATCGAATTTAGTTTCATCTGATGAATGAAATGCTCATATGAATCATTTCAAATCAGTAGAAATAGATTTACGCCTGAACATAAGAGTACACGTAAACATGGAAATACATGATTAGTAATAACTTATCAGGAAAGTAAACCGTTCGACTTGATTACATGTTCCGAAAAGCGCACCGTGTCGCGAAAACAACACGTGCTGCTGATTCATGTTTAAAAATATCTTTAACGCGCGTGCACTAAGGGGTAATTTGGATGGTTAGTTGATTAATTCATAGGTCACAATTAGAAGAAAGGGACTGTACGTTGTTGAGAGGAAACAAGGATATTTTTAAATACGCATTAGATATATAATGGTGGGCCGTTATTATCATACATACACACACACACACACACACACACATATATATATATGTCGGTAAACGGTGTGGTGGATTTAGTATCAGCGTATGCATGCTATTTTAGGTGTATCACAAAAGTGGAATTATAACTAGTAGGGCACGAAAGCATGTTTGAGATACAAATAAGGGATACCAAAACAGGCAAATTCGCTACCCAGAAAAATTACACCCTGAAAGAGCATTTCATTTTTACAGTGTACCTGATAAGAAATCCATGTAAATGAAAAAAAAAAAACATCAGGAAGTACTTATGAGACTGAGCTTTTCATATATATGTAAAAAAATTTCAGAGTTCTATAACATTACAGAACACAATACATGACGGAAAAATCAAAGAAGCATCGAGAGTTTAACATGGGTTACGTTTTATCCGTACACACAAAGCATTTTTTATAATATTTAAAAATAAGGGTAACACCAAACAATTTGTCTGTTAACATACTTTAAAAATTTATAAAATTAAAATGAATTTTACAGGAATTTTATTTATAGTAAATTTCCATAATACCTTCACCAAAATACATTCCTTTAAAGTAGTTTAATTTCAACAACTAATAATGGTAGAATCCGTTTAAGCTTTATACAGTAAAAAAAATGTTCAGCAATTAAGTGGAATATTGTAAAATTTCTACAAATTAACTTACTTAGTTGTAACTTGTAGAAAACATAGTTTATACAATGTAGCAAAATAAGAAAATTCAATTTATTCATTGCGTTACGTAAAGATTTGATTACTGTCAGCATTATGATAGACCATATATTATATTTTATGAGGTCATGCTTCAAAAGTAGAACATTTTTAATTTAAATTTCTGGTGTTCTTAAAAGTTTAAAAAAAGGTCAAGAGAGAAATATTCAATTCTAATCCATATTCAAATTTAAGACATTTGAAATCACTGGGTGTTCGATCTACACTGAAGTGCCTCTGAATTAGGGATAGCAAAGCCTATGCAAATTGTGTAGCGCTGCGCCTCATGTATGCGCAAGTGAGGGCGCTGTGGTAACTGCATATATAGCGCGTACTGTGGTTGTTCTGAATTAGTTGTTGGAATTGTCAGTATTGGTAAACTGCCTGATTTAGACGCCTTCGATCGCGGACAAATCGTAGGTGCGCAACGCATGGGCCATTCAATTTCCGAAATCGTCAGACAGCTAGGATTTTCAAGGTCGACGGTGTCAAGAGTATACCAAGAATACATGGATGGTGGAAAAAAAACTAGCGATCGGGCAAACTGCAAAGGACAATTAGCCTTGACAGTGCGTGGTGAGAGACGGCTCAGGCGTATTGTACGTAGCCAGCGAAGCCAAACATTAGCTCAAATTACCACCCAGTTTAATGACGGTGCCAGTCGTACAGTCAGTAAACGGACTGTGCAACGCTCGCTTCACCGTATGGGTTTCGGGAGCCGTCGACCTACGAGAGTACCATTGCTCTATACTCGCCATCGGGCTGCACGTCTTGCCTGGGCAAGAGAGCACAGAGACTGGAGTGTAGAGGACTGGAAACGAGTAGCATGGAGTGATGAGTCTTGATTCCGACTACTTAACGCCGACGGGAGGCTGAGAATATGGCGTCAGGCTCACGAAGCCATGGATTCTGCATACCTGGCTGGAACTGTACAAGGGCATGGTGGCTCAATCATGGTCTGGGGTGTTTTTTCGTGGCACAGTTTGGGATCTTTGGTGCGTGTACCAACCTCCCTCAATGCAATTCGGTACGTAGAGTTGCTGGGTGATCACCTCCATCCGTTTATTCTGTTCTGTTATCCGCACGGTAATGGAGTTTTCCAGCAAGACAACTGTACCTCTCACAAGTCCCGGTTGGCTACTGGCTGGTTGGATGAGCATTCCTCTGACTTCTCTGTCATGAATTGGCCACCTAGAAGCCCAGACTTAAATCTTATTGAGCATCTTTGGGATGTTTTGGAACAAGGCGTGAAAGGCCATCACACAGCACCAAAGAACCTTACTGAATTATGGGCAGCTTTAGCCAATATTTGGCAAGCCATTCCCGTGGAACGTTTCCAGAAACTTGTTGAATCTATGCCTCGTCGTGTGGCAGCCTTTATCAAGGCCAGAGGAGGCCCAACTCGTTACTAGGTAGGTATCCCTAATTCAGTGCCACTTCAGTGTAGTATTTGGTCACACAAATGGTGTTGTGGTTGGTATTCTGATCTCAGGCTTGGGTTCAAATACCGAATAAGGCTTGGCCGTTTCCGTGTTGTCCCCCTCATAGGGAGCAATACTGGCTCTCCTATATGGTGCTCCCATAATACCACAGCCAGTAAATTGCAGTTAATAACTAAAAGCGAATGTCTCGCGACAAAGTACCTTCACATTAGAAAAAAAAATCTCGTATTCTGAAAAGAATTTTCAAAATGTTCGACGGGAAGGAGCAATTTTAAATGAAGAAATTTTCTGCAACAATTTGCAATGACCGCATGCCAGGTGCGGGAATTCAATCTCATCTGGCTGGCCTTCCATGCTAGAGTCCTACCCACTAAACTATCTTTTCGACATAAAAAAAATCATGTTCTGGATTTCCTTCCAGAAAAAGTTTTCTCAGAACAATACTCTGGAAAATTTCCTGCATCAGTTATCCGAAAGAAGAACCTCGGTTTTTTAAACCCAAGCCAGCCATTCCAATAAAATATTTTAATGTTTTCAATAAAATAAATCTATTTAAGTAGAATGAGAAAAGGTCATTTTCTACTGCATCAAATGATTCGGAAATAATCCATATTTTATGTTCAAGCGGAAAGAAATCATTCATCTGTATGATAATAGCAACAACAAAACTTAAGAATATTTTGATCATTGATTACATGGGATACTTGAGAGAGCAAAACAGATGATCCGTATAATGAAATGAGTTATGAGAATACTTGTTAATGAATGAATCGTGATTCGCCACTACTTATAAATCTTGGCTTCTTAGATAGAAGAATTCTGTCATTAATTATATTACTTCAATATCATCTTTATTCTTAATTTTCTGGTTAACATCGTGTGTTAAGTAGTTGTACAGTGAGATTAGAAAATATATTTCAATGTGTTTTAAGAAGAGTACTTGACGATAACCCTTACTAACTCCACCGAGAAGTTCACAAGTAGATCACCAGCCTCGACGTTTGGAAACGCGAGCTCCATCCCTGGGCAGTCGGTCATCACATTGGTACGAAGAAAATAATCATGGGCAGTTTGCCAAATGTATGACAAAATTTCTCCCCGTAAAAAAATATTCGCAACGGAAACTGATCACTAAAATTTTCTCATGGCCAACAGACCTCATAAAAAGGGAATTGTTACAGCTCTGAGGCATTTCAGTTGGTAGAATACCAATCTCGGGGTTTGAAGATCGGGTTCAGTCCTATCCCTTTACAGACGGTGGTTACAGCGTCGTACGTAAAATGTTACAACAACTGTTTTTATAAATGCTTGCCATGCTATTAAATTGTTTTTAACCTCGTTGCCAACACGATTAAACATGTTTTAATATTGGAATCCTACATAGATAAGATATTATATCCTTGTAAATGTAAGTTGTCCCTAAATTAACTAAAAATTTCAGGATTTAAATTGCTCAAATATTAAATTTGTCATTAAGGAACAGCAGAAGGAGCATTCAGAGAATAGAAAAAATATTGAATATCAGCCGAGATAAGAATTATTGCGTTAAAAATGTCCGATTTTGGAATTTCCAGCTAAATCGATGAAAGGGACATAGCAAACATACCATAGTGAGGGGGAAATACAAGACAGATTCGCCATATTCTAGAGCTTAAGATGATTTTTCCAATTTTTTATTCAGTGTTTGAAGAGTTTTTCCCACTTCGGACTGCATCTTCCATAAAGGTACGCCGAATTTTGCATTTTGGGAGTCTTTTGCCGATACCTAAGAATTTGATGTTTAGAATTATTTTTTATTAAAATTTTTTTTTCCAATGCGGAGGCACTTGTGGTCAAACATTCGCCTATACTACGCGCAAATTTTACTGCCCATTTTATTATGGGGGCACCATATAGGCGGACAGAATTACCCCCTATAAAGGGACGACACGAACGGAGGCATTCATTAACAAAATTGTTCAGTTTTATTTTGTTGAGAAATATTCCTGATTAATTTTAAAACAATTCTCAACGCAACATATAAACAGTCGAATTTTCGGAAATTAGAGAAAGCGATGAATTTCTGCTCGGGAGGAGAGAAAAATACGATAAAATTTGAACCATACATGAAATTCCTTTCTGTTGTTTCAAAATTTTCATTATTTCATGCAGATATATGAAGAGTAGTGTATTTGGACAAGCCGATTAAAGTTAATGGGGACTCATGCAGTTAGACTCTGGATTTGTTCCCAATGAATTCTACGCTTTATTCCTTTATCTACCAATAACCAATAAAAATAATCCTTGTCCGCTATCGAAAGATAAGGACCATTAGTTAAAAAAATTGACCCCCAAAATTAGTTAAAAACAACAAACAATTAGAAAATAGATACAGTTTATGTCTTATCTTCCATTAATGGATAAGGTTATTTTTTTATCCGTATTGGCATGTAAAGGAATAAAGCATAAAATTCAGTGGAAACAAATTCAGAGTTAAACCGTACGTGTCTCTGTTAATTTTAATCGGCTTGTCCATCAGCAACGATTTTCTAATTCGTATATTAGAGAAATGCCTTTTTCTTCTTTTCCAAATGAATTTTACATACTTTCAGATTCCAGCTCTTGTTTTTATAACAGTGGCAAAGATGAACGAGACAAAAATATTCAATGAAATTTAGTAGGGACATTTGCTGATTATGTGATTTACTCATGTGTTACATTGATTCGGAAGATATATCACAAAAACTGCTTTGATTATTACTATCGATAATCCATTTTATTATAGTAAACTAGCAAATCTGCAACTTTGGATACTGAACAAGTGCTTCAAATTCTTTGATTTTATAGACGAGAATTAGATAATAAAAATATATGTATATTGTACATCTATGCATTTCTCATTCGTTTCTTTATAATGAATGAGTTTTTTAGTAGTTTGTAAGCATGATTTTAGTAGTTTGTAAGCATGGTTTAGTCTTTTGTAAGCATGATTTTTGAGTTTTTGGACTTATATAAATTTTTTCCTTACACAAACAATCAAGACGACTTCAGGAATGATATCACAAGATTTCGCTTGCTTTAAATCGTATAAAATAGTGCTGTATTATGATAAGAACTCTAACTTACCAATTGCGACACATTAAACTCTTAAAAAATATACTTCTATTAATAAAATAGATTATGGATGCTTGGTTGGTTGGTTGGGGTGTTATGGCACAAGGTCCAAAATAGCACATAAAGTGCCAAGCAGAAGACTAGAGCCCCAAAAAAGTACATATAAAAGCTTTAACCAACACCGAAATAATAGATTTAAAAACCAACACTTTCCAATAATAAAAGACGTGGAAACATGAAAATTTTCCTTAAAAAAATTTCAGGTAGTCTCTTCTAACGAAACTACCGCGGGTTATTAACGTAGGATTACTTATCTTTGCTTACCTCTTTTGTAAGTATATATGTATGTATGTGTTATGTATATATGTGTTATGTATATAAGTATCTATATGTATGCACGTATGTATATATATATATATACATATATGTACGTCAAAATTTTGACGCATTTTGTTACTTTTCTGCTTAACCGTTTACTGCTTGTCCAAGCGATACAGACTGGGTTTGGCACACTGCCAAAATTATAACTCGCGAGGTACGGATGGATGGTTTTAGAGTCTGAAATTTTGCTTTCCGGAGGACCGTAATGGAGGAACGTAATTCTACATTAAAAGATGGTAAAAATGATGTGTAAACGTGATAAAAATATGATATATAAAAAGTGATGATATATAATGGTAATAAAAATGATGATATATAAAGCTGATAAAAAGATTTAATGATCTGAACGGGGATATATAAAAAGGAAAATAGCACCAGAAGTTTAGCATTAAAATCAATAACACAAATAAAAACTCTGTATAAAACCTGTCGAAAACAAGAAGGCAAATAGGGAAGTTTGGGGTGGCTCTCTCAGCATATTAGACAGATTAGGTGAACTCTAACCGAAAAAGTTATTATAGTGGGGTTGCAGAGTGGGGCAAGACGTCAAGATATGTGACAGAGTAACTGGTGATTGGCAGTGTTCACAAGGAGGAGCCTCCTCGCCCATCAACAGATACATATGTGTCAAAAGGGAGTGCCCAATGATTATGGATGCAGGGACCAAATAATAGAAACCTTTGATATAAATATCCAATTCCTTTTTTACCCCATTGCATTTTTGAGCGAAAACAACCATAAAATAAGAACAAAGAAGCAAAAATTATTAACATATCTCCGTGCCCAAATCTTTTTCAGAAGAATTGATTTTAAAACTCTTATGACGCTAGTTAATTATTTTTGCGCTTCGGAATAACACTTTAATTAAGATATATGATAAAAATTGCTATTAATTGCTCTTATAATATGAATCTATTGTATCTAAGCTTATCATCTTTATCTTATGAAGCTATCATTTTAATCACGTAAAAACTTACGTAAAAACATACAGAAAATACTAAATTTATCATGGAATTTAAAGAAACAGATTTGAGGAAGAGCTTATGACGATATAATAGGGATGAGTGTAATCAGAGATTATATTGATATAAATGGTTTTATAAAACTTCAGTTTGTAATATTTGTAAGAGCTCAGCGTCAAAGGCTACTACTGCGTGGGCTCGGTTTCAAATACCGGATAAGGCACGGATGTTCCTGCTTTGTCCCTTCGAAGGATGCAATGCTAGTTTAGCTGTAGGGTGCTTTAATAAAGTCGTCAACAGAATTCACGGTGTGTATGGACGATAAGGATAAGTTCATGCGTGTGTAAGGATAAGTTCATGCCTCTTTTTTTTTAAATTTGTAATTTTGCCCCTAAAATCAAATGCAAAATAAGTTAAATTTTAATGTATTTGACTGCTTTTTTAAATTCAGATGTTTTTAAAATTTTTATTAATAGTTGTATTGGAGAAACATCAGTGAGTATGGGTATGAAAAAAACGATAATGTTAAAAGGAAATATTAGACGAAAACAAACCCATGGAAAAAAGAAACCCTTGAATATTAAAAGTTGCAGCATCTCTAGATCTTGCAATCAAACTTCAGAACTTGTAAATGTGATGTGCTACTATGAGAAGGTGCCCTTATCGTATGATGGAATGCTAATCATCTCCCATTGTAGTATTGTTTCGAAAGTGCAATATTCAACTAAGCCCTGAAAATTCAAAAATCAATTTTGATGATTCTTTAAAAATTTTCTCCTTGAAATCTATTTAGGAAAAAAAAATTGAGAATTTTTCATAGTAGTTACCACAATAGTTTTCATAATAGTAGTTTTTCATAATAGTGAATCAATTTCAGTATTACGAACTGAAACTGAAAGAGTCAAGAACTATATTCAGCTGATATAGATATTGAAATTTTGAGATGTATTTTGTTGTTGGGAATTAACTATAAATAACAAATAATCTTTGGAAAAATTGTTCGATTTTATTTATGAGGCAGAATACGTTAAATTTCGAAGTGAAAATTTAAACTTTTTACATATATATTCTGAAGATGTTGAAATTCAGATTTTTCGGAGATAAGGGCATCTCTACAGACTGACACACACACGTGCACATATTTACACAATTTCATGATTTTCATAAAATTTGATTGAAATATGAAAATTTTTAATATAAATACTTGCTCTGTTTTCACAAAACCGAAACTTTTAATTTAGTATCGTACTTTATTATGAAAAAGGGACTACAGATTTACCTATCTATAATATAACTTACAATAGAGATTCTGTATATAAACGCCACTTCAAAGTTCTGATCTTCGATTCTTCCAGTGTTGTTCAGAAACAAGGGTCATTTACGGTAGTGGAATAATTCAATTATTTTAGTAATACCAGCGAGGGATGTAACCGACTTCAAACCAAATCACTCAATATCTGAGCTTCCAAAGGCTATTAGAATCAAATTTATGGTCAAGTGTGCTCTCAAATCAGGAATTAACGTCGTTTTACTACTGTTTAAATATCGTTGAGAGGTCAGTGGAAGATATTCCATTGAAGCGGAGTTACAGTAACTTTTATCAACTGGAAGGACACATCGTGCATTTTGCTAGTTAATCATTCTGTCAGTCAGTGATCTTTTCTCAATTATCAGACTGACGCTTCATTAAATAAACAGTCGAATTAAACCAACGATACTCCATTGAAGTTAAATCTATAATTTATTAGGCACAGGTATTAATTTCCCACAGGAAAAATATTATATGTTGTTGTTGTTGTCATTAATGACCCCTGGCCGGAGGCACATAACAAGAAAAATATTTTTCTAGAAACATCAGACCCATTCTTATATTTTCGACGCAGGTTTGTCTGTATAGTCACCAAGTCATCAAATTTATATGTTAATAAATTTCTAAATAAAACAATGTCCTTTCGATTACGTCGTCATATATTAGTGAATTATCATCCATTTGCAAGGGGAAAGTCTGGGAGTCTATTGGGGATGACTGGATAAAATTTAGCCATAAAACACATAAAGACGCCTTGGCCAATTTTAGACTACAGGGTGGCTAATAAATACTGTAACACTCCAAAAAATAAGAGTTAATTTTAATCGTTTGGAAAAACAATTTATCTATCTATTTGTGTGATTGGCAACTTTTTGTAAACGCAGACGATTTTTGTTTAAAGTAAAACATGTAGAATATTTTTAAAGATGGAAGCCAAAAGGTTAATGGTTAAACAGCTTTTTGATCGCGGATTTTCTGCAGGTAAAATATTTAAGCAATTAAAATGCCTTGGTTTTAATAGGACGTTTATATATAGGACTATAAATCGATTATTGAATACCAATAGCTGTAAAGATCGACCAAGGTCCGGTCGTCCACGCACTGTTCGTACAAAAGAACGTATCAAAAGAATTCGTGAAAAGATACGAAGAAATCCACAACGTTCTGCAAATAAAATGGCTGCAGAAGAGAACATCAGTCGCAGAACTATGCAACTTATCATAAATGAAGACCTGGGTTTTCGCCCTTATCGCAAAAGAAAAGTTCAAGGTTTGACTACTGCACAAATAGTAAAAAGGTTACAAAGATGTAAGAAATTGCTGAACCGGCACGGTAGCAAAAGTGTTGAAAAAATAATTTTCTCTGATGAGAAGCTGTTTTGTACAGAACAAAGTTATAATGCTAAAAATGATGTTGTATATTCAGCAACCTTCGAGGATATACCTGAAAATCTTCGAACTGTTAAACGCTTTCAGAACAAGAATTCTGTTATGGTTTGGGCTGCAGTGTCACACAATGGAAAACTGCCTCTGAAATTCATCGATAAAGGGGTAAAAATCAATGCTGAATATTACAAACAGGAAGTATTGGCTACACGTTTATTACCACATGCTAACAGATTGTATCCCAAAAAGAATTGGATATTTCAGCAAGATTCTGCACCGTCCCACCGATCCAAAACAACACAGGAATGGCTCCATGCCATTTGCCCGAAGTTTATCAAGCAAGAAGATTGGCCACCTTCTTCACCAGATCTAAATCTTATAGACTATTGCATTTGGGGGATTTTAGAGTCTAAAGTAAATGCTAAGCAGCACAGAAGTTTGGACTCCCTCAAAGCTTCCATACGGAGTGAATGGGACAAATTACCTCATAAAATGATTCGTGCCGCAATAGGACAGTGGCGTAAGAGATTATCTTTAGTAATCGATAAAGATGACGGTCGATTCGAGTAAAATTATTTCATGGTAAACTTTCATGTATAATGTTCATAATATTGTTGTATTTTCCATTTTCTATTTCATCTGTGTGTAATTAAATGATTCGATATTTGTCACAGTATTTATTAGCCACCCTGTAAGAACAGAGCACGACTGTCTGGCTGAACATCTGGCCTATATAGGAATTGTGAGTTCCAGCGTATGCACGTTATGTGAGAATGTGCACCTTATGTGAAAATATGAATAAATCTCACCTACTTGTTTGCTCGAAACTAGACTTTAACTTAACGGGAGAATGGTGATTTGTGTGCTCTCTATTGGACGGCCAGAGAACGCATGTCCTGATCTCACGGTCTTCAATTATTGGACTTCTGGCTTTTTAACTTTTTATCTTAAATGTTTTTAACTGGTTTTAAGGCCTTTTGGTCGTTATTTTTTATCGTATCTTGTGGTTTCTTTTTTGTTGTCCTGTGTTTTTATATTTTTTTAATGTTGAGTGAATGGCCAGACTTGTATGGCTCAAGTTCCAGTCGGCCATATTATGTAACAACAATAAAAACAACAATGTCCTTTCGATTAACCAAAATTTCCGCATCAGATATCTTTTTGCTAACACCAGTGAACTGTTTGTTGTTGTTTCTAATGACCTCTGGCCGGAGGTTCCAGACCAGGTGCATATAGGCATTGGGCTGAGTAGTGTGGCTCTGGTTTATAATAGCACCACATGGCTCGGAGTCGGATCTGGCTAGGTGCCACCACAATTTTGATCTAGAGACCCCAGGCGGCATCTGGGGGGATCGTACCTTCTCCACCCACTGACTTCATAGAAGGAGTTTCCAGTCTACGGATTTAACGTGTCCATATCCGGACTAGACACGAAAAAATATTATATATCCATCTTCGTTGATAGTCGTTTCAAAAGGCATGGTCAAAAATGGCCCCATCTTTAATTAAAAATTTCCCTATAAGATTTTAGATAATCTTCTTCCTATGTGGTGCTTCAAGACTCTTCTGACGGTATACCAGGTATTTTTTGAACTCATAAATCTGTTCCAAAATTTTCATGAACTTATTTGCTGTAAATATAAGGAATTCGCATTTCAAGGTGAGTGAAAAGAAAAATTTAGGGTGAGAAATTTTCTTGGTAATATTGCATCTGTTGATGGATGCAGTGAACTCTGGCAGCTCTGATGCCAAACTGTAAGAGGCTGCAAATAAGTAATGTGAAAATCTAAAAAAATGTTATAGTTTAAAAAATTTTCAATTGAAAGTAAAAATGTGATAATGTTAAAGGGAATATTAGACTAAAAAACCATGGAAAAAACAAACCCTTGAATATTAAAAGCTTCAACACCTCTAGATCTTGCATACGAACTTCAGAACTTGTAAATGTGATATGTTTGCGATATGATGGTACTAAGGAATATCAGAAGGTATCCTTGTCGTATGATGGAATGCTAATCTCCCTTTTTAGTATTGTTTAAAAAGTGTAATATTGAACGAAGCCTTAAAAATTCAAAAGTCAATTTTGAAGATTTTTAATAATATTAATGAATAATATTCAAACATTAATTTTCAATGTCAAAAAATTAATGTTTGAATAATATAAATTTTTAGACATAGGTAATAATTCAGGGTACAAGACTAAGAAATCAAAACAGTTTCAAGATTCTTTGATATCAGAATAATTTAACTTGGATTATGTTCAATTTTGACAGCACAAAGCATGTTTTAGAACATTTTCAAAAGATGAAACGATAATTAAATTGTCTACCAATACACGTTTACTTTTAAAAGCACATTTAAATAAAATTTTGTGTAAATGAAAATGTGTTAACACTTACTGCAAATGAATTAAAAGCAGATTTAATTTCAATACCAAACATCCTTAACCTGCTGGCGTAGCAATTAACGCTTTTAAACGTAAATATTCATTAGATAAGTTATAAAAAAATTCCTCTATTATATCGTAAGAGGCAAAATCATGCCCTTTCTGGTTCGAAAGCAATTCGAGAGAATTTATTTGAATTTACGCACCCAGAATTTTCCATTAACATACCTGGCGTGATTCGTGTAAACGTGAAAAATCGATGCATGTTTGCAAACGTCTTTGGATGTTTATCAATTTGTAAAGCTTAGAGGCTATGCTTCCCGTGCTTTGAAACGACTAGAAATATTTTATGCAAACACAGGAGCTTCAGAAATTTATCTCAAGTTTATGTATGAGTAAACACTTGAAATATTTTCCCCAACGAAGTAGGTAGTTGCAATATGAAACCGTTTTAAATCAATATTCAATCGGACCAATAGTGTGATTCGAAGAAGTGTGCTAAAAATATTTTACTCGTGAATTTTAAGATCATCGAGAGATAAAAGCTTCTTAATATTCTAAAATTTGGCGAAAAACATCTTTTTATGCAATGCAAAGTAAATCAATTTATATGCATATACATATATAGACGTGTATGTACATATGTGATATGTATACGTATACATATACATGTATAGACGTGTGTAGACATATCGCACCTCTGCTAGAAGAGTGTTACAACTCCGAAATTTTCGATTTTGAGATAATTGCCCCAAAATGCTCTATAAGAAGTGCTTCTTACTCTCGAATAATTTTATAAGCCTAGTACCAACACAATCTCCTAGATGGCGCTTATTACCCTCTTCCACAACTAGGAGGGGCAACTTGCTCATGCGCGAAGAATGAAAATAAGATTTTTGTCAGTGCCTAATGTTGTTGTATTAAAATGTTCCTGTAATAAAAATGTTCATTAAAGTTTATTTGGAAAATTAATGTTTTTATACGGAAAATACATTTGTATTTCTTTCTAACCTGCTGTTCATGTTATCAAGGTTTTTTCTTTGTATTGTGAAAAGTTTAGATAGATTGTGTATTAGCATAGAGATATGACAGTATTCTCTCAAGCTTTTCAGTCCATGTTGACAAAATGAGGTTACTATGTTTTTATAGAAGTGGGTTATATCTTGTAATTAAAATTCAAAATCATGCATTAAAAGTTGAAAACAACTTTAATATATAGTTTTGCCTCCTGAAGTGGTTCGAACAATAAGTTTCCCAAAATTATCATAGGCATTCATAAAACAAGAAATGAAATTTCGACATATATCTTCTTTAGCACTTCCTGAAAATATGGTTATTTTGAGATGTAACACTCTTCTAGCAGAGGTGCGATATGTGAATATGTACCGACACGTCTCCCCCCACTCTCTCTCTCAATATATATATATATATATATATATATATATATATATATATATATATATATATATATATATATATATAGATATAGAAATATATTTATGTATACATAATACTCGAATATATGGTATATAAAATAAAGAAAATTAGAGTATAAATTCATTTAAAAGATGGAAGAGAACATGAAATGTACAGTCTTCAGTCTCAGCGAGCAGTAGCGAATTAGTACCGACTATTATTAAGTATCTTATTATTCTACTATCTTATTATTCTACACGCACGCACACACGGACACACATAGACACACACACACATTCTCTTTTTGTACGAACCTTTTTTACACGAATTTAATTTAACACGAATTCCAAAAAATATTTCATTCTCTTTTTACGCGAATCATTTTGATTTAACACGGGCGGTCCAATCCAATTTCTCAATTTTTTTTTGCCTAATTCTAAAGGTTCCGCCGACTACAGCGATAAGCTTATACGGCATATTTAAAATCGCTTGTGAACATATTACAATTTACAATTACAGCTTACATTATATACATGCAATTTTACATTTAAGATGCTCTTTCAATTACTCTTACTGTTACTATTACATTTACCATTGCATAAATAACATATTACGATTTACAATTTCAATTTACATTATATAGTAACAATTTTACATTTTTGATGCAATTTCAATTACCATTTCAATTACAATAACATTTACCACTACATTATGGATAAATTGCAATTTTGTATTACGATTTACATTGTATACTCACAAATTACATTCAAGGTAAAATTTCAATACAATTACCTTACTCTTACAATTTTACATTTAAGATGCAATTTCAAGCATAATTACACTTACTATTGTATTAAACAATTACATTACATACATAATACAATTGTATTACAAATGATTAACAAACAGGTTTACTGATTTCTGGCGTATTATTTTTGGCGATAGGGCCTCCAGTTCTGTTTTGATTCAAGAATTCAGTCCGCAAAAACATTTTTTTCGTATATTCTATCAAAAATGGATAAAACTAAAGAAAATTATCCTTTTCTACATGAAGATTTAATAAAGGAAGTTCTGGAACTGGCCAAAATTTGGGTAATCATTTTGTGAAACATGATCCTAATGAGGAACGCGCTGGGAAGTTTCAACGTGAACTGAAGTTGTTGACAGCCTCTTACAGATTATATAACGGCCTGACCAAAACACGAACACAACGGTTAATAACTGAATTCGTTCGCAAAACCCGTGAACCCTCAGCGCACCAGAGGAAACTCGTTCTGATTTTGCTCAAGAGATCACAGAAAGAAGTTCATGAATAGAGGAAGAAGATGATGTCCACAACATTTCTAGTGATAGCAGTGATATTCCAGTCGTACGCAAACGTATGCCACGTCAGAAAGTGAAAATGAATAAAAAAATTATGTGTAAAACAGATTTTTCTTTTGTTCATGACGAATTTTTTCATTTCTGTTGTGATGATAATTAATAGTTTTAGAAATAATTAACGTTTATATTAATATCGGGGATTGAGATAATAAAATAAGTAAGTAAGTAAATTTTAGTAACGGCGGTGCTTTGTTTTAATCAATTTATTAAGCCTCTACTAAATATATGTGAGGATTAAACTTGTGGTGATCAAATATTAATTGATTTGATTAATGTCATCGCATTTGGAGAAGTGTGCGCAAGTTTCTCTAAATGTTTTGACATTGAGAAGAATTAAGTTGAAATAGATCATCACATGTTACACCTTATTGTTAAAAATATTGATAAATTAATAAGCCTTATTTATAAACCTTGTGAGTGGCTGGTATGGGTCGCTGGTGGATTTTTGGTTTTTTTTATTTAATGAATGAATGCAAAATTAATGTTTGTCCTTTTCTTTTAAAGTTAAATCCTTCCTTTTGAGAACCCCTTTTTGTCAGTTGATTGTAAACCGAGACATCCGGTGGCGACTGGTCACGGACACCCTCCCCTTCGGAACGTTTGGAATGTTGATGAGCCAAGTAGATACGAGAGCGCTCCCTCCGCGGTTGAATACAGTGATTCGGAGATGCCCTGTAAGTTTTCAAGGAGGAAATAAGTACCCAACAATATTCCGTCGTAACATTTCCATTACATATTATTACATGTGTATTTTGTTGAAATCAAATAAGCTCGAAACGAATATTTCCATATGATTTTTAAAAATTGTTTTTACCGATTTTTTAGATCCGGAACCATTCTTATTTTCTTCCATAGATACAATGTCTTTTTTTACACGAATGTTTTTACACGTATTCTTCAGGAACGTATCTATCGTGTAAAAACAGAATTAGGTGTATTATGTTACGTTTTATCGGTAGGCAAGAGAAACAAATTGGGACATTTATGGATTTAGTGGACTGTAAGGATTTTAAGATTTATTTAGAATTTAAGCAAAATGATTACATAAGCACAGTTAATAGAATACGTGTGCACAATCAAAAGAATACATTTTCTCGATTAATAGAATATACTTGCACATTTAATAAAATACACTTGCCCAATTAATAGAATACAATCGCATAATTTAATTGAATATAAGGGATGGATCAACGTTGGGGAAATGAAAAACCCAATAAGTATAAAGAATATGAATTATGATTTGACTTACAGTTCAATGACGAAGAATATCTTTCTTTCCGCAGACATCATCCAAACCTTTCACTTGATGAAGAATACATCAAAAACAGAATAATTGAGCATAAGCCGTTTTAGACCCTCTGCTCGCTACACGTGCAAAAGATTTCTGATTGAAAAGTATATGCTGCCACAAACCGTTACAAAAATAAGAAAATTACTAGGTCAGTGCTGCCGCCTATGAATGATCATTGCTGATACTGGATGGACTGAACACAAATTATAACACATTAAAACACACACACAAATAAAACTGTTAAAAGAAAGCTATAAATCAAACGTAAAAATAAATTAGAAAATTATGAACCTGTCCATTCTCTTCCACAACAGTTTTAGAGCCCAAGATAATTTTATAACTGAAAAATTAGCTGCGGCTGGAGGAGAATAAAATTGATTTTCTCGGAAGTGCACTGAAAAACTGATATCAATGGATACGATTAGTACAAAAAACCTTTAAAGCTTTGGTAAATTACCTGTAAAACTTCAGCTAATAACAAGTGCAAATGGGAGGTTTGTTCAAAAAGTTCCGGAACTTTTTTTAATTGCGAGGCTACGAGGAATTTCTCATCCGGCAGAGTAATTTCCTGCAATCGGATTGGTTTTATTTCGCTTAGTTTTGCCAGAGTGTTTTATTTATGCGAGGTTATTTCCGTGACTCTCTGCGTTTGTCACAATGGATGATTTATATGAGCAACGTGTTTGTGTCAAATTGTGTGTTAAACTCTGTAACATGGCGCTGACACACGCCGAATTATCCGAGAAGCCTACTGTAGTGAATACTTGAGTAGAACTCAATGCTGTGAGTAGAACAAACGATTTAAAGGTGGTCGTTGTTGAAATCAAACTATTCGAATTTCGAATTCCAATTTTTCCTTCCTCTCAGCCAGTGACGTAGATGCCAACGCAGAGCTGAAGTGTTGGACTGTAATGAAAGAAAGGTTAAAAACTGCATTGTACACGGGGCTGAGTTTTGTTCCACGTAGATGATGATTTTGCTGTAAGTGTTCTTGATGTTGTAACTGTTATGCTTTCCGTAGAATATACGAAATGAATATGGTTTATTTGGATGTATATTAAAGAAGCAAGTTGCTTAATAAAACTTAGTATTTTTATTAAAATTAGAAGCCAGAATTTCCTTTTCAGATAGTAAGAACTACATAAACCTGAAAACTCTGTTAATGTGGATTATGGATATACCACCAACAGTCGTGAATCGGTTGACGATGGTGAATGGTTCAGGGAGGCCGTCAATGTTCGACTCGTCTGATGTTTCGAAAATCAACGATCTTGTGCTCGTAAATCGTCCTCTCACTGCTCGGGAACTTCCAGAAGAGTGTGGCATTTCAATTGGAAGCACTAACTTGAAGATCTGAAACGTCTCAAGAAAAATGTGGGGAGGAAAATGCGAAAACTTTGGCAAAGCTAATGGTAAAATGCTCTATCTTAACAATGTACCAGGTCATTTAGCGTCATCAATTCGGGAATTTCATGCAAAAAATCAAATGACAGTGATTCACCAGCCGCCCTACTCTCCCGTCCTTGCTCTTATCGACTTCTTTTTGTATCCTTAACTGAAACTGACACTGAAAGGGTTGAAATTTTGCACAATTAAATAAATTAAAGAAAATTAGCAGAGGGAGCTGAAAAGAATCCCAGCTCAAACCTTTGAAGACTGATTTCAAAAGTGGTATCACTTAGTATAAGTGTATTCGTTGGGTAAGAGATTACTGTGAAAGTGACAAAGACCAATAGATTCAAGGTCAGCCCGATTGACCTAAAATAAAAATAATTTCCGAACTTTTTGAACAGACCTCGTAAAAAAATAAAAAATGATTGGATTCATCTGTAGATAATTGAGAACGAAAGTTAGATAAAAAAAGTAGTGATTTAAAACTGAGAAAAGTTTATGAAGAGGTTATTTATTGAAAAAGGTAAATATATTCTAATTAAAAATTAATATAATAGTTTGTCAATACACATAGACACACACACACATATATATACATACATGCATACATTGTATATTAGGTACAATTAATTTTTTTTTCATTTTGAATAGAGTAATCATTCTTTTGATTAAAAAATTGGTAGTTTTAAACAACATTGTCGAATGTTGATAAAATTAATCCTCATGATTAATATTTATCATTTCAATGTGCGTTTCTGGAAGGGGAAATTCAATGAAATACCGTCCTACCTGATTAAAGCTTATGGAAATACCTGATTGTTGTGATGCCGAAAATTACGACGCCAACTGGGAAGCCGTATCGGAACAAAAGGTAGCAAATTAGCGAATAGTTAAGCCAGCCAAAAAAAGGCGAGACAAGAAAAAGCGTTGTGTATTAAATTAAGTTACAGATTTACTAATAGAAACATTGTGATATGAAAACTAACCCAGACAGGTTGTCTCAGGTAACATATACTAAATAGAATAGTTAGGTTTTAAGATAACTGCACTTAACCTGGCAAGAAAATACTTAACCCTATATATAGCCTGACCCACGTGCAAAGCAGATTACAATACTCATCAAATTAATTCATACAAACGAAACATTATCTCTTAAAGTAAATTAAGTGACGGACAAGGGGTTAAGGAGCAAATAAGAATTTTATTTAACGTAACATAATAAAAAAAGTAAATACTTATAATATGTCATGCCTTGTACCACACTCCCGGTCACCAACACCCGCTCCCAAAGTGTCACCAACCTGTTGCAAGTCCAAGTGCTCTCTGCTTATTTTTTGAAGCTAGCCTTGAACCGCGCCAAGCTGTATTTCGCACCTGCGCAATACAGGCTCAATACACCAGATTTGGCGTGCATCGCCTTTCATGGCAACAAATCACTTTTCTTTTCAGCCAATATATGGCGGTTACGAGAGACAGTTATAGAGACCTGAATATTAATAGATATACTCCATGAGTCTTTATAACACTGATGACCATCGTCCCGTCAGCATTCCTGCCGGTCAGAGTGACGCTGGCTCAAGGACGCAAGGAGTGAAAGCCCGTAGCCCCAAGCCGGAAATCCCAATTTTATATTTTCAACAAGCCTTTTTATTTACTACTATCCTATTTCTGTGGTAACCGTTCCTGCGTGCACCTTGACTTTTGCCTTTATTTTATTTTTAAATTACACTGTGTTTTCTCAACAAACATTCTACCATGTACTTTATGGTTTACAATTTTTAAATTAACAAATATTAAACATGCATACATATATTGTACATTGTACATTCAAATTTAATGTATACATCATTTACCTATATTTCTTTACTATTTATGGCATTACATTGACATTTTCTATACTACATTGGTTGTCAAAAATATAGGAAAAGTCACAAAAATAGCGATTGCTCAAAAAGTTTCTCGTAGAATTTAATGAAACGTATACACATTATACAACACATAGGTAAGTATAAAATAGCATAAAAAGAAATTGCCAGACAAATATGGTGTTATAGAAACTAGCATATGTATACAATGAACAAATCGGATGTGTCAGTTTGGTATAGGAAAAGTACCTTTAATATGGCGTATGATCCCCCCGAGAAGCAATACAGCACAATCAGCGATGTGTGATTATGCGTTCAATTATGAATTCTATGAGTTCGGTAGGAAGTGAGAGCCATTGCTCTTGCAAAGCAGTTGAAAGTGTGGGTCCTAGGAGGAGGATTGAGAGCAGCTATACATCGTCCTAAAGCGTCCCAAACATGTTCGATAGGATTCAGGTCCGGTAATCGAGCTGGCTACTCCATGCGCTGAATTGTTTACTGCTCAAGATAAGCATCCACGATGCGAGCCCTGTGAGGTCCCGCGTTATCGTCCTGTAACACGAAAACATCACCTATTGCCCCGGTATAAGGGGGCACATAAGCATCAAGGATGCCATCTCTATAGGTGTGAGCATTCACATTTCCACGGGGAAAGACATGGAGGTCTGTGCGTCCACCCAAAGAGATACCACCCCAAACACAGACACTGCCTGATCCGTATGCACTTCTTTCGCGGATGTGTGATGGATGAAAACGAGTTCCAGGTTCTCTCCAAATCAAAATACACGTACTATCGCTTTGGAGGCTAAACCTGGACTCATCCGTAAAGAGAACAGCCCTCCATTAATCACGCGTTCAGTGGACATATTGGCGTGCCAAATTCAAACGTTCCCACCTATAGCGTGACGTGAGCGGGACGCAAATGGCTGGTCGCCTCGCAAAAAGACCACCTTCGTGAAGCCTTCTACGCATGGTTGACGTTGATACCAACCTTCCAGAGCTTGCAGCGAGGGAGGATCTGCAGACGGAGCTTGCAGACGGAGTTGCGGTTATATTCCTTCATGCGCATAATGACAAATATCGGTCATCGGCACTCGTCGTAGCGTATGGCCGTCCTTAGCTGAACCTTCTGGATGCCGAATCCGTGGTTAGAAATTGTTGCCAAAGTTTATGAACCACAGACGGACTCACATTTAGCCATCTGGCCACTTCTTTCTGACTTTGTCCTGACTCTAGTCTCAAATAGCTCGCCATCGCAGTTCTTCGGTCAAATGATGCCTGGAGGTCATTGTTACAATTTGGCTATGCCAGATGTCTAATCTCAGCCTCGCAGCAACAATTGTCGCCTTGCTCTGAGACATGCACTTTTATGCTCCTCTCAAATGACGTATTCCGACTGCAGCGCCACTATTTTGCATAATGTAGTATTGTTCAGCACTTTTTACTTAACAACATATTAAAATTTTAAACAGATTGGTCTAGTTTTGAACGTGTGTGATTTTTCTCTTTTTGTGATTTTTCCTTAATTTTTGATAACTAGTGTATTACTATAGATATACTACTTCTATATATATTCTGTGTAACATGTTTACTTTATCATATAGCACCTTAGATATAAGTAAACACAACATTTCAAATAAGTGTTCACAATACATATACAAAATGTTCAGTTTATATGTAAGTTTTAACACATGTTTACACAAATTTATGTACGTACATTAGTAATTTATTCGCTACTTTACTATCTTAAAATCATATTTATTCTATGTAATTTAATCTTTATTGACAATTCATCATTATTTAGTTTAACTTAATTTATTTTATCATTATTTATTCGACACTTTCTAAATTTATTTTTACTTTTTTATTTCACTAATCATATATTAATGAATTTTCTTTCCTTCCTGGTTGTAACCAACCAGACTCGAACCCGAGATCAAAAGACAGTAATCCAATGCTCTAGCACCATGCCACTCACTTTGTCTATGTAGTTCTAATTTTCACTTCTCCTATATTTCCTCTAGGATTTGTTGCTAGTCGTCATATAACGCACTTATGTAAAAGTGACACTTATGTAAAAGTGTCACTTATGTAAAAGTGACATCTTAAAATAAAGGACCATAACATAAGCATGCATGTATGAAATCTCTGTTGAAGTATGCTACTTTAGTTTAATTGAATGTGAAATTATTTCAAAAATCATATAAGACAATTTTAATGAATTGTGTCTATAAATATAATTATTAATAATTTTAGAATGACACTGTAAGCAAGAGGCAAACGCAATGAAAATTTAGAGATTAATTTCGTCCCTTAATTTCTGAATTAATATTTTATACGGATTATTTTATAAATAGAAGCAGAAGTAATCAGTCGACTTGAATAGTTTTGAAATGTGATGCTACAAAATTTACGCTCTCTCTTGTGTTAGTCAATAAACTGTAAAACTGAAACGTTCTCGAATACAAATTGTACTCCAGAACATAGTTTGAACGTTTATTTCCGCTTCAACAACATGAATAAAATAAACTTACTTATTTAAGTGGGAGCGGTGTTTGGAGAAAACATTCTAGGTTACTTCACGTGCCTCTAAGTTTTTTGATAATTTTTTGTGATTATGTGCATAGAAGTATTTTGTACAAATGGAACAAAAAATGGGTTGTTTTAATACCGAACTTCTGCATCGATAAGTTTTGCTAATTGGGATACCAGAAAATTAGAGATAGTTAAGTGATGGCTAAGTCAAGAACCAGAAGCGC
The DNA here is from genome assembly GCA_907164885.2 of Dolomedes plantarius. Lineage (NCBI taxonomy): Eukaryota > Metazoa > Arthropoda > Arachnida > Araneae > Dolomedidae > Dolomedes > Dolomedes plantarius. The sequence goes on from OU015492.1 coordinate 157,671,508, forward strand.
TCTTTGCTTTCATCTCCCGGAGGCAATTTCATAACTCAAAATCTCATTGCGTTATTGTACTTGAGAGTGAAATTGACAATCCATGCGTGACCCATTAATCATTCGTAGGTTACGAAGAATTCAAGCGATTTATTAGTTGAATAGAAATGGATTTTTTGAGACAATTAAAATTAAATATTCCATTTAATTCGTGTCACAATGATTATTTATTATCATTTTGAGAAACAACTTCTCTGTGCATTTTAGCCAGAATTTTCGGTTATTGGGTTTGCCGCTTTCAAAGTTTTTAAAACGTTTTCCTTTTTTTCCTTTGGTTTAGAGGCGGGTAGAACCATAGAACCGAACAACAAAGTTAGCGCCGCTTTTTTTCTCGTTAAAAACAATTAGTTTTGTCATAAACGAAAAATTCCTCTTTCAAATCTAAAATAGTAGCAAGGAAGTTTGAAATGATCCTCTCTTTTATGTAAACTCAGTGATGAATTTGAAATATAATTAACATAACCTTTAACTCAGTAATAAATAGCCCGACTTTAAAGAAAACTTTTAAAACTTGTTTTACTCTTATCGAGGGTACAGTGTTTCTACAAACATGGTGCTACTTTTTGCCATTTTAAATACTGGGTTGCAGACAAACAAACTCAGAGCTATAGTACAACATAGAAAATTTACATCCATGATGAAATAACATTTTTCACTACATAATTCTACGGTGTTAATACAAACCAATAACTGTATTTACTTAAAAGAACTATATATATACTTAGGATGCTTAAAGACCACAGGTTGGCTGATAAACCACTGTATGTCATAAAGGGCTTATCCTCCCCAGGGAAGTCTTCGAAATAGAAATAATGAGAATAAATAAATAGAAAAGAGAATATTATAATGAGAGATATGTTTGGAGATATTGAATACAAATAATGAATATGTAGAATCTATACAACGAGGATTCATACAAAATGCTATATAAGAAAAGAAAAAAGTAATTTAGGGTTACTAAAGTGATGTTACATAAGAAACAAAGATAAGTATTGATAAAGGAATTTTAGTTGTTTGTGTTATTTAATAGAATGGTATTTTTATGGATAGTATCTTGTATTGAAAATTGAAATTTGAACATTAAATTAATTGCTAAAATTAATGGATAAATTTGACATTTAATTATAATAAATTTGTGATGCTAATTTTGATTTCATACTTTTTATAACCCAAGTATTTTATTATTATGTGTTTAAATATTTCATATATTGTGTATTTTCATTCTATGAATAGGTAATATAAAATTTATGATATGTTATAATTTGGAAATGTAATAGTGATGTGAATTTCTACAGCAAGCAAGGAAAGTAGCTAAAGAAAGGACATTAAGTATCATAATACTGAATAAAGTAAAATATGATCACGTTTGTAGAATCTAAATTTAATGTTGGAGATTTAGTACTATATGAAGAATTCCAATTCCCTAATACAAGAACATTAACTTCACCCTATTCTGGACCTTACACTATCTTAACACAAATGTCAAAAGTTAACTATGAAATTGATAGGCCTAATTTTCATACCAACAAAATTCTGAAAGTGTCCAGGCTTGCAAATTAAGATATTACAATGCACCAGAAAAATTAAAATTATACCACGATATGACAAATCAGAGATACCATTTTCTTTTTATTTTTTTTCGATGCTTAACATCATTATCTTCTTTTAATCGATATAAATAATTATGTATTGTCTAATAAACATAAAAATATTTGAGAAAGAAAAAAAATCTTACTTAAACTTTCTTTTTAAAAATACTGTTATATGTGAATTTTTTTTGGATCTCAAATTAAACCCCGAATGTGACATTTCTACTTCTTTTATCTTTCGTAAATCTCTCTTTCTTGAAAAATCTGTCCTATCACCCACATCTACCATCGATTTTTGGAAGTCATCCCAGTTGCCTGAAAAAACCTCAAACTCACGACACTTTTTAATCACCAGAGGTGCTGAATAAAATTTACCAATGAAACTTTCTAGACGAAAACAGACCATGGGATGGCCACTCCTTTGTCCCCCCCAATTCTAAATTACACTTCCAAAGGTATGGACATTTGACCACTTTCCTTTTTTCTCCATCTTTGTGCTAAACAAGATTCGGCTTTCTTTCGGCTGTCATATTCTGTTGGGAGATTAACGGTTGGTCTACTGTACGGCCATTTCTCTTTCCTCCGTAATAGTCACAGCACAATATGGGGAAAGATACCCACTTTTTACACAAACACAAACATAACCCCTCACTCCTTAGAGGTAGAATTAATAAGAATTTGAAACTAAGAGTCTGGGTGACACACATACAAACAGGTACCTAAACAAAAAACATGGAACTCCATCCACAACGAATTCAAATAAGTGTGCACAATTGATTATTAAGTGAATAAGAAGAATAGTATGTGAAGGTATTTGAAATAGGTAAATAATGTTAGAGGAATATGAATAGAATAAATAATGGATATTAATAGAATTTTTGAATAAGTAAATAATGTTAGAATGACAATGAGAAATAAATATTGTAATGAGAAATATAAAGATATGAAACTAAATATAATGAATAGAATTTGATATATTGAAAACTTTGAAATGATTGAGTTTTTTTTTAATAATGTAATAAATGTTCTATAATATTTATATACAATTTATATAATATAGAAGTGTGATTTTATTAAAAATTGTTGATTTTATTATATAGTTACATACTAAGGTAGTGTTTGCTACAAGCTCAAGATTTACAAAAGTATTGTTTTGTTACAAGTGTGATTTTTATGTGCATTATGCGCTTACGAAAAATTAAGACACAGCACCAAAGAGACTGTGGTATTAACTGTACTTTCCTCAAACATAATGTGCTGAATCTGTCAAGGACTGTGAATGGACAGGTATAATAATGGACAAAAAAATTAACAGTTACTTTTGGACTCACTCCATGTTAGTGAATTTTAACGAGGAAAGTACAAGTGTTTCAAGTTTTTATGTTGTCAAGTTCTACTTTTATTACTTAAAATTTTCTTGTTGTTTGTATTTGATATTTTGTTGTTAATTTGTGTCATTTGTACTAATTAACTCGGGGTGGTGACAGAAATTATTTCCAATGTATACTTCAGGTAAATTCTTTTAGTAATTAAAATTTTTTTTCTTAAGGTAAATTTAATTGATTTTCTTCTGAGATTTTGTTGGTGGGGGAACAGCCGCCCTATTCAACATTATTTCCAATTGATGATTATGTAGAATTTTAAAATTTAAGTTTTATTTCTTTTTCTTAAATGGGATTTTTATGTTCTGAGTGAAATTTGTTAATAATGTACTGTGGTATCGTCACGTGATTCTTTAAAATCTTTTAAAACTATTACTGATAATTTTTTTACATAAGTTTTTCCCAAATTTTTGTAATGCCCATTTTTTCTTCACTCATCTGGGTGAGTCTGCCAGCAACTTATCATGGCTCAACAGAATCTTCGAGATCGCTTTGTGCTACAACCTGGAGAGTTACACATATGCATGGCCTTACTATGTGCTATTGGCACATTTTGGGGGGTTCTTCCTCTCTTTTCTAAGAATCACACCGGTCTCAACCGCGAACCAACCATCTTCTTCACAGGACGCGCTCTCTCCCTTTTGTGCTCTGTGATGACTCCGTCGTCCTTGATTCTGTATCTGTGATCTAGACATTTTATTTATCTTCAATATGAGGTATTACAAAAGAAAATCGGCCGATAAATAACCGAAATAAAAGTGGATTTTTTAAATTCCATGGCGGACCATCTTGATGACGTCTTACTACTATACGCCACACACCAAAGAGTGACACCATGGAAATATCATTCTACAGGTAGTTTCTGATGAAAAAAATATCCACCCATGTTTCCCATCATTAATACCGCCACGGAGCTCATTTTTTCGACATATGCTCCCCTACTATAACATAAAGTGACTAGACGTCCCGCTTTTGGCGGGACAGTCCCGATTTTTAACAATTTGTCCCGCGCCCCGCGGCGTTTTAAAAAAGTCCCGCTTTTTGGAAAGAATGCACGACAAGCTAGGGAACAGCGGGAGAACGGGAAGGGAATATACAGTTTTTGGTGGCCATGTGGCTGTTTAGCCAGGATATGAGTTTTATATTATTTTGTTAATTTATAATGTTAAACGATCTGAGGTATCATTATTAAAAAATATATGATAAGGAAAAGGTAATCATGGGCATCAGCAAAAATCACAATAGAGAACAAATGGTTAGAAATATTTCATCATTTGAAACAACCGTGTTCCATACATAATGCACTAAAAATTGTGGAATACGCGCTGTCCATACCAGGAACTAATGTTGCGACTGAACGCATTTTTTCTATGGTCAATAAAGTGTGGACATCAGAAAAAATCATCAAAGTGTTGAGACTTTGAAAGCCATTTATGTGTGAAATGTAATTTAACAAATTTCTTGTGAAAAATTTCATTGACCTTTTAAACAACAGCAATCTACTAAAAAAAATTCACGCAAATGAGAAATATGCCAAAGAATAAAATAATACTATACATTATTTTTTTAATTTATTATATTTCTAAATTGTACTTATGTTGAAATTAAAAAAAACATATTACAATACTACTTTTGCGTTCTATGAAAATTTTTGTTGCTCCATATAGACCAAAATTTTACTCAAGAACCCCCCCCCCCCCTTGTCAATAGTGCCCCGCTTTACCAATGTTAAAATCTGGTCACCTTAGACTAACACCAGCATGAGATCACCCAAGACCTTCCTAAAAGAAATTCTGGTTCCAAATAGACATCCTGTTTGAGAGATAAGTTGAAATAATAGAAAATACACACTTACATAATGAAATAGAGGTTTATTTACATTTGACATATGTATGGAACTTATAATATAATAAAAAAAACGCGTCCTCGATTGTACAAAAAATTAAAAAATGTTCCCCCACAAATCCCCTAAAAATTTTGGCCCCTAAAAACAACCCTTTTCATCTAACTTACCTCAAAATTTAGGGGGAAAACCCCAAGTTGGCAACACTGGGTTGCATTCTCTTTTTCTTTAGTTGAGCTGGAGCTCCGCAAACGGGATAATAGTGTCATCTAGCGGATTATGCAGGTATCACAGACCGATGTAGGCTCAGGGAACGCACATATATATATATTATATACATATATATAACCCCTTAATGATCGTTCTTACAAAGGGGTATGAAATTTCCCGTTCTAAAGAGGAACCCGGAAAAAATGGGCCCCCGTAAGCTAAAGGTTAATTATAATGCAATCAGTTTATTTCTTTTAAAACAAAAAGTAACTTTTATCGCCTTTCCATTTTTTATAGTTTTAAGTCATATTTTCTTGCGGTTAAAAAAGGGCATTTATACGTAATACATTAAATATACATTTTACTCTTAGTAAATATTTCGAATAATAACAGAACTGAAAATTGTTATCATTATAAACCTATCTCCGAGCATTTGACCTCAAGAATGTTATTTCTGTTACTGACTATTCCCTTCTGAGAATTTGGAAAATAAAGTATATTCACAGACTTGCTTTTATTTTCCGTTTGAAAGATACTCTACGGTTTTTTATATCATGAAAATGTAACTGAATTTTGATGTACATTTTTATAGACTTAAATCAATAAATTCAAAGAAATACTGAACAGTATTTCTTTGATACAAAACACATCAAAAGATTCTATACAAAAGATTCTATAGTTTGCGAGTTCTAGGAAAACAAAAACGGAATGCTTACCATATTTCGTGTTGAAAATCAACTTGTAAAATTTCCAGACAATTTGTTTTGAAGAATATGTAAAAATCGTAGTCATGATCAACAGGTAAATTTGTATGTATGATATTTTTACTCTATTTTGTGACGTTTGGGAAATTTTAAAATCGAATAACATTTACTTAGTTTTCGGAATACATTTGATATTATAATAAAAGAGGAACAAATTTCTGGTACCATCTAAATGAACTAGAAAACTCTTTATACATAATAAATTTGCTTGACATCAAATTTACTTTTATACAGTGTCAGGGCCCGATTTAGAAAATTCTTGACTATAGGCACAAGTAGGAATGGGGGTTCCTAACACTGATGTGGGCGTAAATTTTCCAAAATTGACACCCAAAGAATAATCATGAATCATGTGAAGTACCAGTTTACCAAGAATAGACTATGTGAAGCGTAGAAGCCTAGAACATTATCAAATACCAAAAAGCAATACAACATATTAACGTCATTATTAAAACACCAATACAATGCCAACAGAAAAACGTATTAATCCCTTATATACACTGTAACATACGTATGATGAACTATACATATAACTATACATATGATGACAAATCAATCAAATTTGAAGGGATAGTATAAAAATTGCTATTAAAAAAGGTAAAATTAAAAAAAAAATTGAATTGGGAAATTTTTCTTTTAAAATAAACTTTTTTTGGGGGCCCCCAACATTCGGGGGCCCCTAGGCCCCGAAATACCGGGCCTAATGAAAAATCAGGGCCTGTACAGTGTTCATATAAAAGACATAAAAGGGTTGCATATAAAGAAATAATATAATTTTTAGTGCTTAGTTTGCTCAGTTTTACTTTAAAAAGAAACGCCATGTCTTCGAAATTTTAATATGTCCCAAAAACATTACTTAGACTCTTAAAGTGTTTAATCGTTGTCACGGATAAAATGATACAACATTTGATTTATGAGAATAAAGATGAATTATACACGATTCGATAAAATCTGCAACGCAAATTAAAATATGAAAATCTCTATAAGACATATATTCCGCAAGAAACAGAAGTATCGAGAGCTGTCATAAAGCTTAGAAAAGTGGCCAAAATAAAGAAAAGAAACGTTTGAAGTAAAATTTCTAAACGGTAGCAGATAGTTTTTATACTGAATTTTTCGCTTGCTACAGGCACTGAGAAAAAAAGCTATGCACGACATGCCCAAGGGATGTAAAAAAAGAGACCCCGTCGGGATCATACTTTTCTTCGTACGTGCCATACCAAGCGTTTATAAAAATATAAAGTGTAATATAACTAGCATTTGTATTTGGTTGTAGCTCAAGACTAGAAGAGTTTTCACGAAAAGAAGAAATATCCTTCGGCAAACGAAATATTTCCCTTTCTTGATTTTTCTTGCATAAACACGAATAATTATTTAAAGATACAGCGTGTCACCTTTAAATAATGATCCGTGCCCTTGCTACCAGTCCTCAGTCGGCAAACTCGGGCCCTGATTTTCCATTAGGCCCAGTAGGCCCGGGCCTAGGGGCCCCTGAATGTCGGGGGCCCCCCAAAATTTTATTTAAAACGAAATGTATAATTAAATGTATAATAAAATGTATAATCATCATATGTATAGTGTATATAAGGGATTAATAAGTTTTTCTGGTTGCATTGTATGGTATTTTAATGATGAAAGGTAATATGTTGTATTGCTTTTGTTATTTGATAATGTTCTAGGCTTCAACGCCTCAAATAGCCAATTCTTGGTAAATAGTACTTTCACATGATTTTTTGTGGTGTCAATTTTGGTAATTTTATGCCACATCAGTGTTAGGGGCCCACATGTCTAGTTGTGCCTATAATCAAGAATTTTAAATCGGGCCTGGGCAAACTACAACTAAAGGTATGGGAACATCTTGAAAAGCAGGCCCCATCATATGTGTAACTCTTCTTGGAGAAATGCAAGCAGGAAATTCATAATTGCGTATTAATAAAAAAAAATACCATTTTGAGATTTAGAAAATCCTAATTTTCTTAAAATTATAATTTTTTAAATCTAAAAGTAACTGCCAATCATTTATTTTCTGCAGTAATATCATGGGACGTAATATAATTAGTTTTAGAACAATTTCATCATTAAGAAAGTCGTGAAAAAAGCAAGCCTAATTTTTTGGAGGTCATGGATGTTTTTTGGAGAGAGCACGTAGAGGATTTCAAAATTCTTAAATTAGGTTAATCGAAATGACAATGTTTTATTTGGAAATTTTCCAACATATAAATTGATGACTTGGTGACTGACGGACAAACCTGCTGTTGAAAATATAAGGAATGGGTTATCGCCACTCTGATGTTTTCTGGAAGAAATTTTATTTCTTGTTATGTACGGATGAAAGATAATAGCCTACTTATAAACATTTAAATACGGAGTTTCCTCATAGTAAGTAGTTATACTTTAGCTTAAAGGAGAATTCTTCCGGTTAATAGCGTATTTAGAGATTTTACCCATTTAGTGCTATTTCTGTTGTAATGAACGTAACTTTTAAAAACCTATTGATGCAAAGAAAGCACCTATTGATGAGGAGATGTGCATATTGACAGCATCTGCGACGGCACCAACACATATGGCAAAAGAATATAAGAACCTGTTTAAAATTTAGAACAGAATTTTAAAAGATCTGTCCTTTTAACCAATTTACATTATTTCACAGACTTTAATTTACAAGCTTTAAATACTTATCTGTTAAACATATTTTAAATTAAATTGAAATATATTTAAAGACACTATACCGGTCCAACACAACTTTTCCAACACATTAATAAATGAGTTAATTATCTTTTAATAAGTTATCTGTTTTAATTATATATATACAGTGGAATCTCGATCGATTGTTTTCGGATCCATCGTTTTTCCGTATGTGTCGGTCATTTTAATCCAATCCCAAGATCCTATTGCTTTGTTATGTTTTCCACATATAGCGTTTTCCCCGCATTTATCTTCATTCAATCGTCCTTGAAAAACGATATATCGAGATTCACTTATATCTATATAGAGGTTATAATATATATAGATATATCTATATATATATATATTATATATATATATATATATTATATGTATGTATATATACACACACCACACACCGGGTGAGCAAAAAAGTTCTTAAAACTTTAAAAATTCATAAAAAAGGATAAATTATGTATAAAGAAGTGCAGTTTGTAGAAAGGGGCCTCACAACGAAAGTCGGATATTTTTTTAGCAACCAACTAAAAAATAAAAAGTCACTGGTAGAGTCCACTGGTCCAGCTTTGCGGAGCACTGCTAGTCCTTGGACTGTCTCCCCGGCCATATCATTCATAACGGTTTCCACCTCAGTAATGCGGCGCTCCGCCAACGAGGGTCTTTCACTTCGTGGCTGATCCTCCAAATCCTCGTGTATCACAGTCTTTTATTGCAAGATTGATTTGCATGATTCTGCTGAATATCTCGCATGTCAGCGCCATCTACCATTGACTTTTTAAACTGTTTTTTAACTTTTTAAACTTTTAAAACTTTTTTTGGCTGCTAAAGAAATCCGAATTCCTTGTGAGCTCTTTCTTGCAAACCTAACTTCTTTAGCATGATTTCTTACTTTTAAAGTTTTTACGAATTTTTGGTTGACCCTATATATATATATATATATATATAAAATTCAAAGTTAATATTTTAATTATTATTAAAATTTTGACGTTACTCAGTAAATAACTTTTTTAAATCAACGTTGATCATTAATTTTGGTTTGAAGATAAGCACGATTCTTTTTGTAAACGCAATTGGCTTTTGACCAAATATTTTCTACCAAACTTCAGTTTTCTTAACCTTCCTCTTCTTCAGCAGTTTCTAAGGATGCTTTATATTTTCATAAAATTTTCTACAAGAAACGAAATTGGAGTACACCCAAAATACAGATTTTGTGATATATGACTATTTTCTTAATGTCTATTGTCGAAATTCTTCCTCAGAAGATTTGTAAGGCAAAAATCGCGAGTTTCTTAGTGAATAACCAGAATGGAACTGGTTCTATAAGTGAACAGAATTTGCCAAAATTAGTCAAAGCAAAGTGACAGAAAAATAAAACATAGTTAAACAAAAGATAAATTGTAAAATATACATATCAATAGGTTAAAAAGTAAATTAAATTGTAATTGCGATTGCATAGATAAAGTATTTTTTTGACAAGATGTGTTTTGAAATTCGATTACGTCGTTAATGAATTTACAGTCAATAATCATAGTAAAAATAATGCAGTTATCAATAACAGATGGCTTTCAACATTTATAATTTATGCTCTAGGTTGCTTTAACGCTCAGCCCTAATGTCTGGATTAATAAATGACGAAAGAATGTTTTCTAATTTTATATATGTCTTGCAGACAGTTTTGAGCATGAATTAATGAAGACTACCTATTTTCATGAAAATCTGTTGTTTATGTTACTAAAAGAGACTTTACTTTATGAAAGTTTAATCAATTCAACTTTATTTTGAGATTTAAACAGATTTATTCATAAAGAAAGGAATAGAAGTAGAGACATTCAGTATAACAGCTGTGATCGATTTATAAAGAAACGGCAGTTTCAGGAATTTTCTCTCACATCAAATATGAGAATATAGGAAAAATATAAAATGTACTTTTCCTGCTGGCAAAAGCAACACATGACTTTTTCCTTTTAATCAAAAGGTTATTTATAAAGTAATACTTAAAAATACAGTACCGAAAAGGAAGTTTCAAAATAAAGTTGAAAGATACTGGCAAGGAAAATTTTAAACATGCAAAAATTCAACCAGTTCTTGAAACTAGGTACATTTAAAGTAGGATTACGTTCCTTCATAACGGTTCTCCAGAGAGGAAAATTTCAGACGCTAAAAACGTCCGTCCGTACCTAACGAGTTATAATTTTGGCAGCGCGCCAAACCCAGTCTGTATCGCTTGGACAATCAGTAAACAGTTAAACAGAAAAGTACCAAAATGCGTCAAATTTTGACGGGCACACACACACACACACACACACACACACACACACACACACACATAGATATATATATATATATATACAGGGTGTTTCATATTGAATGGGACAAAAAGAATAGCATAGTACAAACTCTGTAATTGATTTATTTAGCTGAAACAAATTAAATCTGAAACTACAACTATGCAAGTTTTATCTGCCAGCAGCGAAAAGTCTTTTCCGGTTACGAAATCGCTGCTAGAGGCAATCTTAATCAAAATGGCGCCATCCATGCACGAGAAAACGTACTGTGTTTTGGAATACGTCAAAACATCATCGTTCATCGTCGTTCAAAGACATTTTCGCACGAAATTTGTTTAAAAGAACCACCGCATCGTCACAACATCGAACGGTGGGCTGAAGCAGTTCCAGGACACGGGATGCTTGTGTAAGAAAACCAGCCCAGGACGACCAGCAGCCAAAACCGAAGTGGTTGAAAAAATTCGTGAAACGTTTTTACGAAGTCACGCAAAATCAACGCGTCTTGCGAGTTCTAAACTCAATGTGAGTTCTGAACGTGCGAGTTCTGAACGGTGTGGTAACCGGCAAACCATTGCGTAATGTTCTCTGTGAGAATTGACAAGATAAGCTGGAGATAGATGGTTTCGCGAACAGACTTGTGTTTTACGGATGGAAGCCGCTTTTCACATTTCTGGCAAAGTTAATCGCCATAATTTACGATTTTGGGTCACGGAAAATCCACATGGTGTAATGGAACATGAGCGTGATTCTCCAAAGATGAACGTTTTCTGCGCCAGCGGATAACTGAAGTGCTCGAATCATTAACAAAAGATATTCTATCACGAGTGTAGCAGGAACTGGAATACCACATAGATATTTGCCGTGTCACCGGAGGGGGACGCATAGAACATCTATATGAACTTGGATAACTATACTTTCACTGTAAATTTGATTTATCAAAGTAAAGTAATTACAGCGTTCACAGAAATGCATTCAATGCTTTTATATATATATATATATATATATATATATATATATATATATATATATATATATATATATAAATAGATAGAGAGAGAGCGAGAGAGATACATATATACATACAATAGAGGTAAGCAACGATAAGTAATCCTACGTTAATAACCCGCAGTAGTTTCGTTAGAACAGGCTATCTAAAATTTTTTTTTCTTTTCTACGTTGGTTGACTAATTGTAATCGGGCTTAAATATTAGATACCTAGTTTTCTGGAATGAAGATTTTCTTCAACCTGCTGTTTCGAAAAAGGAATTTAATGCGAAAATATTTTTATAATTTGATTTAGGGATATTTTTACATTTATATTAAATTGTGTGTGTGTGTGTGTGTGGGGGGGGGTGTTTTACAAGAAAGTTATTGAGTTCTGTGTATATGCTGGGCAGACTATACTCGGACTGTACAGATTGGGCAGAGTGTACTTGGCCATCAGAAGAATTCTCCACTGTGTAATTGGATAAATTTCAGACAGTTTTCTCCCTATTATTTAGTTTACTTTCCAACTTTCTATATTAAGTAATTTTATTACTATATAATTCGTAGAAAATTCCTCATTAATCAAGGAAAACAGCGAAAAGAATTACAGTATCCAGCATTCAAGACACACTGTAACCAAAGCCTGAACATGTATATTAAAAATTTATTTTGATGCACATGACTATTTCGTATAAAGTCATACGGCTCCTCGGCTCTTGCCCCTATTAAGTTCCCTTAATGTTCTGCGCATGACTTTGCCTTCAGTTAGGAATTTTGATGAATTTTCTGTGTATATGCTACTTGAATATGTAAAGAGATCTCTTAATTTTCAATCGTATTATTAGCAATATTCTGTCGTTACTGTTAGCATTATCGAACTTTATATACACGAATCATTGACGTCGTATCAGTAGATGCTAGCTTCAGTACCTCATGCAGGCTAAACCTAACGGCAAATTGCCGACACGTAGGATTGACGAATATTATGAATACGAAATTGAATAGCGTCATGAGTGGAAGGAGATGCATATTTATAGACGAGAAGCACTCGATGTGAGGTGGATCTCGTGTTACGGTTGTGACTATGTTCTATAGTTTGTTGTTGTTGTTGCTTATGTCACTTGACCGACAGAAACATCAGATCAAGTCCCGAAGGCTATGGGCGATGAAGGTGCGGCTCCTGTTTTGAATTAGCACCACAAGGGTCGGAGTCCGACTTGGCTAAATGACCGGTCCCGGAATTTTAAACCGAGTCAAGTGACGAGACCGGAACACTCGACCGTACCCCTCCATAGGTAAATTTGAGAACTTGGAGGACATTGCAGCCACGCCCTAAATTACGTTCCTCGGCCACCATTAGCGAACACGGCGGTGGATTTGCAGCGACGAGCATCGAACCAGGGACGTTCAGATCACTGGCCCGCTGCTCTTGCCAATTGGGCAACCGCGCCCTCTCTATTGTTTGTTGTTTTCCTACTAACTTTTATGTAATTAACTATGTTTTTAGTTTAAATAAACTCCAAGTTGGACTTCATCCTTTTGACTCAGTTAGCATTATACTATGCTTTAGTAGTTTTTAAATTTAATACATGTGAAGTCACTGTCGTAGTACCTGTCAGTTACTATGATGTTTCTATCAAATAGCTTCGTATTAAATGGTATATTATTTTTCTTCCCTATTCTGCCTTGCATTTTTCAGATTATAACAGATAATTTTCTTAGATACATATAGATATCCCAGAATACTTTGCAATAAATATTCCTGCCATAACAGACTACTCTTGTGTTTGTTTTCACAATGGTTGGAATTTCAAGTGAAGTAATTGCCCAGGATTGCTCTAAAAGCAATCGCTCCGAATCATTCAAAACTTCTTACTTACCGTACATTCGTCGCGTGCCGAGACTTTTAATCTCCACCAAACCAAAACATTCTCACATTTTCACAGACATGAATTTGTCTTCTAATATGAAGCATTTCTGACAGTTCAGAGAAGAGCTTTACAAATTCGAAAGATTCAAACTTATATTTAAAATTTTCTTCATCGTAAGAAGATTAATGGAAAATTGCTCATTGCCATCGAAAATAGGTATTCATACAGTTTTATATATTCATAGCTGCTCTAGTGTTTTCTGTTACTGAGTGCAATAATATCAGGTTGATTGATGGGGGAGGACATAAAGTAAAATAAAAAGATATATTTCCTTTTGCTTCGTTTAAACTTTATTACAGAGCTTTTAGAATGAAAGAACAGTTTGATACAACATTTCTATATTGTCTATGCATGACCTGCTATATATCGGTTCTTTATTTGTCACAAAAAGGATTTTTTTACGAATTGTCATTTGAAAAAATATATCTAAAATTCTTCGCAAGGTATCTCTATAAAATTTATTTATAGATTTCCAATTTTGTATTTTTCTTTAATGCATTTAGAATTTTTTGGTTTAGAGAAATATATCTATAATTTACTCTCTCTGAAACAAAATTACTGTACAATTTTTGTTTTTGTTTTTTGGTCTTGGAAATAATTATAAATTTTAAATAGAACTTTTAAATCCCGAGGGCAAACTCTTTTAGAACCATTCCGGTTAGAAAAAGATAAAAAAATATGAAAATAGGCCTCTTGGTTCCGTAAAATATACAAGGCGTTATCAAAATAATAGAAACACCGCTTAAAAAGGCATGTAGGCTGCAGGGTTATGCAAATCTCGACTGCGACGTCACTGGAGTGCAGAGGAAAATAATGCGGGGAAATGCGAGTATCAGATATTACTCAGCAGTAGTAGCTGCAGAGTCAACTGTTGTGAAATTAATGGGCAAAATGTCGGACCAGAGGAACTTGCAGAAAGGTATAATTGGCCCGAGACTCCTAATCGCTTCTGTAGCTGAAACGGTAGAAATTGTCGGTGTATCACGAGGCAAAGTGTCATAATTGCGACATGGGACTGAAATGAACAAGGTGTCGCCTTTAAACTCAAAAAGTGAGCGAATCAATGTTGGTTGGGGAGGGAAAGGTAGAACTTGGTGCTGCTTGCACGATGAAAACCTGAGATTACAGTACAGAAAATAACAACAGAGGTGAATCGGAGTCGTAATGATCCTGCTTCAGCGACATTTCGTCTTGAGCTGTGTAAATCTGGTCTTTATGGCCATACTGCAGCCCAAAAGTTACTCATTTTTGACACCAGTGAAAGGAAACGTGTAAGAAGGTGCCCCGAACATAAAAACTGGAGTTTAAATGATTGTCAACGTCGATGGATTTGGTAAGAGGAATAGAGATTCTCATTGTTTTCTACCACTGGTAGACTATACTTTTGGCGAGCACCTTCCAAAGTAAACCATCCCGAATGTTTGATGCCCACTTTCAACCATGGCAGTGTCTCTCAAATTCTGTGGTGTGCTATATCTTGGCACTCCCCAGGACCTTTAATTGTTCTTCAGCGTCCTGTGACATCAGAAGTCTACGAAACCATTCTGGCGGACCACATGCATTCACTGGTGCTGGTTTTATTCCTAAGGGCCTGTTCACATAGAATCCGTAAGTGTCAACGTCAAAATTTTCAACCAATCATATACCAATCATTGAGCCATTTAACCAATCAGTGCCAACGGAATCTTTAACTCTAACACTGACGGATTTAGCGTTAAAGCTTAATGTCCATCCGTGTTTTCGAAACGATAACACACCAGTGCCTAGTGCAAGACGTGTCAACATGTGGTTAGATGAGCATGAGGATGAGGTACAGCATTTATTCTTGCCATCTCACTCGCCTGGCTTTAACGCTATTAAACAATTGTGGGAACATCTGGAGAGGAAGGTTCGATCACTTTCTTTTTCTCCAACATATTTGGAACAATTAAGACATATGTTGCTAATAAAATAAGCATAAATAAGCAGAATTTAAATCCTGATTTAAATTAATAATTGGCAATTGTTCATGCATTTTAAAAAATTTTTTAAAGTCTTTATAATAATATTCTTATAAATACATTTGTGGGAAAAATGATAAAAAAATGCATAAAAAATAAAATTTTATATTTGAGTCCCAGATCACTTTAATGGAATTTAATTAAATTAAGATTGTCAAATATATTTCAAATACCATTATAGAAGTTTAGAAATTACTTCTTGATAAACTACACATTTATACTAATATTTTAATGTCAAATAGTCAGTCAATATTTTAATAAAGCTATGTCGCTTGAATTATATATCTTCTTATAGTTAACATCCAAGGGTAAATGCGAAATATAAAATGAACTTCTATTTCATGCTTGACTTGAATGGATGCATTGAAATGTTTGGCATTTTGTAATTAAATCTTTCCATCAGTCACAGAATAGAAATCACTTTGTTGGAATTCCTGTATTTTAATAAATTGAATTCTTCGAACATTTAAATGCAAAGTTAAATAATGGTGTTACAAAAAGGAAATAAACATCAATTTTCGTATCAGGAAATTATTATTATGAAAGGAAACACACAAATTATATATAATTTTGGAAATGCTTACTGAATATGTAATGTCTTTATCTTAACTACCATTTGACATGGTAACAAAATTTGTATTTCGAATATTCTACTGTAATTTACATGAAATGAATAGAAAATTATTAGAATGGAAAATATAAAATTAATTATTATCAGTTAATTCAGAGGAATTATCACAGAATTGTTTGACGGTAAAAAGTTTCATTGTTAACTTTAATTAGCTTCCAATTATTTTTAGACTGACATCTATGTGTTGGTTCACGATTTTAAACTGCTGCGTTTACTGAAATTGATTCTTTGCATTGTGTTTACAAGGAGCAATAGTATATGAGCATTTGAAATTTTCATAGAAAAATATTATCTTGTTCAGTTTAAAAGCAGGAATTATTTTTTCAAGTGTCTCAAACATTAACAGCTTTTGAGTTTTATCCAATACATCGTTGTGAAATCAGTATCCAAACTTGTGAAATTACACCCTCATTCAAAATTGGGCGATGTAAATTAATACGAAACGTGGTACAAATAGAAAATTTTAACGCTACGAATGGTTTATTAAAAGAGCGGGAAACTTCCCAGAAGAGGAGCTCGCAATTCACCAGGCCACAAAATTAAAAAGCAATAAATATGTTCCAAATACAGTATTTACGAACACTTTTGTCTTACTTAGTACAAACGAAAGACAAATTTTGAACGTTTGAGAAATTCGAAGATGTAAACTCACTTTTTCCTAGACCCTAAATAAAACTATGATATGACAAATGTGGTACTAAGCATTACTAAAAAAAAATTCAGGTAGTCTCTTCTAACGAAACTATCGCGGGTTATTAACGTAGAATTACTTATCGTTGCTTACGTCTTTTGTATGTACATATGTATCTATAAATATGTACGTATATATATATATATATATATGTGTGTGTGTGTGTATGTCAAAATTTTGACGCATCTTGGTACTTTTCTGTTTAACTTGTCCGATAGACTG
Source organism: Dolomedes plantarius (assembly GCA_907164885.2). NCBI lineage: Eukaryota > Metazoa > Arthropoda > Arachnida > Araneae > Dolomedidae > Dolomedes > Dolomedes plantarius. The sequence continues at coordinate 157,688,764 of OU015492.1, forward strand.
GGTTTGGCGCGCTGCCAAAATTATAACTCACGAGGACGGATGGACTTACAGTTTTAGCATCTGAAATTTTCCCTTCGGCAGGACCGTTATGGAGGAGCGTAATCCTACGTTAAAATGATTCAAAATTCAAGGATTCAGGATAATTTCAAGATGCGGGGCTCATATTTCAACAGCTCCATCCTCCTAAAAAAATTCAATAAATTTGTTCCAGAATCAGTGCTAACAAAACTTTTGTTGTTGTTGTTGTATCATTCTGTCAGTCAGTGATCTTTTCGCAAGTATCAGACTAATGCTTCATTAAATGAACAGTCGAATTAAACCCATGATACTCCATTTAAGTTAAATCTATAATTTATTAGGCACATGTATTAATTCCCCACAAGAAAAATATTGCATGTTGTTGTTGTTGTTCCTAATGCCGCCTGGCCAGAAGTCCAGACCAGGTAAATATAGGCTTTGCGGGCTGAAAACTGCGGCTATGGTTTTCAATAGCACCACAAGGGTTGGAGTCCGTCTTAGATAGGCGCCACCTTAATTTTGACCGAGCAACCCCAGGGGCGACATCTGGGGGGATCATATCTTCTCCCACCCTCTTTGACCTCATAGAGGGACTCTCCGGCCTACGGATTTAAAGTGCCCATATTCGGCTTAGACACGGAGGTATTAATTGGCGCTATTCGGGATTCGAATCGAGCACCCTCGGCGTCGGAATCCGACGCTCTACCACTAGATGTCCTCGGCACCATAAAACTATTTCAGGTGATAACCGGAACTAATAAACAGCACATTCGAGATTACGAACTACGGGGGCGCAGGGCTCACATTTCATTAGAATTACAATAAATAAAATGCTAATTTTTACCGAAAGAAGGAACTAAAAAATAACGTTGGTTTTGATTGCAATGTATTTAAATGTACAGTTGGTGAAATATATGTATTTTTAACATGAAAAAAAAGCAATTCAATTCCAACCATACTCCCCAACCATAGCATGAGGATCGAATCATAAAAACGCCCTTCTGATTTTATGTAAATTTTCCAAATGTTAAATGTACAATGAAGACGTTCTTATTATGGAAACTTAAGGGGACAAGGGACCATCAAATTCAAATTTTTCAATTTACAATATTTAACTCGATATACAAAATGAGAATAATTAATTTTCTTTTTTACTACATTGAAAACCCTTAAAATTCAAAATAAGGAATTTTTGGCAGAATGATGCCTGATTTAAAAAAAATTTTCAGAAATGTTAACGTTTTTCAAAATGCCCTATGCGCATTCTGTATTAATTATAGTCCTTAAATTTTGTATTATACGTTTACCACGTGTATATAAATATAAATGAGCATGTTTTTTGTATGAATCTAAAAGTCTTAAATATTTTTTTCCGTTCTGTCTGCTATTTTTGTTCTTTTTTTACTTTATTTTATGGTCTAAAAATTTGAAAAATATTTGTGATTTCAAAGAATTACGCACAGTTTTGTGACAAACACTTCAATTAACAATTCTGAGAAATTTGGAAGATATCAGCGGAAAATGAATACGCATGGAACCTTTTGAAAAGTTTTAGAATTTTTGAAGCATTTTTTGATAAACAGGTCTTATTCCTCCATAAAATACTTATTTGTGGATTCTAAGCATCTTCAATGTAGTAGAAAAGAATACTTATTATACTCATGGTGTATATAGAGTAAAATATTGAAAATTAAAGAAGAACGAGATTGAAGGTCCCTTGTTCCCCTAAAGAATTGTGAGTAATGTATTTCTTCTGTCTCTTGGTGATTCATTTCTATCTTCCGTTGCATGTGTTCCATATAAGAAATAAATCAGTGAAAACAAAATTCATATGGATAAGAGAGTAAAATGTCCTGCAGGTATAGCGACGGTTTGAAGGTAATACAAATATATAACGTGTAGGTGTCAGAAAATATAACACTCGATATTCAAAAATGTGATGTTGAGAAAACTTTGCGTCTCAGTAACTATACTATTCACGCTTATTTGACATTTTGTTCACAGCCTCCGTTTTAAGCAAGTACAAAAATTTAGTCCCTGAAGGAAATTCTGAAAGTTTCAAAACGTTCTTTACCTTTCAACAACAATATTTACTTTAGATCTTTATTAAGGTGAAACAAAACACTGTTATCACCTAGATAAAAGAGATTTTGAGCAAGAATTTGCATAAATATGTTAATATTTTATTGATAAAATGATATACTACTGTGATAAAAAAAAATGTACCCGGAATGGTGGCATAAAACAAAAGTTATCAATTTATTAGTCAAGACTTATTGAACCTCCTTTAAAAGAATCTCCTCCGACTGCAATGCACTTCTGTCAACTATTTTCAATCATCAAAACATGCCTTAAAGTCGTTTTCTTGAAACCTCTTTAGAGTTCGCAGAGCATTTTCTTTTATCAAATTTATGAACTCTAAAAGGTGACCACGAAGAGGCAATTTCAACCGCGGAAATAAGAAAAAGTCACACAGTGCCATATCAGGTGAACACGGAGCTTGTGGAACCGTATTTGTTGAATGTTTGGTTAAAAACTCACAAATAATAACAACACTGTGAGAATGCGCATTATCCTGGTGCAAAACCATGAGTTTTATCACCCCATTTCAGGCCGTTTTCGACGAATTGCTTCACGCAAATGGCGCAAAACACTCAAATAATACACTGAAGTGCCACTGAATTAGGGATAGCAAAGCCTATGCAAATTGTGTAGCGCTGCGCATCATGTATGCGCAAGTGAGGGCTCTGTGGTAACTGCATATATAGCGCGTACTGTGGTTGTTCTGAATTAGTTGTTGGAATTGCCAGTATGGGTAAACTGCCTGATTTAGACTCCTTCGATCGCGGACAAATCGTAGGTGCGCGACGCATGGGCCATTCAATTTCCGAAATCGTCAGACAGCTAGGATTTTCATGGTCGACAGTGTCAAGTGTATACCAAGAATACATGGATGGTGGAAAAAAAACTAGCAATCGAGCAAACTGCAAAGGACAATTAGCCTTGACAGTGTGTGGTGAGAGACGGCTCAGGCGTATTGTACGTAGCCAGCGAAGCCAAACATTAGCTAAAATTACCACCCAGTTTAATGACGGTGCCAGTCGTACAGTCCGTAAACTGACTGTTCAACGCTCGCTTCACCCTATGGGTTCCGGGAGCCGTCGACCTACAAGAGTACCATTGCTCTATACTCGCCATCGGGCTGCACGTCTTGCCAGGGCAAGAGAGCACAGAGATTGGAGTGTAGAGGACTGGAAACGAGTAGCATGGAGTGATGAGTCTCGATTCCGACTACTTAACGCCGACGGGAGGTTGAGAATATGGCGTCAGGCTCATGAAGCCATGGATCCTGCATGCCTGGCTGGAACTGTATAAGGGCAGGGTGGCTCAATCATGGTCTGGGGTGTTTTTTCGTGGCACAGTTTGGGATCTTTGGTGCGTGTACCAACCTCCCTCAATGCAATTCGGTACGTAGAGTTGCTGGGTGATCACCTCCATCCGTTTATGCTGTTCTGTTATCCGCACGGTAATGGAGTTTTCCAGCAAGACAACTGTACCTCTCACAAGTCCCGGTTGGCTACTGGCGGGTTGGATGAGCATTCCTCTGACTTCTCTGTCATGAATTGGCCACCTAGAAGCCCAGACTTAAATCCTATTGAGCATCTTTGGGATGTTTTGGAACAAGGCGTGAAAGGCGATCACACAGCACCAAAGAACCTTACTGAATTATGGACAGCTTTAACCAATATTTGGCAAGCCATTCCCGTGGAACGTTCCCAGAAACTTGTTGAATCTATGCCTCGTCGTGTGGCAGCCGTTATCAAGGCCAGAGGAGGCCCAACTCGTTACTAGGTAGGTATCCCTAATTCAGTGGCACTTCAGTGTAGTATTTTTTGACTGTATGACCAGTTGGAAGGAATTCATAATGCACAACACCACGACAGTCAAAGAAAACAGTCAATATTTCTTTGATTTTTGAGCGACTTTGACGGTCTTCTTTTCTGTCTTGTTTCACCTCTCAAGCTCCATCCACTTGATTGTTGAGCTGTTTCTGTATCAAAAGTGTATATCCAAGTTTCATAAACGGTGATAATACGTTTTAGAAGGGAATCGCCTTGAGAAAGCACCTCTAGGGCCACTTGAACACGTTGTTGTTTTTGAACGGCTACCTCATTTGGCGATAACGGGGAAAAAATGGCTTCTGGAAAAAGATCAGACATCTGGAAGCCTTTGCAATTTCTATGAATCGGTAATAAGATTGTGAACTCGCCCAATAAAAAAATATTACGCTTTTCATGTGCTTTGATTAGTTAGAGACCAGCTGTTTTAGATTCAATAACTATTTTTGAACTTAAGGAAATTAAATCTCTGAACTTAGTACCACTGGATTTCGAAAATCCCCATCTAACAACTGCTAAAATGAATGCCTGTCGATTCTTCAATTTGTTACAAGCTCATAAACAGTCATTTAGAGTGCCAACAAACACAGCATAGAACAAACAGGAAATAAAAAAATTATAATACATTTTTAAATTTTCTAACTTTTTTTATTATGCTCTTAAATTGTTACATTTATTTCAGTTGATATTTTACAGAACACGTGGCATAGAAAATATAAACTAACATACATCAGAGAAAATTTATAGACAAAGTATTTAATTATTCAAAGCTCTCTGATAATTTTGACTCAGAGTATTTTAAGTTACTTACGAAGATAAAATAACAATGCTCTCCCTACGGAAACTATAAAAGTGTACCGTAGTAATTTTCAATATGCTCAAATATATTTCAGCAACATTATCTATATTTAATGTAATTTTTCAGATTAAATTACACGTTTACAACTTTTCAGATGATTGGATTTTCTGTGGATTTTTAGAAAAAAAGGTTTTAAAATCTAAGTGGATAAATTTTATTACGGAGTGTAAAGTTAAAAATTTAGAGTACAAAGAATCAATATCCCTCAGTGCATAGAATATTTATTTATCACACACTATATCTTTATTGTACGATAAGAAAATTGTTTTTCCTTTTATGGCATCGATAAAACCAGAGACGGATGTATTTTGACTATTTTATTTCTTATTTATCGTGCTAAATATTCTTAAACCTGAAATGCCATCGAGAGGTAAACGAAGAAACTGTTTCGACACTTGAATCACTTGCGTTTTAAAATTCCTTCACTTGTTATTATGGAATTCCAGGGATCTGAGCCAGATGTTAATTTTTCATCCGTAACTTCCGGAGAAGTCTTCTAATATTCCCTTCATATTAAAAGATATTTGTTTGCTCCTCAAAACAACGTTGGTAGAGCTGTCTGAATTTACACTGATTACAATGTTAGACTTTTGGGACAAGTGGAAACGATGTTATAATCCAGATATTCGTTAAATCACTTTTATTAGTTATGAGGAAAGTGATTGAAAGTCACTTACTTCCATTTGATTGTCAGGATAGCTATTTTAGTGAAAAAAAAGCACCGAGATTAAGAAACCAGCACCCTGGTCATAGTAAAAAGACTTGCTGTGGCAAGTATATCTGAAAGGAGCAGGTGGTTAGATGGTTGGGAATGCTTCGGTCATTGGGGACACGAGGGTTACTGATCGGAACCTACAGCTTAAAGACGATTCCGGTAAAAATGCACTTCAGGGTACCCCTTGTTTTTTGCCGCCAATAGTGCCAACGTGCCATTTAAGATGACGGCGATAAACATCCATCGGGATATATGCGTCACGAAATAGTCATATGACAAACATGTCAGAAATTTACAGGAGTAACAACATTGGTGCCCGCGTGAGAAAACTCGCACACTTGGCGACCAAATTTTGAGACACCCAAAAGTGCAGTGAAGCCAACGAGTCCAAACAGACTCGAAAACACGTGCCTAACGTGGGAATGGAACTCGCAGACTCTGACTCCGAAGGCTAGTGTCCTAGACTCTCGGCCAATGTCCGGTCAAAAAGAGATGAAATGAAATGTCAGGGAGCATATGAGCACATGAAAAAAGTTTCATCGTTGAAAATCTTCATTAAAGGTATTACTTCGTAAAAGGAAAAATAAAAAATAAAAAATATGCACATGAAAACCCCTGAGTCATTAGTCTGAAAATAAACAGGGAAATGTCAAGAAAGTCACTGAAAATAATAAACATCGCAGAATTTGTTCAGTATATGGAATACCAGCCCAAGGTTAGGAAACCCGTGTTATAAAACAGCCGTTTCAACGAACTCAGGATAGCATGTGTTTTTAACACACTCAGCTGCTGTCCACTGACATTGGCCTTGTACACATTGATTCTGGAACGGAGAGTAGCTTCAGCGTTACTCGAGATGATATGAGGGGGATTTTTTTCAAACTGACACTACTCAGAGCCATCTGTAGCGCGATCTATCAGCCGGAATTCCACCAAAATTGATAGAGGGGCTAAAGATGGCATGCGAAAGATTTTCCATGAAAAAAAAATTAGTTCCAAAAGTCACCGATAGGGGAAGATATGGCGCTTTTGTCGGTGCACCCGAGAATTTGCATAAAAGGCAAGCAAAACATCAAAATACAAATTCCCGACTATGTAATCAACAGCAGCAGAAGTATTTCGGGCTCTAAAGATAAGGGATGAATACTGAAAAAGTTGTAAGCAGACAAATGAATAACAAAGAAATTTCACTGCAACATCACTTTATGACCACAATCCTGGTGGACGACACATTGCATCCTGATCACTACGTTTTCAACAGCCAAGCGTAACATGTCACCAGGAATGTTCATCACAGTCCATATGTTGTCCTTTAGGGCCGCCAAGTTCGGGACTCCACCAGACTTTAAATAACCCTACAGAAAGATGTCCCATGGGTTAGGTTCGGGGATCGAGGTGGTCATGCCAATGGAAAAAAGCGACTGAGGACCATTTTTTCTGTAAAGCGATCGTTATAGCTAAAAATACTGGCGCTGCTGTCGACTACGTAGTCATGAATTTGCATTTTGATGTTTTACTTGTCTTTTATGCAAATTCTCGGGTACGCTGACAACAACAGCGCTATATCGTCCCCTATCAGCGACTTTTAGAACTGATTTTTTTCTCTCGTAAACTCTTTCCCATGTCCTCCTTAGTCCCTCTATCAATTTTGGTGGAATTCTGGCTGATAGATCGTGCTACAGTTGACTTTGAGTAGTGTCAGTTTAAAAAAAATCACCCTGTATTTTCAACCAGTCACAGACCTCTAAAGGATCGGCCCCGATGTTGTTAAGGTCTGAGATTGGTTTACAACATTTCGATGTGAGTAACGCTGACACTGCCTCCAAATATTTCCTCTGCCCTCCGAATCGGCCCCTAATTTTGCCCTACTGTGAGTTCAGGGGTTAATGAACGATGATAGAATTCACATTTTTCCTTTCAAATTTGTGTTACGAAAAGATACATTTCTTCTTATATTCTAGTATTCTGTACGTTATAGCAGGTATAAAGTAAAAGTCTTTAATTAATATTACCTTCGATTTCAAATTTCATGAAAAGTTGTTTACTGTATGGCATATTACACACAGTGTAAGATCGAAACTGGAATCCTACGGTTTCAACATTTAATACTCAGTTCTACTTTCTTGTGTCTCTACTGCATGGTGTTTTCAGTACGCATATTCAACACGTGTCACTTACATGTTTCTAACAACGATGATAAAACAAGTGAATAAGAGATCCCCCTCCTTTGGATCCCGTTTCTCTAGTAACATCCATCATTTTGTTAAAGAAGGAACCTTACATGTTTCTACAGCACGAGGCGAAAACACTTAACAGCAGGAATTAATGAGTATTAAGGCCTGTTCACACTGCAGTCCGTTAGCATAAGCGTAAAAGGAAAAATGGCTCTGAGATGGAAATAAACCAATCATAGGCCTTGACAACTTCGTTGCTAATCATTTGGAGGTTTGTCATTTGTTAAATATATTTCAATACTTTTATGTTTACGCTAACGGGCTACAATGCGAACAGAGCCGTAATACATACTATTTATTCATATGAGTCTCATTTTTCCTTAGCAGCAATGAACTAAGGATATCTGACGTCATAGGTGACCCTTTGCAGCTGTAACACATGTTTTGGTATTTTAAAAATATACTAAGACTGTGCATTTTTCATCCAAACAATATATAGTTGAAAAACATTCACCTATTGTAAGCACGCGTGCCAGAGATGACATAAGGCCTGTTTACATATCAGTCCGTTAGCGGGAGCATAGAAGGTCAACGGAGTGTTCACGGATGATGATACGTTAGTCAAAGGATGATGTCAAAGCGCTCAGCTATATGATTGGTTAAAATTGAACGCTTACGCTAACGGACTGCTATGTGAACAGGCCCATACAGACCAATATTTTTAGTCCCCATATCATCTACTTTAGCGTGTTTTTGAATTGGGAAAACTCCCAAATGGAATAAATAAAGTTTCACTATGTTCTAAAAGGAAGAGCAGATTCACCAGCTTAAAAATTAATCAATAGTCAATGTACCATTGCGTAGAGCAATGGTACATTGCTCTTCGGGGTAAGGACCTGTTCACACTGCGTCCGTTAGAGTCAGCGTTACTCGTATTGACATATTTTAAACCAATTACAGACCTTAACCTTTTTTGTGGCTAATCGTCTGGGGAATTGCAATTGGTTAAATATATTTCAATACCGGTGACGCTGACGGACGCTATGGGGGACGCTAATCGGGGGAGTGAACAGGCCCTTATGTTTATTCCACACCAACTGCGACAGCAACGAAACACAGACACATTTTGCCACCTGTCTCTGTGGCTGTCATGAAAGCCTTCACACGCGCAATAACGCATGCGCAACTTCGTATGCGCAACAACGAAGATACATGATTTTCGTCTCCGTCGCCGTTGGTGTGGAGTAAGCATTAGAGTGTGCAGTGGCGTAGCGGGAGGGGGCAAGGGTTTTATCATGTCCCGAGCGCCATTCGCAGAGAGGCGTCAAATGGTCCTTTTTACTAATTCTATATATTATATTACTATATGTTTTTCAGGGGGGGGCGGCAAAAAGGTATCGTGCCCCGGGAGCCAGTTACGTCACTGAGAGTGTGTCTAGAAGGTTGTGGGAAAATTACGAGCCGTGGGTGACTAATTAAATTAGCTGCAAATTTCGCATACTTCTCATGGACCACTATGTGATCAATGACGTCAGGCCTGGCAAAAAAGCATAATGGGTCTACTGAACACCAACGATAAGTAATTTGAATGCAGAGAAAAAAGTGAATAGTTCCCAATCTGAAAACTTCCCGATAGAAAAACAAGCGAACATGTTGGCTGTGTTCAGGACACGGCAGCAAGGTTTTACGTAGAACACGTCTTACGCCTAGTATTTCATTGTATTCGTAAATGAGGTTGTAGGTTGATAAAATAAATGTACAAGAAATGAGATTATTGTGTATGAATGGCAAACGTACCGAAATAAGTCCTTCGTTCGCTGCATTTAAGGGTGGTTAGCCGTCGGGTTTGTTTAAATATCGAAAACCATCAAATTTTGATAAAGGAGGAGTCTTGTTATTCTTTAGTGATCGGAGACAAGTTTCGCATACTTGAAATTTTAAGACATTTGGAAACTGGGGTAATTAAGTGTTTATGCATTCGAAAGCACTATTTTTAAGTCCTTTCGAAACAATAACCGATCACAAATGCCGGAAGAGAAACGAAGCTATTGTCATAGAATGCTGATTGAAATTGTGTAGTCGACAAGTCCCATTTCTTTATGTAATCCGTAGATCAAACGGTATGGTCTTGTTCGATGTTAACGTTAGGAATATTCAATGATCAACATGTGCATCTATTTCCATTGGTTCACATACCGTGTCCCATGAATTGCTCGGTTGCGGCTCAGAACGCACCGCTGCCTCGGCTTCCTTCGATTCCCTGTAAGGGTCTGTTCACACAGAATCCGTCAGCGTTAGCGTTATTCGTATTGACATATATTTAACCAATTACAAACTTCCAAACGATTAGCAACGATACTGTTAAAGTCTGTGATTGGTATAAAAAATGTCAATACGAGTAACGCTGACGCTGACAGATTCTATGTGAACAGGCCCTAAGCCCTTTTACTGTAGGTGTATTTTGAATTCATTTGATCCGAGAAGACTGCTTTCTTGTTGTAAGCTTTCGGAAGGCACAATCCATTTTGTGAAATGTAATACAATGAATAACATATTTGATATAATATATCAGCCCTTAACCTACGTGCGACAAATTTTTCCAGGAATTGGACCCACCGCAACCCCTCAATCTGTGATCATATTAAATAACATTACCATATATGGTCAAGAAACCGTGCAATCGTTAGCGCCCTGTTAAATTTAAGCCTAGTTTACATCCAAATATCCACTAACGAACCGCCATAACCCGCTCTTGCTCCTGTCTGTATAAAACCAAACAAAATTGTACACACTAAAAAGTACGGGGACTTAAAGCATATGAGCCTCAAAATATGTATCTATAACTCTAACCAATTTAAACATTCTACCTCTTAGTGGTCAAAAAGGGAAATATTAATTTTATATACGTCAGAAGGAAAAATTTCTGCCTGCTTATAGCTTTATTAATGTTATGTAAATTCCGCTCTCCGTCTAATTTCGCCAACAGACTCTTTCTATATATACGACCTAGCCACTCGATGTTCGAGTGTTGTTTACGACTGATAATCCGTCTCGATTCCGGATGTATGTACGATTGCGCACTCCTTGATGAAGTCTGTCTCAATGCTGATGGATATTTGAAATAAAAATCTTTATAACAACTCTACCTATGCTTTCTATATTATTCGGCCCTAATATATATATATTTACGAATTTTGCAAATTAATGTATGACTTTAGCTTAAATTACCGTTAAAATTGTTCTTCTGCTTGAAAAATAATGTATTATTATCGTTTGTTCCACCTAAACAGTCATATTAGTTAAATTTCTGCAGTACCATGCATTTAACATAGGGTTTCTATGGTATCTCCCCAAATTGGCGAGATTTTGGCTTGTTGGCAACTTACATTTTTGGCGCCAAAATAACTTATTTTTGCCGACTTGGCGTCAAGTTTGGCGAATTTTCTAGGCCTGAAATTTTCTGGAACATTGTGGAAATCCCCAGACTCCCGAGACGCTATAAATACAGCCTCGATTCGGGGTAGAGTTTAGATTTCAGTTTTGAGTTTTGCTTCGAGCATGTCAAAAAGCGCCGCTTTGAGATTTTTTTCGGAGAATTGCTGAGATTTATGCCACGATAAGTGCGACGCCGTGCCGCGTCTTTGGTGTTTTTTCCGTACTTCTGGGATCTAGAGATTGTGTTAGAAGCACTGTAGTCAGTTTCTGTATGCTGTAGTATTTCGATTTCCTGTAAAAAATCTTTTTTTTTTACTCTGTGTTAATCAAAATCCATTCAATCGCCGAACCCGAACTTGGAATTTGTATATATATATATACATATATATATACGCAGCAATATTCGTCATAGATTGTTTGGTCGGAACGCAAACGGTGAGAAGTTAAAAGGTAGTTTTCCACTGTCACATTTAAATAATTAACACAAGAATGAGAGGAGATACTGAATTAAAACATTTTATTAACAGGAATGTAATTGATTTACATGGTCAAAGAAATTGCTCAAAAGAGCTTCCGTCAGCTGTAATGCAGGCTTCACACCTGCGAGATAGGGACTGACGCACTTTTGCGAAGACACCAGACATTTCCTGAATATCGACGGCAACAACGGCGATCCTGGCGACTAGTTCCATATTGGTTTCAATGGGGCACTCGTAGATTAGGCTTTTCATATGTCCCCACAGGAAAAAGTCCAAACACGAGAGATCCGGGAATCTTAGTGGCCAAGCTATGGTACCACCTTGACCAATCCATCGCCCTGGGAATGTTGCATCTAAATTGTTCCGCACATCCAAGCTGAAGTGTCCAGGCGCACCGTCGTGCTGGAACCACATTCTCGACCTGATGGGGGTTGGAATCGGACGCAGCGGCTCTGGCCTGCAACACCTCTCGTAGGAATGTGTGATACTATTCGCCGCCCAGACGGTGTGGCAAGAGGTATGGGACAACCAAATAGTTATGGAGGATCCCTGCCCAAACATTTACGGAAAACCGCCGCTGGAACGAATGAGGACGTGTGGCATGCGGGTACCATTTACAGCGCCACCTAGCGCCTCGCTGTTTGCGTTATGCCATTACTTTCTATGACGAATATTTCTAGTGTAAATGCTTTCTATCACCCCGTAAAGTTTTGCCCACTTGTTCAGATTCACCCTGTATATATATATATATATATATATATATATATATATACGAGGTGTATCTAGAAAATAACCGGACTGACGTCATAAATCTTTTTATTCGTCCTCAATTACAGCAAAAATGTTATCGCTTTCAATTTACTCCCCTGGTGATTCCTGCACCGCTCCATCCAAATTTTCCATTGTGAAAAGCAGTGGTGGAAGTTCTCTTGTGTCAGCTTGTTGAGAGTCTCCGTCGCTTTTGCAGAACAACTCAGAAACAGCTCGGATACTCTTACGATTATTTTCGCGGATGAACGAACCAACATTTTGAATGTTCGCTTCCGTTTTTGACGTCCAGGGATCGTATCATCTCTTGTCGTTTCTCGCCCCTCTTTGAACCTTTTAAACAACTCAAAAACTTGAAGGCGCGATAAAAATTCATGTCCGTACACTTCTTTTAACATAGCTTAAGCTTGTGTGACAGTTTTCTCGAGTTTCACAAGAAACTTGAGGTTAACCTGTTGCTCCATCTGAACACTTAGCTTTTTTCCGACGAGTCACTGACGCACGGTTCATTCCGAGCAAATGCTTCAGCCAAACTAAGCAACGCCTGACCATGACGATCAAGCTGCGGTAAGTGAGACACCACATCACAGTGTCATGTATGATTCGACTGCACCACGCATGCTTTTGCCGATGGCAGCGCAGGTCCGTGTACTTTCTAGATACACCTTGTATATATACAGAGGCTGTTCACACATTTTTTAAACGATGTATATTGTATTCACAAAATTAAATTACATAAAATTCTTATGTTTTAAATGTTCTATTTGACATCCCTTATTCTGAACTATCTTTCGACACCGCAATTTCCAGGATAATAATGCCTTTTGAAGAGTCAGAAGAGGTATTCTATCCCATTCCTCCTGAACAGCTTTCCAGAGTCCTGTAAGGGTTTTGGGACGGCGTTTGGATAATGAAGATTTTAAAAGTCCGAAAGCACAAAAATCCATAGGTGATACATCGGGAGATTTAGTAGGGATATCAGTGAAGGGTATGGCCTTGATACCAGTTTTTTGTTCCATTTCTTTTAGGAAATTTATAGTGGATTTTGATGTGTGACTGCTAGCTTTGTCCTGATGGAGTCTCACAGATTGATGGCACTGTGGGTAAAGCGATGGTATTTCATTCAGAAAAATTGGCGATAAAATATGTTCCTGTAAGTATTTGGAGTTAATCTTGACTTTTTTTCCACTCTCTTTATTTTTAACTTGCCATTATAAGAAAAACCAGCAACAATCATGAATCCCTTAGAAAAACTTTCTTTCGATTCTTTGAACCATGTACTTAAATTTTTTCTCCCCTTTTATGATAATAAATGGCTCTTTTTTTGTTGCAATCATTTAAATACACCCATGATTCATCTATTGTGACACTTGTTTTCCATATTTCTTTGGATAAGTGTTTCTCATATAGAATTCTGCAGCGTGTCCTGCGTTCAGCGATATGATTTGGAAGGAGACGATGCACATTGCGTTTTTTCGCTTTCTTAAGGTTTAAATTAACGTTTATCATTTTGTTTACAGTGGACACCGAGCATTTTAATGATTTTGCAACTGTCCTTTGACTAGGGGGATTTTCTTTTAACATTAAACAACGCACCTTTGCAATAGTCGAAGATGTCCGTTTTTTCCTTGGATACTTGTTTGGAATTTTTGTCCCACTTGAGGCTCCAATTTGACGATTTTTTTCCTTTCTTGTTGACGATATTACCTATCGACGCTTTAGATATTACAAAACCATGACTTTCACATCGTTTTTGGATAACGGAGTATGCATATTTCTCTGTGGAAAGAGCATAAATGTAGCCTTCGAACCACTGCTTTGTTAAAAATGCCATTTTGAATAAAAACATAACTTTCAAGCCTCAAATGATAATTTTGAATTTTAAAAATATAGTACAATTGCAATTATTTCTTTTGCAGCAAACCATTTCTTATTACCGCTTACCAAAATCGTCTAAAATGTGCGAACAGCCTCTGTATATATATATATATATATATATATATATATAATAACCATAATAATAATAAACGGATAAGCAGAGTAATGCAACGTCACTAATGCAACCACTTGATAATCGAGGGGAAGAAAATGGTTACTAAGCATTTACAAGTGGCACTCTTTTGCAATGGCGCAATTGTTTAGGCCTAGTTTCCATATGAATTTTTGTAATATGAGTTTGAAAAAAATTGTTCCGTCTTTCGTTTTCCCAAGAATAATACATGATTTGTGCTCATTGTTACTGCATTATTAAAATATTACAGTTCCTTTTTTCTATTAATGTAATTGATGCTAATTATTAGTGCTAATTTGTTAGCGTTTATATTAATTATTATAAAACTAATAATAATATCATGTTAAAAGTTTGACTCTTCCTATTATTATTCTAGCTAGTAAAGCAGGGGTGTAAAACTCGCGGTCCGAGGGCCGCATGCGGCCTGCGACGAACATTTTTGCGGCCCGGCCAATATATTGGCACACAATAATATATAATAAAATAACCGAAGCAGAATTATAATTAGATAGGAAGAATTTGCTAAGTGTTTTTTTAATTATACTCTTTTTTTTGCTATTATTAAACAAAATGTGTATATTTATGTTGAATATACTGTAATTAGGTAATATACAGTAAAAAACCTACGTTTCTATTAATATTTTTTTTTTTTTTTTGCGGCCCACCTATTGTTAAACCTTGTTTGTTTGGCCCAAGTTAGCCTTTGAGTTTGACACCCCTGTGGTAAAGCAAAGAAGAAAAGGTCCGTTATTTGGCCTACAGTACTTCATCCGTAACTTCATTCGAATGAGCAAATTAACAGAGTAGACGGAAAATGTTTTTCTTCATGGATTGTGGCGATTTGAATATACCGTTAAGCTAAACACACATAAAGTTCTTATCCAGATGAAATGCAACAGTTTGCAGAAATTTTTATAACAGCAAAATTTGAGCATAAAGGGGATTGTGATGGAGATGTGCCACGTCCGGTTGATAACAACATCCATGGTGTTATTGCAGATGAATTTCAAGTAAGATTGAATAACTCTCAGGAATATTATAACATATCACGTTTTACCTCGTGAACAATCCAATTAAGAAATCCTTTCAATTGTTTTTATTGGCATTAAATGAGGCATTCAAATTTTTAGGATGTTTACTTCGACGTTTGGATTTGAAAAAGAAATATGCCATCCACGAAGAAAATAAACTTTAATGGTGGCATTAAGAAAATCAGTAGCGTCGTACATCCATCGATGTCTTTAACGGTAGGTGCTCTGAAACTAATATTAAAATTAATAGAGGACTTGAACGAAACTTTTGTAAATCGTTGTTTAAGAAAGTTCAAACATACTAGCAAAAATGGTTTTATGAGAGTAACAGTAGCATCTAGTGCTGTAAATGAAGTTTGTAGTGGAAGTATAAAAGAACTCGCTGCAGCAGAAGGAAATAAGTGTCTATTAAAGTACAATTGTGATCTTCTACAATATAATCCCAAGGATCGAGGAACTACGAGTTTAAAAGCTAGAGGAAAAGCGATGGATAAAGCTAAGAAGCAACAGCTGGGCACCGAATTTTCAAAAGGTGTTTCAAATTTAACGAAGTTAGTTTTTCCTGAAGCATCGCTTTCGACGAATGGAAAACAAATTGTATGTCAATTGCTTGGGGATCTGTCGAAAAGGATTTGTGACAGTGCCAAGGCCTCAGGCCAGGAAATGAAGGTGATTACGCCACATGATGTCAAAATGGCTGTAGAGAACATTCTACCCGACGAATTGCGCAAACATGCACTGGCTGAGGGTGCAAGAATGCTATTTTTCCATGAAAATGGGAAAATATCCTTTATACCATCTAAGAAACGTGCTGTCAAGAGTAAGATTGAGAAGTTGAAGGAAACGCCGAAGAAACAGTTACTAAAACCAGCAAGGGAAAAGAAAATTTCTAAAAGACCTTTAAAGAAACGTAGAGTTGTCCGTAAAGTGAAGTCGCCAGTTTCAAAATTTAAAAAGTCAGCAAGAAAGAGCATGCCCAAACGTCGAAGGCGTACTCCAAGTCCAAAGCCTAAAGTAATCACAAAAAAGATTTCGCCAACAAGAAAAACTTTGAAAAGAAAAAGAACTTCCATGCGTCGAGCTCGTACTCTAAGACCAGAGCCTAAAAAAATAAGAAAAACATCACCTACAAGAAGGCGCGCAAAAAGAAAGAGCATTTCTAAGCGCCGAGCGCGTACTCCAAGTCCAAAACCGAAAAAAGCAAGAAAAAAGATTTTGTCGGCAAGAAAGTCCCCAAAGCGTAAAAGTATTTCTAAGCGTCGGGCACGTATTCCAAGTCCAAAGCCTAAAAAGGCAAGAAAGAAGATTTTACCTACAAGAAAGTCTGCAGAAAGAAAAAGTATTTACAAGCGTCGGGCGCGCACTCCGGTAAGAAAGTCCCCAAAGCGTAAAAGTATTTCTAAGCGTCGGGCACGTATTCCAAGTCCAAAGCCTAAAAAGGCAAGAAAGAAGATTTTGCCCGCAATAAAGTTGTCAAAACGAAAAAGTATTTCGAAGCGTCGGGTGCGTGCTCCAAGTCCAAAGCCTAAAAAAGCAAGAAAAAAGATTTTACCTACAAGAAAGTCTGCAGAAAGAAAAAGTATTTACAAGCGTCGGGCGCGCACTCCGGTAAGAAAGTCCCCAAAACGTAAAAGTATTTCGAAGCGTCGGGCGCGTATTCCAAGTCCAGCAAAGGCAAGAAAGAAGATTTTGTCAGTAAGAAAACTTTCAAAAAGAAAAAGAACTCCCATGCGTCGAGCTCGTGCTCTAAGTCCAGAGCCTAAAAAAATAAGAAAAAAGATATCACCTGCAAGAAAGCGCCCAAAAAGAAAGAGCATTTCTAAGCGCCGGGCGCGTACTCCAAGTCCAAAACCGAAAAAAGCAAGAAAAAAGATTTTGTCGGCAAGAAAGTTCTCAAAGCGAAAGAGTATTTCCAAGCGTCGGGCGCGTACTCCAAGTCCAAGGCCTAAAAAAGCAAGAAAAAAGATTTTATCTACAAGAAAGTCTGCAGAAAGAAAAAGTATTTACAAGCGTAGGGCGCGCACTCCAAGTCCAAGGCCTAAAGCAAAAAGAAGAAAGGTTTCATCAGGAATAAAACCTAGAACAGTCAGTCAGAGGAAGAAAAGAACATCCTATAAAACCAGGAAGTCAGTCCAGAAAACTACAACAAGAGGGAGAAAAATATCGAAACCTCCTGCAAAGAAGGAAGGTGGTATAAGTGCTAACATTTTTGAGCCAGGAGTTAGAAGCTTAAACTGTAGGTTCGAACAACAATTGTCTCTAGAGGCACTGAAGTTGATTTGTAGCAGCTTGCTGACAATTTCTGCAAGCTTGATAGTTTTTATAGAAGAATGCAGATCTTCTACAATAGGACTAGAAGAAATCAGGAAAGCCGTTGAAAAAGTTTTTCCTACAGAATTAAGAGGATTGGCATTAGCTCGATTGAGCCAAGTTGCAGTCTACATGCAATATTAGAACATCCTTTAGTTGAAAAGTGGTGGTATTCGAAATATACTGGAAAACTTCTTATAAATAGATAATCAATCCATATTGCAAATAAAAGGTAATTTTTAGTATATTGTGCCAAAATTTTAGACTTTAAATTGTTTTGAAGTATCTATGAAAACGGGACTAAAAAAACTAACAATTTTACATTATGTTTGGGTACTTGGCCAGTGACAGAAATATATATGGCTGAATTCTTTTTTCCTGACTAAAAGATAAGCCAGCTGCATTCCAATGAGATGTGTTTCAAAATTACTTCAAATAAAACTATAGATATTTACAAAGGAAAAACTGCTTTTCAAGATCCATTTTAAAACTGATTCTAATTCTAATTATCATTTGTATTCTTTATGAAGACCAATAACAAATTTTCATTTTGCATGAGAGTAAGTGTATTACATCTGTGAGTCTTAAGTAATAGCTGAAATTAGAAAATAACTAGCGCTACTTTAAATGAAGATTCATTTATTACTTCACTCCTCGAAATTTGTAAAATGATGTTTTGGCGAAGTTAGGTCATTACAAACTTTTTCATTTGGCAGATTTTTTTAAGACTATACGTTGCCTAAAGCTACTAGGTATTTGGATTGACTGGTCAGATAATCTGTTCCTTATTTCGCCAAATAAAACCACTATTTTCATTCTTTATCATATGAAAGCATACTTTCTTCTCTTTCCCATTTTCATTTTACGACTTGTGTTTTTGAAACTAATTTATTTCATGAGTTTTTAAACATTACAGGAGAATAGAGTTAAAATATATATACTACTTCCTTACCTTAAATTAGAATCATCAATGAATGTACCTCACACACTATTATTACATCTAGACAAATTTGCGCTTAGAAGAATTTTAAGGTGAATAATGTGATCACAAGTGCTTATGCAACGTATCAACTTAATAGAGGTTATGGATAAAATTTTAAAAATTTAATAATTTTATACTGTTATTTTCCTTGAAAATTTCAAAACTTCGTATTTGGAGACTTGTCAGATTCAAATCGCGTAAATTTTCCTGCAAAAGACATTGAAAATGAAATAAAATAATTACAAAAAATATAATCGAAAGCGTACCAACCATTTGGTAATGTGACTGAATTTAAGGATACATCGTTAAACGTCACTAGATTGTTAGCTGGTTTATTTAAAATATGAGGGTAAAGAGTATACAAACAAAGCTGCGCAGAAAAATAAAATCGCGCCTGACTTTAATCTCGTTATACAATTTTGCCCTTGATAAATCATTCCGAGGAAGACAGATTATTCGTAAACAAAATAAATTAACAACAATGACATTTATTGTGTTGGCGATTAATTTGGTAACATTGATAGCAAAATGGAGGAAAATGAGTCTACCTTCATATTTAGGAGCCCAGAATATTAAAAGTACATGATCTAAATTTAATACCTAATTTTTGATGACATTCAAAATGTAGTTTTAGAAAAAAATGATTAAATTTATTTCAAGCAATTATATTTTAAGAGTATTTTTTAAAATAAATATTCATAAATAACTACAAAAGTATACAAAATTCTCTTTAAATACGTAATTTTTTAAAGTGAGGAAATATTTCTCGCAAAAACTTATAGCACATGCAAATCAAGTCGCCAACATGTTGGCGGAACTTTCACGAGCATGAACTTTACGATATTGACATATTTTCTCTAACGAAAAAGAATGATAATCAGACACATAAATATACTACTAGCTTTCTCTCCTGGCGTTTTAACGGGGTTTCTTTTATTTCCAAACAACATTGGGATTTGTGGAAAGGAGAAAAGGAAGCAGCAACAAATATTTAAACTCTCATAGTTTATTTCTTTGTTCTGCTCGCAACATGGTTAGTTTATTATTTTAAGCACACTTTCGACGGTATTTTCCGACATTAAGGTTGTTGTGTACTGACTATTGGAATCGCTCACCTCAATGTTAACCTATGGAGAAAATGTGTCTACTATTTACAGCTACGTAAATGTTGATAATTTGATAAAAATGGTATCCGATAGCCTGAACTTTTCTGCATCCCCGAACAGAATTCATTTTATAAAATTTCTACACCAAAGGAATTGAGGACCATTTAAAACAATTTTCCCCGAATAATTTAAATTTTAAAATACTATTTGCATTATGAAGAATA
This sequence comes from Dolomedes plantarius, assembly GCA_907164885.2. Lineage (NCBI taxonomy): Eukaryota > Metazoa > Arthropoda > Arachnida > Araneae > Dolomedidae > Dolomedes > Dolomedes plantarius. The sequence continues at coordinate 157,708,775 of OU015492.1, forward strand.
GGAAATTCCTCAAGCAGTCAGCTGTGGGAATATATTTGATGTGTCTTTGTCAACCGAGAGCTGCCTGTCCTTGGCAACAGAGGGGGGCGTGAAAAGGGTTGAACTCTGGTGTCGAACTAAGTGACTGATGGTCATCGCCGGACTGAGGGGCGGAGTTCCTCTCCTTGTCCACTGGCAAAAGGGTGTCACCTTGCGACAAAGGCCACACACCGAGAGTCGGACATCCTTCACGCACAAAGGGGGCTGTTCGGTACGCTAAAACCCTCTGCGTGGGAAATTATCGAACGGGGGAAATAACTGTGGTCACTGATTTCAACAAATCAGAGTCTAAGCAAAAGACCCAACGCATGATAGGACGGAATATGTTCCAGGGAGGTGCTTAGAGTTTTCGTGGAGAACCTTGGACCGGAAAAGAATGAGATAGACTTGAGATCTACTCTCAGAAGGTGATTAACCTGCGGCCTTGGGCCAGATTACATTTTTTGGGAACTTGAATCCCGGGATTAGTGCCTTTTCACGTAGTCAGTGGACCCTGACTGTTCTATTTCTAATCCATTTGTCGAGACTTCAAAGAAATCCAAGTTCGTAAACACAAAACTAAACTTTATTTTACGTACATGAACATTACACTAATAAACATTTAAATTTAAATCTATAATTCCAACGGTTATCATGGTCAAAAGGTGGGGAGATCCCATCCGGTTCTATTCTCAAAGAGCTGTAAGCAGAGGGAAATTTCCCTTTTTATTATTCTTCGTTTTCCTACCGTTGCCAATCGGCAAACCTAAACTATGTGCTCGGAACATTGACTGTTTGGGGAAGTATCCTAACTTCCCGGTGCCTTAGGGCGGTTATGCCTGTAATATTTCATGTAATAAGGCGAAACATCGCAACGTCACTCGCTATATTTCTCTCATTTTCTTGAAAATGTTTAAAATTAGATATTAAAATTTAAATCTACGCACATAAGGAACGCACATATTTTCTTTTCTTTCAAGTACTATACTATGTAACAAGAGTTTCACCCAAAAGAAAAATGGTTCTTAGATTATTAAAATGTTCCCTAAAATCTGTAAGCAAATAGTATTAGAAAATCGGCTCAGTTTTCTTGGAGCGCTATGATCATTTTTCGCAACACGAGGGCGGAATTGACCGGGGACAAGAGATTAAAGACCATTCCGAATGTTTGCAAACACCTATGCCACCCGCTGGATTTGATGTCGCATATTTCTCGTGTGCTAGCATTTGCATTCCTAACTGTAACTTTTTGAATTCCTAGCAACTTCATTTATTATGCATTGAATTTATTATATATATATATATACTATATATATATATATATATATATATATATATATATATATATATATATATATATATATATATATATATATATATATATATATATATATATATATATATATATACCAGGTGCGTCATAAATTCGTGCAAAGTTAAAAATTTCATAATAAAAGAAGCAATGCTCGGAAAATTTTTCTGTTTGCGCCAATAAGATCAGAGGGACATTGGATTTTTTTTCCATGTAAAAAAAAAGTTTCTAAAAGTAACCAAAAGAGGGCTCTCACACGTCATACTGAGACGTTTTATGCAAATCAGGCAAACTCAAACAGAAAATCAAACAGATCACAATAACATGAGACTGCGCATTTATTTTAAAGTAACAGATGTTCAACATTACTACCAGCACAAGGTAATAGGCAAGTGAGGCGTGTCAATAAGCCCATTACAGTGGATTGTAGTATCGATGGCAGCGACTATCTGTCGAATGAATGACATTTTTCAGTTCCACGAAAGTGGTTGGGGAGCCCCGGTACACATGAGACTTTAAGTATCCCCCAACTAAAAATTTGCCGGGGTCAAGTCTAGTGACCGTGAGGGCCACTGAACATTACAAACGCGACTTATAGAACTCGGTCTTCAGTGGACGATTCCAACAGGAACGTCTTGATATCACGTGAAATGTGGGGCGGGGCACCATCCTGCATGAGGGTGACAACAGGTAACGCATGTCTTTCCTGTATTTCAGACTTTACGTGGTCACGCAAAAGCGCCTTCTTTCGGTTACTTTCGGAAACTTTTTTTACATGGGAAAAAATCCAATGTCCCTCTGATCCTATTCACGCAAACAGAAAATTTTTCAGAGCATTATTTCTTTTATTACGAATTTTTGAACTTTGCACGAATTTGTGACGCACCCGGTATATATATATATATATATATATATATATATATATATATATATATATATATATATATATATATTTATATATATATATATTACTTTCACAAGTAAACATTACTATAAAAAGCTATTTTGTGATGAAGAAATTAAGGCTTTATGAATCAGTAGCTAACCTGAATAAGTTCGGAATTATTTTGAATCTGCGAGGTCCTACTGTATTCTAGAATATCATGACTCGGCGCAAAATTTTAACCCAGAACGTCCTGTTAGCCAGACAAGGCTGTGGAATTGTTAAACCAACAGGAGACGATGACATTCTACGTGAATGAAGAGGTTTTTTTATTATTAAACTTTCAGATTATATATGCAATTCAATGAAATGCATTGAGCTCAAATACAAAATATACCAGACGATCAGGTTGAATTTTACAGTACATTGCAGCATATTTGGAAACATATTTAAGTAGGATATCACCATATAAATTTTGATGCTTCAAAACTGGATATGCTTCTTTATCGGATAACAGCGAGTAATAGGGGGGGGCGTAAAATACTGAATTTGTGTAATAATTCAGTAAAATATATACTATTTGAGTATCGTAACTTTACCACCACATGATAACACTATTTGGAGTGTTATTTTACGCAATTTAAAAGCATTAGATTTCAGTGGTTCAGAGTGAACTCTTTATGTGTGTCTGATTGAGGGAACGGAGTTTTTAAAACTCAAAGCTGCATACCCTCTTTTGAAACACTGTATTTTGTAGTTCGAGAGTTGGACGCAATCACTGTAATTAAAGCACAATTGAATACATTGGCCAAAATTAAATCATTCAATTACACCTTACATATATGATTTCATATTGTCTACTCTGTCAAAGTAATTTGTTCTTTAACTCTGGTTTACAAACATCCTCAGGAATTTTTAATGGTTATAACATCGACACATTTGACCCAAACAGTAAGCGAACAGATGAAGTTCATGTAATAAAATAATCACAAGATAAAAAGAACTTTTTAAATACCATGTTTTTAAAATTTCTGTTGAATCATATGAACTTGACTATTCTATGTATTAATAAATACTTTTTAAAATTTTTTTGATGAATTATCCCATCAACTTGAAAGAAAATGAAGTTAATTGGAAGTTAACTTGCATTTCACTTTTCGTTCCTGTCCCGGCCGACAGATGGCTGCACCAGTCTACAAAATAAAATTAACTGAAAATAATAAAAACATGTTAAAAATCTGCTTAAAGATGGCTAAAAGTATTAAAAAAATGCATTTTCATCGTGTTCTGAGCCATTCTAGAAGTTTCAAATGTCTAGCAAGTCGGGAAGTTAGTTAAAAATCGATTGCAAGATTTGTACTGCACAAACACACAAACACACACACAAACAAGAAAGCAAGTTAATCAAAATATGGTAATAATTAACTTAAACCAAGTATCTAAAGGTATAAAGTCCCCCGTATTATAGGCGGACCAATTAATTTTTTTTAGTTTTTCTCACTACTGACTCTATTATGTGTTCACTCTGAACCACTGAAATCTAATGCTTTTAAATTGCGTAAAATAACACTCCAAATAGTGTTATCATGTGGTGGTAAAGTTACGATACTCAAATAGTATATATTTTACTGAATTATTACACAAATTCAGTATTTTACGCCCCCCCCCTATTACTCGCTGTTATCCGATAAAGAAGCATATCCAGTTTTGAAGCATCAAAATTGAGCTATAATCTCACTATATAAGACTAGGCTCTTTTTTGCTGAAAAATAATATTTTTATCGAAAAGTTTTCTAATGTGAAAATGCTGAAAGGAATTTCGGCAGCGATTCTTGACTGACACTTGTTGATAGTTAAAATTATGGTAGGTTAGTTTCTTATGAGCTATCGCCAACTTTTGAATTTCGAGGGTATAAATAGACGATACTTACTACTAAAAGTTGATTCCCTAAGCGTCTGCAAACAACCATGCCTATCGTGGCCCTCGATAATGGTAGCAAAGGCCTGCGCTCTAGGTTTATTTGGTATTTCCAAATCAAAAAATAAAGATCTTTTTATAGAAAACTAGCGGCGCCGTCCCGACTTTGTCCGGGTTGAACAAAATATTATACCAATAATTTTCCAGTTGATACCCAATAAATTGTAAATCCTTTTTTACCTTAAATGTCCAATAAAAAGCGTAGTTCCAAATGTAGTTTTCTTCAATAAACCCTTTAACGTTGTCAGTTTCAAAAATCCTTTTTGTATTTATCAATACCTCCTCTCCTTGAATCTTAAAAATATTAAACCTTTTCCTTACGGGGTGGGATAGCATATATCCGAAGGATATATATATATATGTTCTGGAGATTACCCTCCACGTACAAAATCGCTCTCTCTTTATATATAAGTATAGATAGATAATAGAAAGAGGTTAAGAGATCGTTGGACTGAGATTTTTTTTTTGTCATTTTTAATTAAAAACTACCTTTTTAAATTATGATCCATATGAAAAATTTGGTCAAATGAATTTTACTTACAGATAAAATTTCAATGCCATCTATTCAGTTTGCCCTAACTCTTTGACTAATAGCAATGAATCACCAAAATATTATGCCAATATATTGTTAATTAGAAAAAAAATACAGCATTTTCGTACCACCTAAATAACTTGCAATTTAAAAATTATCTAAAATTCAGCTTTGAAAAATGTAAAATAATTATGAACCCATAAATTTATGGTGAGTAACCAGATCCTCTTTTTTTTTTTTTTTTTTTTTTTTTTTTTTTTTTGTTTTTTTTGTTTTTTTGTTAGGGCATTGTGGTAATGAAATTTTACTTCAGATTTGACCTTAACCAAATATTTGGTGCATACAATAAAATCGGGTCAAGGATTATTTGACCATTTATCCTGCTGTGTTGGAAATAAGAAAAAAAAACCCTTTTCCTAAACCAATAACTTAACCTTAACTAACTTTTTAACTTAGGTTCCTGGGGAGAGAGAAGTTGAACTTCAGTTATTTAAATTTATTTGTAATCCATTACAACTTGGAATTATAAAATATTTTAAAATATATTGTATTTAAAATGTATACTGTATTTTACATTATGATGGCAGATAATTTTTACTTCAAATAAATGAAATGGTGTATCATTATAGTATACTAATTGACAATCGATAAACAAAATTAAAAGCAACTTAAATTTAATAAGTTCACGAAAAACTGATAATGGATTCAAAAATTTTCAACAAAAAGACTCTTAGTTTTAAAAATAATTTACTCTTTTGAGTATAGTCAATTTGACTCAGATTTCCAGGTCAAGGCCAAGATCTGACCTAAAATTATTATACTGTAATTAAAAGATCACATCAGAAATAACTGTTTGATCTTAAAATTAGAGAATTTGACATTGGGTTATTTTTACCAGAACGCAATAATTATCGCCATGCGAAATGCGCCAAACCCTGGCGGAAAAATACAAGATGGCGGCCGTGCACACAAATCTAGAGTATCCCCCCTAACTTTATTTCTACTGATCAGATATACATAATATATAGCCTATGTCCATCTGGAATAATGTACCTTTCAAACAGTGAAAGAGTTTTTCAAATAGGTACAGTGGTTCTGAAGATTACCCTCCACGTACATAATCTCCTCTCTCTTTATATATTAGTATAGATTGGCCTCAGTTCTGAAAAAATGATCAATCTCTTTGAACTAGGGAAATCAATATGTAATCTTGTACATTGCCTTCAGAATAGGGAAGATTATAGAAAATCGATGTATCGAGTAAAAGGGCGGTACTGATTTTCATGTTTTAAAAATTGATGAAACGTCAAATTTGTCAATATTCTACTTAAATTTTTCTGAATTGCAAAACTGTCGACTCTAATTTCGCAGCCATAAAAGCTTAAAACTTTATGTTTAATGCAGAAATTTTATTTAACTTTACGATAAATTAATTCTAAACTCTACGGCCCCCTCCGCTTTCGCGTATCGGCCAAGTTTTAACTGGGAACCAACCTCGCCACAGAAATCCCGCCGGCCCGATAGGACCCGCAGGACAAGGCACACAAGGAAACAAAAAGTAGAAAAATCCTCTAAGACGGAATACAAATTCCAAGTATGAAATAAAACATGGGAGAGTGGACAACGCGTGCAAAAGAAAAACCGCTCCAGGTTCCATTAGGACCTAGCCAGATTTTTTTTTTTTTTTTTTTTTTTTTTTTTTTTTTTAAATCAAACTTGTTACATAGCAAAACCTAATTATAAATAACCAAACAAACGGTCCATGGTTAACTACCAGGACCTAAATTGAAAAAATTAACACAAGAAATGAATTAATTAACCATGGCACTAACACCATCAGTTCATGGCTAACAGCCTGGACCTAAACAAATTATATTAGCATAAAAATTAAAATAGCTAACAATAACAAACTGCCAGTAATACCAGCAGCTATGCCTCAACCAGAAGAGAAACCCATGGCCACAATAGATCCTAGCTTGAACATCAATCACAATTACATTTACACAAAATCAAATAAATAACAATAGTTTACACCATATACATTTAAACATAATATAATTTACACAAATATACATTGTAATAATATATTCACTATTCAAAACAATAAATAACACAATATAGCACTAAATTAGAATATAAAATATATAAAGAAAGAATTGCGTTATTATTTATACAAACTACACAACAAACAGAAAACCCTAAGAAATAGTAAAGTGCACAAACAAGCAAAGTCAATAGCTTCCAAACTAAGCAATAGGAAGATGTTGATCCATTAAATCAGCTACCACTTTGGAAATAAATTTTTTGCAATAGAAATCACCGAAGAATTTCTCCTTCGACCAGTTCTCGTAGCCCATAGGTAAGTTAACCCTATATTTTGTAAAAATTGGACAATCGAATAAACAATGATCAGGGGTTTGGATAACCTGGCAAGGACAAATATTAGTTTTATTGTGAAATTTATTCTGATAGCTCCCGAAAGCGCCGTGACCAGTTATAGCTTGATTCAAATAGAAGTCAGCGCTTATTCTATGTATTTTAACTTCTCTAAATATTTCCTGTACCCTTCTGCCTTTGGTACTCGTGTTCCAGATATGCTGCCATTCACTAATCTCTTCTTTATGGAGTAACTTTCTAATTTTATTCTTTGTCCATTTATATGAGAAGTTTATTGTATGTAATTCTGTAGCCTCCTTCGCAGTTCTGTCCGCTTCTTCGTTTTCCATAATACCAATGTGAGCCTTGACCCAGTGGAAGACCACTTCAATGTTATTGTCTTTAATTTTATGTTTAATATCATCGATTATTTCACCTTTAAAATTTAGTGCTTTCAAAGCTTCAAGGGCACTGCGTGAATCAGTGTATATATCACAATGTTTTATATTTTTACTAATCATACAATTGATTGCCACTTGTATCGCCCTGAGTTCGGCAGTATAAGAATTTGCTCTCTCTAATTTTTCCCTGATTTTCTCAATTTCTTTACCATCCTCATAAATAACTACCCCAGCCCCGGTTCTTTCATCCTTTTTAGAACCGTCCGTAAAAATTTTTATATTTGTTTTGGGGTCTAAATCATAAGTCCAATCATAACTTATTAAGTCATCCAAGGTTCTAATTTTCCATTCCCTGGTAATGCTGTTGTTTCCATTATATTTATTTCCATTTATTTCAATTTCTTCCTTATTATCGTATAGCCTGTATAATTGTTTCGCCGATTTGGCCTTCAGGTGTAAAGGAACGCATCCCGCCAAAATGTTAAGTGCGTCAGTCGAAGTAGTTCTATAACATTTCGTCATGAAAAGCATATATGGTCTTTGAATCTGCAAGAGCTTTCTTTTAATAATTTCTAAATCATTATACCAAACCTCGGCAGCATAGAGAATTATTTTTTCAACAACAATTTTGTACAATTCTTTAGTAATTTCCGGCTTTATGCCCCAGGTTTTTTTAGAAATTCCATTCAGTTTATAGAATAATTTTAATGCTTTCTCATTAACTTTCTCCAGGTGACCTATGAAATTAAGCTTAGTATCGATGTAAACTCCAAGATATTTTATTTCATTTTGATATTTAACATTTTCCTCACCAATTTTAATCGATGGTTTTGTAATAATTTGCCCTTTACAAGGCACAATCGTATAATTACATTTGTCTATACTTATTTTTAGACCATTCTTATGAATCCAATCGCTACAATAGTTTAGTATATCTTTAGCATAGGCGGTAAATTTGTAAGAAACTGGAGATTTTATTAATATTATAATATCGTCTGCGAATGCTTGAAGTTTGATTTTTTCATTGTAACAGTATGAAGTCAGTAAATCATTTATCACGATCAGCCATAGAATGGGCCCCAAAGAAGAGCCCTGCGGGACACCAGTATTATAATCTATTAGTCCTTTATTTGTCTTTATTTTCCTATCGGTGATATAGCTAATTAGAATACCCAATAAATAATTTTCCAGGTTAAGTTTTTTAAGTTTATTGATGAGAATATTTTTCTTGATGGAGTTGAAAGCATTTTGAATATCAATGGATACTATACATGTGTGTTCTTTATTACTCTTGTTTTCTCTGATGATACTTATAATATTATTCAAAGCCTGGAGAGTTCCTAAACCCCTTCTAAAACCATATTGGTTATTAGATAGTAGCCTCTTAGACTCCAAAAAGATCCTTAGTCTGTTTGTTATTAACTTATCCAATACTTTGCCCAAAACCGGCAGCAGGCAGATGGGTCTATAGGATCCTAATAATTTCAGATCTTTATTTTCCTTAGGAAAGAATATTACAACAGCCTTTTTCCATGCACTGGGGAAATATTTTTCTTTTAAGCATCTATTAAATAAACCTTTGATTAGTTGTTTATTACTGTTATAAATTTCTAAAATAATACTCAATGTAAAACCGTCATAACCAGGCGCTTTATCATTTGCTATTGTACTGATAATATAATCGATTTCCGTAAAAGTAATTTCTTGAAACTCATCCACAGTAATATTTATGTTTTCATTTTCCATTGCCGGATCAAATTTAAAGTGGTAATTTACAAGGGCTTCTTCAATATCATCGATATTTCCCAGAATCGTGCCATCATCAATTTGTAAACCTTCCAAAGCCTTTATTTTTCTCTCACTAACCATACCCTTCACTTTTCCAAAAGTGTCTTTTATCGTAAGTTTTTCAATGAAATTTTTAAATGAGTTTCTTCTGGCTAATTTAATAGCTCTCCTATAAATTGCTTTTTCCCTCTTGAACTCCAGTTTAAATTTATTTCTGCTTTGAAAATCTTCTTCTCTCTGGAATCTCTTACGCAGAGCTCTCAATTTTTTCCTTCTAATTTGTAGTTCTTTACTCCACCAAGGGGCGTTGTGATTCTTCTGCTTAATCTCTTTTTTACTATATTTTTTGCACAAATGTGTTGTGACTCTGTTAATCTCTTCTACAATGTCATCGATTTTCAAACTATTCATTTTATCAAAAATCATTTTTGTTCTCTTCCCCAGTGCAGTTCTAAATTCTAGCCAGTAAAGTTGATTAATATTCCATCTGATATTTCTATTAATATTTCTATTCTTCTCTTTAAACGTAATTTCAAAAACTATTGCGTTATGGTCCGTATTTATATATTTATCATCCACCTTCCAGTTCTGTATTCTTTCCTCTTCAAGCCCAATAGTTATTGTCAAATCTGGCCATCCTTCACCAAATGGCCCGTTATAAGTAGGCAAGCTCATTGGGTCATTCCTTATATGTGCATTGTATTGGATCATATATTTAATTATTTCCTCTGCTCTTTTATCTGTAGGCCTACGGCCCCACAAGGTAGATCTAGCATTAAAATCGCCAAATATGATTATCTTATTGCTTTGATACTGCTCGGTTATATTGTTTAAGAGGGTCCATTGCGGATCCATACGTTCAGTAGTACCGCCCGCTGGAGGGATATAAATTGTAATAAAAACATAATCTTCCTCGCCTGCATTTATTTTAATGGCAATAATATGGTCTGACACTAGCAATTTAATGAATTTAATATTGCTTTTAAGTATGAAGGCAACTTTTGGATTATTATTCAAGTATATCTTCTGATAAGCCGAATGAAATCCAATAATTTCGTGTTTGTCTCCCCTTCTATAATATGGTTCGTTCAAAGAGATAATATCAGAATCAAGATCGGAAGCAAGTTCATACGTGGCAATTATAGAATTATTCAAATTTAAGTGAAGACAAGAAAACAAAACCCGACAAGAGGAAGAAGACGACAAACCCGCACCAATGGGCTCAGGAACGTTCAGTACCACCATAATCAGTCCTGTTTCTAAGTTTTTCTATAGCTTTTATATAATTAGTACACTTGTTATCATACGGTAAGTGATTTGTCTCGTAATTGGTGTTAAAAGTTTCGTTAGTAAACTTACAATTATAACAGCAAACTTCTCTATTACAGTCTCCGTGTTCTTTCTGACCACAATTTCTGCAAACCTTCTCCCTATTGCAATATTTAGCAATATGACCCGTTCTGTAACAATTATAACAGATTTTTGGCTTGATGAATTCCTTTATATTATATTTTTGCCAACCAATCTTTATTTTATTATTTCGTATTATATTATTGAATGAGTTTCCGTCAGTGCTAATAACCCAATTAAAGCCGAATCTACCTTTAAATTTAAAAATTACTTTCATTTGCTCTTTATTTAGTTCTTCGTTTTGAAATATTATTTTCTTCTCGATTTCCTCTTTGTCTAAGTCCTCCTCTACACTATAAATTATAATATGGGGATTCCTTTTTTTTGGTTTGTTAACAATATATTTATCTTGTAAGTTTTCTGCCTGTTGTATTTCAGTAATTAATTTGTCTATATCCTCCTCTTTATCAACACTGACTATCAATCCACCTTTACTTATTTTCCTTATTGTATTAATTCCTACACTTATATCCTCTGGCCTGATATTTTCCTGTAATTCCTTTCTAGTAATATCCGGATTTTGGTCTATTTTAGGGACTATTGTCAGTGAATGTAAAGTATTCTCTCTTCTCCCCTTAGATCTAGATCTAGCTCTAATCGCCGGAACTTTAGCTGCCTCGGCGTATGTACTCTTTATCTTTATCTCTTCCACTCTAGCCTCGTTAACGAGGTTTTTTAATTGTCTTTCTAAAGCCTTTACTTGACCTTTTAGATCCGTTATAAACGATCTTTGTAAATTTATGACAAATAAATTTTTGTCTATTTCAGTTGTGTAATATATTTTGTCTCCCTGGCTAATTCTAGTGGTATTACTAATTTTTTTATTTAGTTCCGCTACTCTTTCCTTAAGTTCATTTTCAAACCCAATCAACATTTCATCAGTACATGGATTATCCACGTCAAATACAATATCCTCAATGTCATCCAAGCTGTATTTCGACATTGTATTAATTATACTTCAAATTTGACTCTATGCACCACAATAAAACCATAACCACAATAGTAACCATAGGTTAGTATTGTGACCAAATCAATTAATTGTTCAAATGAAATCAATCACATTCACTATTACCAGAGCAATGAATCAATTACCGCAAATAAGCACTTCAAAAAATTAGAATATGCGAACTATACTGAATTAACTATGCACTACACAGCAAAATAACCTTAAACATGCAGTGCGCTAACATGCAGTACTAAATAGAGATAAAACACTCACTCATTAAACAATGCAGAAGGCATATATTAACCACAGCAAAACACTTGATATTATAGAACAATTCGAATAGTCCTACCTTGGTTGTTAAAATATCATATATCCAACATGTATCAGACTTACAAGTTTCTTCACAAAGTTGAATCAAATTGAGTAAGTTTTACCCAATTCAAATGACACTTCTGTGTCAATCAGTTCAACTGACTCAGCCTTCTTTCCAACCATTAAGTAGTCAGAATAGAAATAAATCCATCAAAAACAGTTTTCAATCCATTCCAAGATGTCAAAGGCACCCAGTAATTTCAACGGTAATCCACTTCTGACTACCGGGAAAGCCACTTCTGACCACCGGGAAAGTCCACGGAGCCTCCGTACAGTTGACGGCCAACGCCCGATTAGGCCTCGTCGTTGAATTAAACGAAGTTCACATTAAGCAAAATAAATACCTTTTTGCTATAAATTTTATATCACAATATATTCCATAGCTTATATATTACGACTATTGAAAATAATATATATATTTAAGCATATAAACTATCAAAAACACAAATCTCACAAGAGCTCAAAAAAAGCAACCGTCGCCATTGATAACAGCGTTGCCAACCCCCAAAGACGACGAATAATTACGATAAATTAAAATTAATATGCATATCTGATTTAAATTATCTAATATAATTACGAAATAATGAACCCTTGAAGCATATCGATTTTATCATATATCACAATTTATCGATTTTATCATATATCACAATTTATCGATTATATATATATATATATATATATATATATATATATATATATATATATATATGACGCGGAGCTTGTTACTACCCATCTCCATAATGTCGTCTTATATCCAACGTTACTCCATCCTAAGCTATTCCTAAATAATTATTAATGATATGGCAGTCAGTGATTAAAGGCCTGTGGCAAAGAACTAAAAATTAATTACACTTAAGAGTTTATTTCCGAATATTAACCTACCCCGATTCAATCTATTAATTTTTTTCCAAGAAATCATATCGATCTTCGTGACGAGTGACCAAACCGATTGAAAAACTCTCCCCCTCTGCTGAAAAACTCTATTGTTTTAAACCATCTAAAGCTATAGCGCATGCGCGTGACGTTTGCACCACCGATGAGGCCGAGGCGTGGTCATAACTGTCAATCAAATCCAACTCTAAAAACGGGGATTCCCCATAGATTCGAAATATGATATGAAAATTCATGTTTTGAAATATGATATGAAAATAGTGGCATTTACGCCGCGAAATTTACTACCCTTAAGCCTTTAAATTACTTAATTATTGTTCTTTTACTAATTAATTCTTAACTAACACACACACACATATGTATGTATGTATGTATATATATATATATATATATATATATATATATATATATATATATATATAATTGTGAAATTGATCTAAGTCAAGAGTTCAAAAATGAATGAGTTTATCAGTTATTTCGCGTTGCATTCTTTTACATTACCGTAATCAGGAGCAATCTTTGCAAAATTGTAAAATATCGAACCTTCAATATTTTCTGAAATATTTTATTGCATAGTACAAAGTCATTTTTTAATTTGTCCAGTCTCAAACTTTTAAATATCTCGAAATGCAAACTATACAACTTAGACCACTTTCCTGATCACCGGCACCTATATTTGTTTTCGTGATCACTTCCTTTGGAATTCGTCGGGAAGTCTTACAATGTTTTTCTTAAAGGCTCATTAAATGAACGAAATTTATTCACGGTTGTAATATTAGCATGCAATATGGAATTTTTTTTCTTTTGAATTTTTTTCCCATTGAGTTTGTTAGTATATAGTTTTTTTCTTTTTCCCTTTACATTCGATAAGTCATTCTCTCTTCCGCACTGAATAATGGATTAATAATTGAATTTGAAATTAATTAGAGTGAAATATCTAAGGGAGGAAACCCATTTTTAAAAATTTTTTCCTCCAAGAAACATAGCTCAATTCCTGTAGAATTCCCGATTTGAGAAAGATACGTGATATTCGAAGACCAACTGCTATCTAAATAACTTCAGAGTAAGACATAAACATTTTTTTCATATACATTTTTTCCCACTTCTTAAGAAATAATTAATTATTTCAAAAAGTCATAATTTTTTCAGCCGGATAAATTGCCTTAAAATTATAAAAAATTCAAAATCTGCGGATGCTTTTATTAAAAGAAGTGGACAAAGAAAAAAAAGGATTCGTTAGCAGATTTTAATTAAAAAGCGAGTGTTGTACCGTGGGCATAATAACAGAGATAGTGCCAGCAATTCCAAAGAAAATGAAATTCACAAATGATAAAGAAAAGATCATTAACTGGATTTTTCTAGACTGAAACGAGTGAAAATATTCTTTGGGCATAAGCAAGAATTTTTCTTTATTACAATTAAATAACTTTTAAATACGAGGGTTTTTATCCCAGCATTCCCCCTCCCCCCCCCCCCCCCCCCCCCCCCCCAATTTCTAGCTCATTACTAGTGTGTCAGAATTAGAGAGAGAGAGAAAGAAGGAAAACAGAATTTCATTGAATTAAACCTGACTGAACGAGACTACAGATTTCAGTGGCGGTGCAAATGGATGGAAATGACGGGAAAATATATATATCCATCCCCTCTCGACAAATTTATGTGTTTATCTTTGAAACAGTTATTTCTTTCGAATTGCACATTTATTATATCTCATGCGATTTTAAATAAAAATATTTTATCTAAACGGGAAGTTCGAAATATTGGAGAACAATGGGTCCGAGGTAGCCTATCAATAGAGAGAGCTAACCTATGGGTAACCTATCGGCTTTCGGTACTGAGGGTGCTCGGATCAAATTCTGGCAATCGCCGTTAAATACCTCCGTGTCTAAGCCAGATATAGGCACGTTAAGGCTCGGTGCACACAAGCGATCCAGTGTCCGAGCCTTAATCCGTAGGCTGGTAAGTCATTCTGCGAGGTTCTTCTATGAGGTCCTTCTATGAGAAAGGTACGGTCCCCCCAGATGTCGCTCCTGGGGTTGCTTAGTTAAAATTGTAGGTACCTAGCCAAGTCGCATTCCTACACTTGTGGTGCTATTATAAAACCGGAGCCGTACTACTCAGCCCGAAGCCTATATGCACCTGGTCTGGAACTTCCGGCCATAGGGCATTAGGAGCAACAACAACAAATGCTGGAGAATAATGCGAATTGAAACTATTGTAGATTGAAACTATTTGCTTCTGTTCGTATTTCACTTTTAATCTGCTGCGAAACGATATTCCATTTTACATAGCATATGACGCCAAATTGAGAATCATAAATATGACACCCAGATCAACACTGAGGGTATGAGTGGTAAGGGATACGATATAATTTCAATTTCCTTTTTCAATGTTCTTGTATTAATTGCCCTTTTATTTTAGCAACATCTTTTATTTTGATTACGTCCCCTTTCCAATAAACTCTCTATCGCACCTTTCCCACGACTCTCCTCTGGTTGTTGGATCGAAATCTTGGACAACGTCAACCCTTGCCAATAGTTCACAGAATCCTCTTCTCTTCAAGCAATTCCTAAAGACCCATTTTTAGACACGGCAATGCGCAATGTATTGCAACGTACTGTTAAATTCTTAGCGAACCCTGTGATGTTGGGTAAAACGAAGACAACGCCCTGACGATATCTGATTCACCAAACTGATCTGATCGCAAGTATTTGCTCATAAAACCACGGAGTTTAAAGGAGTGAAAATTTTTCCGTAAAAAGACTCAGACAGCGTTGGAATGTTTGACAGATAGATACTTTTGTATTTTTTTAATGTTTTAGAACTAATGGAACGATGTGGAGTAAAAGTAAGAATGAAGATCTTTCTTTAAAGTTTCTATAACACGCACGCACGCACGCACGCACACACACACACACACACACACACACACACACACACACACACACATATATATATATACGGCAATATTTTTGGAAAGTCCCGGCAGATTTACTTTAATTATTATGTTTAAGGTTCGTCTGACATTTACATTAATATTAATATCCAGGCCTTCTATTTATTTTTCACAATTTCAAGAAAACAAATTCCTCCGTCTGTTTCCGTTTCAAGAATTTCTGTTCTATACAACTGTACCTGGAAAGTGTATTTGTTATGCAAGCACGTTCTGTATTTGCTGTATTCTTTTTTGAAAAAGGATTCTTTAACATATGCAAATTATCGGAAAACATCTGTTTTTGCGGACCCAATACCCAAATTCTGTTCTCCGTCTTCTACTTTTTTTCTCTAGGGAATGAAGATTTAACCATTAATCATTCCTCTATTAAGGATGTTTTGTTTCTTTGTGTTCACATAGATAGATTTTCCGTTCAATTAGTATTTTCCATTTGGACGTTGTCCTCCTGTGAGTTCCATTTTTGGATATTTGATTTACGAATCTTATTAGACTTTTCTTCAATATGTTTTCGTCTGTATTTAGTGATTGCTCTATCAAAGTTAAAAAAAATATTTAGGTTACAAAGTAGACACCCCTGCTTTGGAAACGAAACGACGTTTTGATTTGTGCCTTCTTACGATTTACATTAGGGGTCTTCAACCCATGGTCCCCCAACGGTATGTTAAAGGCCCGCCGAAATATTCTGATCATGCAAAGCGAAATTTTGATATAAATTTGAAAAAACCTTAGAACGGCAAATTCTCTCACACAAAAAGATCAAGAATGCACAGGGAAAAGTAGCCCACAGGACATAGGCTTAACAAAATAATAAACTGGTAATTGTATTCAGAATTTTAAGACGAAATAAACACAAAATGCAGCATGCCAAGGATCTTTCTTTCCAGAATCTCACGTGGGTCTTGTCTTCGTGCATTTCTTCTGTATTACAAAATACATTGATTCAAGTCCCCTTTTTTATTGTTTGTAGAAATCAATAAATAAAAACAATTTTTAATTTATAATGTTTATAATGGTAAATACTTTTTAAAACACACAATACACGCAAAACTTCAGTGACGTGTTTTGAAGGAATTAATCCTTCATCATCATGCTATAAAAAACAAATCAAGCAATCATCTCAAAGGCTGAAAATCCGTTTTCAAATAATATATTTTTTCCTCTGCCAAACTACTTATTTCACAGATGTATGGCCCGCGGAACTTTGCAAATTTATTGGTGGGGCCTTCAAACATTAAAAGGTTGAAGGCCCCTAATTTAGAGGAATTAAAGTTAGTGGTGTTAGAAACAAATCATTCTATTCATTGTGATGGACGTGTTTAAGTCTAGAGACAGACCAGATAATCATTTAAAAAGTATTGGGTTAAAAAAGCTGAAGATCAGAATTCGGTTCAGAGTTTTTTTCATCGAACTGAGCCTCTGTCCTTTGCTTTGGGGGTTCTGGAACATTGAAATCAGTTTGGTGTCAGAAAAATCATGAATAAAGGCTCATTAGGCGAAGTGTGAAGAAAGGCACATGGGAACATAATATAGATATCTAAATTTTGTGAATTTTACAGTTCCTACATTGTAGCGAAATGAACGTTGCCTTTTGCAGCCTTATACATGTCGTTGCCATTCAGTGTACAGAAGGAGGAATTAAAAATGTTTTGTATCCTACGACACATCAGTTGAAACGAAGTAGCAGTGACATCGACTACGACGATACTCTTGTATATCACAGAAGGAATTACTCTGCAAGAATGTAGTCATTCCAGTTGAAACCCACCAAATGTTGGTAGATGAGGCCCCTATACGTGTTGGCTGCTGGAAGTAAAGTTAAAATGGCCTAGTGAGTACTGGAATGTCAGAAAAGAGAAATCACATTACATAAGCTAATACAGGCTAGCTAAGATAATTACACCTCCGGATCATAATACCAGTATCTAGATAGTTCGACAATTAGTTGAACTATGAAAAAAAATCAGTGTCATTGTAAAGAAAATGTTCTGTTCGAAAAATGTAGCATTATGGAACTGAACGCTGCCTTTTGCAGCGTGATATAGCTTGCGTCACATAGAACATTGTGTGCTGTGAATGAGTTCGAAAGATTGTGAGAAAAAAAGTATTTGGAAATAATAAACACTTCCTTACAACGCCGAGGGTATTTCATTTGGTATTATAATGGGTCACATCGAAGTTTGGAAATGCCTTATTGATGTTCAGCCTGGCGGATGGTCGTTACAAGGTTAGATAAAATGCCGCCCTAATAGTATAGTGGTTAGCGTTCTGAGCTGCTACGCAGTGGGCTTAGGTTTAAATCCCGAATAAGGCTTGGTCGTGTCGTTTCCCTCATAGGGAGCAATGATGGCTCACCTATATGGCGTTCCCGTGATAAAGTAGACAATAAAACCTCGCGGATCTTTATGGGACTATGCCAAGAGGTATCTACCGTCAGAGACAAGTGCCTGCCACATTGAAAAAAATAAAGAGGTTAGATAGAATGATGAGATCCCTGATACCAATCCAAATGATGACCTGTTGAATAAAATTGAATGGTTCTGACTACAAAGATCTTTTTGGTACATCATGTAGGACAAGTCATCTTCATGAAAAATAAAGCGTCGTTGCTACTGGAAACTATTAAAATTTTTTCGAAAATAATTCTATCCTAGTTCTTAGCTGAGATTAAAGCCACAGTAGACCTAAAAAGTACTAAGGTAAACAACACTTCAAAGAGAAAGCACTGTGTGAATTTCCTTAGATAGGAATTATGTTTTGAATATGTTATGTTATGTTATGCTTTCATTTCGATGCACTGAATGAAAAATTGTTTTTTATTCACCACTGTTTAGTGCGTTGGTTAAGACACATGGAACTTTTTTTTTGGACAGAAAAGACTGAATTGAGTATTACAGAGCAGTTCTCAATAAAAGTCTAAAAAATTGCATACTCAGTAGAATTCTTGTCACGATTTCAAAAGTAGATTGAATTTCATGGAAATTTCAGCATTCCTTCTATCTAAATGTGTATTCAAAACAAGCGAAAGATATTTCTGAACTTTTGCGTACTTGAAAGCGTGAAATAAATTTTACAATAGGATAATAATCAGCTATTGAAAATTTCAAAGAAATATTATGCATAGATTTTTAGGGTTAAAGAATGGAGAACATTTTTTTGTTATTCTAATCCAAGACCTAAAATCCAATATGTTAAAATCTATGTGAATAAGTGAAACTAAGAAAGAGTTCTAGACTATTCCTATTTTACATAATATTAAATTTAATAACATACTCCACATATTAAATAATAGAAAACTGGTATGTAGAAACATTTATTAAAACAATGCTTATATACGAGGCTAACAAATGGTGTACAAATGTCATAGTATGCCACAGTATACAAATGTCAACACTCTGCGTAAGTTCGTCTAAACGTTATCGAAAAGTCTGCATGGCGAAATCAAAGCCGAAGGCTTATCTAATTAAATATTAAGATGAACTCTGCATCCTTACGGCAGTGTATATAAACGTAATAGACCATTTGATTTTTGCGTTCATAAAATAATATTTTATGTATGTAAAATCAGCGTTACATTTGCCTTCTATTTTTTTTTCATTGAAGTTTGCACATATAAAATGTCCTTTTGCCCGTATGAAACATATTTTATATTTATCTTTTATACATAAATTTATAAACATAAGTTAAACGACTTTTTATGTATGCATGTATAAAAATTAAACCATAAATCTGTCTACATTATGTCAAAATAAAATTCCAGAGCAAATAAAACAACCTTAATTAATTTAAATAATTAATTGTAGTTAATATAATTCATATTACTTTATAAATCTTTTCTAATGTGGAATTTATAGTTATTATTTATTTAATAATGCCGGACTTTTGACAGTCAAGTTATTATTCTTAATTTATTTTTATTAAGATATAACAAGAATTTGTGAATGTTAAAAGAAAATAATAATTGGAAGATGTTTTGTGCAAGAAATATGTAGAAAAATCATAGACGACGTTAAGAAATTTAATTCATTAAAGATAATATAATATATATAATTGAAAAATGTTCAATAAAATTGTAAAATGTTTAAATTAGGGTAATAATAAAAGTATTCCCAGATCCCATTCACAGTAGCCGAATAACAGGATTCTTCGTTTAATTATTTTTCCTATAGTTTCCTTTCAAGTCGCGTTGAAACATACCAGAAAACAATGTTTTTTAAGGCGACATATATTAGGAGACCTTGGATTCCTTCATTATTTTTTTTTAACCAAAGGCAAACATTTCATTATGTTAAGGAAAATTAGTATAATGATACAAACGTTTTCATCAGAATGTTTCCTGCTTTATAGGAAAGAAACGATATGTCTTTCTTTTGTTGGGTGGATTAAACAACATAATTTGTCCCCTACCTAATTATCTGAAATAAAAAACCTTTCACAAGAAAGTAGACTTGATGAGGCTAACTAAAATGCCTTTATTTTTCTTATTTTACATAAAAACATAGTAAAAAAGGGGATCGATTTGATCCAATAGCTTGGAAGAAAAATATTTACAAAACTTAACCATTAAACAAAAAAAGAATACAGATAAGCGTGTCATGAACGGGCGAAAATTAATCTACTTTAATTTTGAAAACACCTACTTAAACTGAATGGTAAAGGTTGGGATATGTACAGGAAGAAAGAAGGGATACAAGTTTAATGGCTCGACAATTCGTCGCAAACACATCTAAATATCAACCTTGCTGCGAAACAGCTACTAACACAATGGCTGAAAGCCCCAAATCACTCGCAGAATAGTTACTGCTTAAAAACCCCCACGATAAAAAAATACGTACATCTTAAATACTTGCTGTATTTACTTGTACAAACCCCATCGGCTGTGACGCGAGAGCTTCGTAATTCCAGTCCTGCCTTCAAAGTTGAAAAATCTGCATATTTATTTTAAACCATCCTTTCATGACAAGTTTTTAAATGTCGCGTTTTTCGATGAAGGGAAAAGAAATACTACACTTTCCATCAGAGTATGATAAGAAACGTATAAAACTGCAGCAAACGCCCATAAATATATTGCTTCTAGCTTATGTCAGGGGTTGATGAAAATATAACTGTTATATTATTTATTAGCAAAATATTATTAATTTGAATAATAATTCTTTTGTTTAATGGTATTCAGATTTTACAAGTGTTAAATTTTAACGGTGCAATGGTCCGGTTTGCAAAGGCAGTGAGCCTGTGATCTAAACGTCCCTGGTTCGATACCTGTCACAGACAAATCCACTGCCGTGTATACTAACGGCGACTGGTGAACGAAAAATTTGTCGTGACTGCAATGGCCTCCGAGTTCTCAAATTTACCCCTGGGGGTTCGGGATCGAGCGTTTCCGGTCTCGTCACTTGACTCGGTTGAAAATTACTAGACCGGTTCATAGGGGGCGAAGCTATGGGGACACCATATGGTGCCCCCATAATAAAGAGGCGAGTAATACCACGGTGATAACAAGCGAATGTCTAAGGACACGGCTTCCTCATTGGAATTCAAATTTCAACAACGCATTTTCACAAACGCATTTGGGAACTGCTTTTTGTTACAACCACACCTAATGCTCCTCGTCCTGTCGTCCTGACGGTGAACTAATAATTAGTTCGAAACATGTCGCCACCCCTTTAATTATATTGTGAAATAAAAGAAGTTTTGTTTTCCTGCTTGTAATTTCCACAAGTTTCCTGTAAGTCATCTTTAATTTCATATATCTCAAGACAAGCACAGAAAGGAAAAAATATTCTATAGCTCCAATAAATCGTCCTGTTTGCATTTTACAAAGCTGTTCATTCTTTTTCCTGATGCTTCAACGGAACGACAAGGACACCGATATCTACAATTCCATTGGATAAGGAATTAGAATTCTACAATTTGCCTTATCTATGTTTGACCATCATTCTAAAATTTGGACCTTAAAAAGCTGTAATATAACTTTGAATTTTATATTTTTCTTTACTTGAAACTCTAGAAGCTGTTAATAATTACTGTATATAGTACATCCATAACTATCGAACTATTTTATATCAAACGGAAATAAGAAATATGCTTCTAAATTTATTAATTTTCCCAATTTTAAAACTAATCCAATGAGCTAAATTTAAATAACCTTTTTAAGGAAAATAAAAACAAATAAATGTTTTTATAGATAATAGTCGCAATATTCAAGCTTGTAAATGACACCAGTAAAAGGGATTTATGTAGTAGTTTTTTTTCAGTTGCTATTGTAAACTGTTAAATATGAGATTATGGTAAAATTCCCTACTATCTTGTTTTCTAGAGAAGGAATTGAGAGCGATATGATTTTTACACCATACTTTTATCTCACGTTCTTTTTGTTTAGAGTGCCACTACCGTTTTTGGCAGCAAGAGTGGGGAGTAAATTTTTTTAGCTTGCGATAAAAAAGACTGTTTTTGTTTGAGATTTGTGAGCATGTTTTCAGGTTAGATATGTGCAAAGTTTTCCCTTTACTTCTGGTGTATTTTTAGAAGCTAAGTATTTGAAATATTTCTCAAATATCCAAATGCAGAAGCCTTGGATTACTTCATAATCTTAGATTACGAGGAAATTAGATGTGGAAATAACACTTCTACCTACGGATTACAGCATTTTTTTCCACAGTAAACTCTCAGGGGAAGTTGAAAGTCAATAGGCTGTCCAACATCTTCTTTTAAGTCATGTTAGAGATGAAATGCCTCTCTTATGACACAAGAATTGATACGAATGATGAAATTGTAGTAGTTCATTGAAAAGATATGAGAGTGGTATCTTTGGTTTTTATCTTCGAAGATACTGAAAGTTCATCGAAAGCAGAGAGAATGATAACTGGTGGTTGAAAACAAATTTTTAAATCACACTGCAACGCATCATATGAAAAAACAATTATTGTTTTTTCATATGATGCGTTCATTTGATCTCTTTCATAACAAGGCTGAAATTTAACATTTAAGTGAAAAAAATAGTATTTGGCATATATTTTAGTAGCCTGTTATCATGGCCTGGGACAAAATTTGAAATTTTTTTAACAATAAAATGGTCTTTAATCTTCTTGCGATCTGATGAGCAATTGCGGCTTTCAGTTTAAGAATTTCTAATCCTAGGCATGAAACTTTTTGAAAACTAGGAGTATAACAGTGAAACGGAATCGTTTTTAAACTTCGAAATGAACATTATTATTAAAAAAATGCAGAGGGACAATGACAAATGAAGGGCGTGATAGCCCAGTTGGCAAGGTCAGTGATCTGAACTTCTCTGGTTCGATGCCCGTCGCGGCAAATCCATCACCGTGTACACTAATGGCGGCTGGTGCTCATAAAATCGGTCGTGGCTGCAATATTCTCCAAGTTCTCAAATTTACCTCTAGAGGTGCGGGGTCAAGTGTTCCGGTCTCATCACTTGTCTCGGTTCTAAATTATGGGATCTGCTTGTAGGGGGTAATGCTGGCTATCTATATGGTGCCCCCTTAAATGAATGGCCTGCAGTCTCGGTAGTATATAAAATTGTATGGATTAAGTTCCAAAAACAATTGCCATATGTAACAACAACAATGACAAATGATTACAGAACGAACCCCACATCTATTTATAAAAGGTGCAATACTGGTTTGTTGTCGGAAGGGATGTTTTTCCCATCCGTTTAACATTTGGGACGAGTTTCACGGCACGTGGTTTTGTTTTGCGGAACGAAATCCAAATTCATTTGCAGTAATTGTAATGCAGGTTTGTGGTCTCAACGGATGTTCCCCCCTTTGAATATTTGGTCGACGTGTCACATGTCAGGTGATGATTTGTGGAATGAAACCCACATTTTTTGTGGAATGAAACACACAATAAGTGTCATGCAGGTAGTTGGTCGCGATGGATGTTTTCCCCGTTTACACCTGTGGGACGACGAGTATCATGTTGAGTAATGATTTACACAGCGATACCCACATCTGTATGCAATTAGCGTAATGCCGGTTTGTGGTCGAAATGGGTCATCCCTTTACAAAATGGGAGGATTAATTTTCCCAAATTTTACCTTCGTCCTATATTTAGGACAAATTACATATATCATTTCAATTATGATGACATTTATTATTTACCTACTAAATTTTGGTAATTTTAAAATAATATGTTTATAGTTAAATATGTATTTCCTAATAAGCCCTTTAAAATTATAAAATGCTTCAGTCTGGTAGTATCTTAGCTGAGGTAATGTAAAACAACTTCAGCTACTTCGATGTGGCTACTTATGAAGGGGACTCATTCTGTACAGTTGTATGTTGATAAATATTTGTGATGTAGAAGATTATGGGCTATTGCTGCTGATGGGATGAAAACAGTCTCCTCAGCAAAGGGAAAATGAAGGGACGGATACAGTCCAAATAAGTCTTAATGACATCCGTACTGTTGAACGTTGATGGGGGATCAAATCCAAGTTGTAGGACCCCTGAAGTGTCGTCCCATGAGATCAGGAGATGTATAATACAGATTAAGTTCTTTAAGGGACGAGAGACTACGGCTCTTCACAAGATTCTTCGAACGGTAGCAGGAGACCCCTAATTCGGGTGGCTGGAAAGAGGAGTCGATTACGTGATCGTATGACACTGCCTGTTCGCCGCAATCACCCGGTATTCACTGTCAACATTAGCATGAAAATAGAAGCTGGTAAGCAATTAATCTTCCAAAGCATTTAAAATTAAAAAAAAATGTTTATTTTCTGTGACGTCTTGGGTAACATGCAGTATAATTACAAGCATAACAAAGGAGCTCTAGTTTAAATGAGCTTGAAGATGATCAAAAATAGCCAAGACTCTGATAACAAAAAAATAGCATCTCCCGCAGGAAAAGCCATAATGGCTCGTCCTGGGGAGAGCTCAAAAAGACAACCAACAGTTTTAAAAAAAATCTCAAGTCTCTATCTTTTCTTTCAAATCTGGACAGAGCAAAAAAATTAGAGCATAGGTTGCCATAGCGAGAAAAGCGCCAAATAATAATTCTACAGAACACCCGTGCCATACGTACGGAAGCATACCTCAGCGCGGAGGAAAAATACAGTAAAAAAAAAACTACGCGAGCGCTTAATGGCCAAAACAAGAACCCGGCCAAGACGAAGCCTCGCCAAGAGAAGAAACGCCGAACGCTCCGCCAAAATGGAGGCCCGTGAATGGCTTAGGCAAAATTCGCGCCTCTGCGTGATTGGTCGAACGAGGAGAAAAAGGATACTCCGGAGAGTGCCTTCACGCCAAGCTGTCGCCAAATTCACACGTGGGAAAAACCTCTCATGGACAAAGGAAAAAGGAGAGAACGCCATATAATTCTAACTTACAACAGATTTTATGGGGCCAATTTAGTGAGCTAACTTACACGGCGTGCGTGGACAAAAGTTAGTTGGATGTCCACATGACACACCCTGCAATTATCAGCCATAAAAAGTGCATTTTAGTGAAACTTAACAAGGGAATCCTTTGACTAGCCTCTTGTTAAGCACGTTATAGTCGGAGTTTTACGGTTCAAGAGAAATGGGCAACGGCTAAAATTCTCAAGAACACACACGACGAGGGAACGGTATAGAAATTACGCTATTTTATTTAAAGGGACAACTATTTAGAATTAGAGATATCATTAATTTAACTTGCGCTATGAGCCCAACCAAATTAACTATTTCTGGAACGAATTCCTCGTTACACTACTAAGCAAAGATTCTAGAGGCAACTAGAGCGACACGAGTAACTAATACAATTTTGCACATTTTGGCATATTCGACATGCAGTCAAGTCCTAGTCCCCCTGCCTTTCTGACTCATCAGTCCCACCCTTAAAAACCTAATTTGGATACAGATTTCTAATAATTACAAGATAAAAATAACTTTTTATAAGCCATGTTTTTAAATTTTTTGTTGAATCATATAAACTTGACAATTCTATGTATTAATAAACACTTTTTAAAATTTTTTTGATGAATTATCCCATCAACTTGAAAGAAAATGAAGTTAATTGGAAGTTCACTTGCGTTTAACTTTTCGTTCCCGTACCGGACGATAGATGGCTGCACCTGTCTACAAAACAAAATTAACTGAAAATGATTCAATTCTGCTTAAAAGATGGCTAAAAGTATTAAAATAATGCTTTGTCATCCTGTTCTGAGCTATTTTAAAAGTTTCAAATGTCTAGCTAATCGGGAAGTTAGTTAAAAATCGATTGCAAGATTTGTACACACACACAAACACACACACAAACACACACACACACACACACACACAACACAACACAAACAAGCAAGCGAATTAATAAAAACATGGTAAAAAGTATAAGAGAGCTTAGTGGTTTCAGATTATAATTTTGGCTCATACTACAAAGTTGAAATGGATATGAATAGCATACTGCTTTTTAAAATTTCTTGTATTATTATTTCTTTCGGTCTTACATATAGCACAATTCATATAAAGTTGTTTTTATCCCCCTCTATATATGACTATTTTTATCACCTTTTATATATCCCTGTTTTTACCTTCTTATCAACTCACTCGATTATGGTTTTAAAATGCTGACATATATAATGTTTTTTCGGGTTTTACCATGTGTTTGGCGCAGCATGTTCTTTCTGGACCTTTCGCCATTAAACCCCGACAAACCAATCAACCAACATTACATATAATCTATTTTTAATAAAGCTAGAAATAACTATAGAAATCTGAAAAAGGCTCAAAAATGAGAATTTTTTTAATAAAAAAGTCATTATGGGCGAATGTTTAATTTTTATAACTTGTCGGCGTTAAACTCATAAAACTGAATAATGATATCCAGATAAGTTATCCCGTAACCATGATCTTTTTTGACCATGATTAAAAAGCAGTTGAATTCTATGAACTTGTTGAATTAGTAATTAGGAAAGATTTATTGCTTTGAAAGAAAAATATTTGTACTCTTAAATATTTTGAATCTATTAGGATTAATCGCACTCAGTGGAGATATTGATTCATTTTCTAAATAATGTTTGGAAAATTTAACGTACTTCTATGCCATGTATTTGTTACTCATGTTCTAAAGAAAATCCCTTTACTTTTTTAAAGATACTTAAATTTTAAAGTAATTATACATCTGGAGTATAGTAAAAAAAGACCAACTGCGTGCTTCTGCTAATAAAAATGCTAAAAGTTTTTCCATACTAAACATGCTTGACTTTTATTTCGAAAACACACGAGGATTATTGGAAAAAATATTTATTATTTAAATTACTGCAGGAGATTATTTTTTAATTACCTGCATACAGTGCAGGCCTTTTGCATGTTTCAAGTCAGTTGTTCTAATGATTGAGGTTTTAACAAAATGGTACCAAAACAATCATTTTTTTCCAAATGAAGATAATAAAAAAATGGCTAATTAAGTTTGTTGAAAACATTATGGAGTCTATATTTTGAAAACTATGTATCACTAAGTATGTAAAACCTCGTCACTTCTACAGGTTCGCTTTGGTTCGTTTCGTTCAGTACGTTTGCGGTGGTACACAAGTAAATTTTCACATCATACAGTACAGGATCAAACCAGTGAACATCCAAAATTTTATTTTCTTTCGCAAGCACAAACACAGCTATCTACAAACTTATTTTACATTATATACAATCAATTAACTACTTCAGTTATCTCCCATTTGGCACGGCAGACACGACAAAGTAGTTCTTCAGAAACACACTGTAACGTACGGAACGTGCCCGCGAGACATTTGGACAATAAAAGTTTAGCGCTAACATGTGACAAAGGGTGACCTTTTAACTTACTCACCTGTATTGTACGGAAACTATCATGCACAGTCGAGACTCTAAAAGGATACAACCCTAACTCTAAAAGGGAAAAATACGACCTCAGTGGAGGAGAACGGAGAAAGGGTTTTGTAGGATTGGACTCAAAGTAGGAGACTCGGAATATAGCAGAGAGTTTCCCTCACTACTCCGATTTTACGAGGAAACATAGTCGATTAGACTATGGTCATTTTTTAATCTGATGACTGTGTTTTTTAACGTATGTTTTTTTAAATCAAATGTCTGTTACTGTTACAAAAATAACTGAGTCGTCCTTGTAATAATTTTTGTTCATACCCCCATTGCACGTGGAACCCATTAAGGAATATTGCCCCATTCACATAGGCGGGTGATACGTATGTACAATGTGTTATCCACGTCGAAATATTTTTAAGTAACCTCTCGGAAAGTCTTGATTCTTACATCGTGCTGATTTTTACACACACTAAACGAAGTATTCACGTAAATAATTTTGTTGCCCCAGAAAACAAAACGTGGGTTATTCAATCATACCAATGAAGTTTCAAGCAAAATTCAGAGAAATCTTGAGGATTTTAATAGTGTTTTGAAACACACAGACACACATATACGAGGTACAGTCAATAAATTGGTTGTTGTAGTATTCTACCCGTTAATACTACAACAACCAATACACTTACAATGTAATCTGAACACAATCACCTTCAAAATAACGTCCTTCCGCAACTATACACTTCTGCCACCGTTGATACAGCTTCTGGAAATAGTCTTGGAAACCGTTGCGTGAGAGCTGTCATAAAGCGGTTGTCGTTGTTGCCATCACTTCTTCGGCATTTGCAAACCGCTTTCCCTTGATGCGATCTTCAGTTTGGGGAACAGGTAAAAATCGCAAGGAGTGAGGCTTCGGGAATACGGTGCTTGTGGCAGAACTGTGGTGTCGTGTTTAGCAAGGGCTTGTTGCACCATCAGGGAACGGTATGCCGGGGCATGGTCATGCAACAATATCCACATGTTGGATTTCCAAACGTGTGGACGTTTACGACGGATTGCCTCCTGGAGACGACGAAGAACCTGTACATACCGTTCTCTGTTGACGATTTTACCTTGTGTTTGGTGGAGTTTGTCCTTTCTGGATTTTGCGCCAATAAACTTCAGCTAACCAACCAACCACTGCTCCTAACCGTTGGATGTTCGCCTCCGTTCGTGGGGTCTCTGGCCGCCCACTTCACGGATCATCCTTAACAGTGTCTCTTCCATTTTTAAACAAGCTGTACCATTTGAAAACTTTCGATCTGCACACAACTTCGTCTACATACGCTTGTTGCAGTAACCGTAACGATTCTGCTGCGGTTTTTCCTAATTTGTATCAGAATTTAATGTTGGAACGTTGCTTCAAAAAGGACATTTTGCTACATCGACATCATAGGCTGGCAGACTTTAAATTAATCCGTCTTGTACAGTTCTAATGGCAACAAAGACGTTACAGTATCAAACAAATGGATATTAAATAATAAAGCTTTGAAATTACACTTTTGATATTTCTGAATGAAACTTTATTTTAGTCAAAATCTATTAATTCTTTTCATCTCAAAAGTAGCAAACCTATGCATTAAAGAGATGCACAATTTACAAGAAACCGGCGTGTTTCTGATTTTATACTAATAGACAAATTAAATGCATGCCGTTTTTAGATAAATATTTTCTAATTTTTTAAAAAAATTTTTCATTTATAAGATTGTATGTAAAAAAAAAGTTCAATCTATGTAACTTCCTTGATATTACAGTCATAAAAAATCAAAGATATGAGGCCAGTCTTTCAGTATGATACCAAAAACCTTATCAATCATTCCAGTCACACATCATCCTTGTCATTTATAGTTCCAAAATACAGAAAATTTTAACTCTCATGTATAAAAATTACATTTTTAAAATGAATCCCGAAACTCATGGGTATCATTCTGTATTACTTCAGCATAATATTATTTTTACAATTTTTTATTATCTTCTTACATTTGCTTTTATATTTTTGAGAAAAGTATGAAAAAAATAAGCTCCAGTTTTAGAGCTATCTTACTGGAAAAGCATATTTAGATAGTATTTTTCGGAATAACGGCCCAAGAATGAATACACACACATACACACAGGCATATATATATATAAATAAATATATATATATATATATATATATATATATATATATATATATATATATATATATATATATATATATATATATATATACACTGAAGTGCCACTGGATTAGGGATAGCAAAGCCTATGCAAATTGTGTAGCGCTGCGCATCATGTATGCGCAAGTGAGGGCGCTGTGGCAACTGCATATATAGCGCGTACTGTGGTTGTTCTGAATTAGTTGTTGGAATTGCCAGTATGGGTAAACTGCCTGATTTAGACGCCTTCGATCGCGGACAAATCGTAGGTGCGCGACGCATGGGTCATTCAATTTCCGAAATCGTCAGACAGCTAGGATTTTCAAGGTCGACAGTGTCAAGAGTATACCAAGAATACATGGATGATGGAAAAAAACTAGCTATCGGGCAAACTGCAAAGGACAATTAGCCTTGACAGTGCGTGATGAGAGACGGCTCAGGCGTATTGTACGTAGCCAGGAAAGACAAACATTAGCTCAAATTACCACCCAGTTTAATGAAGGTGCCAGTCGTACAGACAGTAAACGGACTGTGCAACGCTCGCTTCACCGTATGGGTTTCGGGAGCCGTCGACCTACGAGAGTACCATTGCTCTATACTCGCCATCGGGCTGCACGTCTTGCCTGGGCAAGAGAGCACAGAGACTGGAGTGTAGAGGACAGGAAACGAGTAGCATGGAGTGATGAGTCTCGATTCTGACTACTTAACGCCGACGGGAGGCTGAGAATATGGCGTCAGGCTCATGAAGCCATGGATCCTGCATGCCTGGCTGGAACTGTACAAGGGCATGGTGGCTCAATCATGGTCTGGGGTGTTTTTTCGTGGCACAGTTTGGGATCTTTGGTGCGTGTACCAACCTCCCTCAATGCAATTCGGTACGTAGAGTTGCTGGGTGATCACCTCTATCCTTTTATGCTGTTCTGTTATCCGCACGGTAATGGAGTTTTCCAGCAAGACAACTGTACCTCTCACAAGTCCCGGTTGGCTACTGGCTGGTTGGATGAGCATTCCTCTGACTTCTCTGTCATGAATTGGCCACCTAGAAGCCCAGACTTAAATCCTATTTAGCATCTTTGGGATGTTTTGGAACAAGACGTGAAAAGCCATCACACAGCACCAAAGAACCTTACGGAATTATGGACAGCTTTAGCCAATATTTGGCAAGCCATTCCTGTGGAACGTTTCCAGAAACTTGTTGAATCTATGCTTGTCGAGTGGCAGCCGTTATCAAGGCCAGAGGAGGCCCAACTCGTTGCTAGGTAGGTATCCCTAATTCAGTGGCACTTCAGTGTATATATATATATATATATATATATATATATATATATATATATATATATATATACTAATTTTTTTATAGTTATTAAGCTATGAAATATTAAAGCAATTGTCACGTATCTGTATATATCAACGTTTCGTATAAACAGGTTTCGTGTCTGCTAACGTTTTTATCAGCAAGATGTAACCGATGAATTATTTTTAGATGTGATTTTACAAGTTAAGATGTTGACATGAACAGAGGACTATTCTTAAAATTTTCTTTTGTAAAACAAAGTAATAGAGATAATTTGTGGCATTAAAAATTTTTATAATTATGAATTGAAAAAAATGAGTGAATTTTACTTTATATACAATACTATGTACCTATGTACCACCCTGTAATCTTTCCCTTATGGGGTGGGATAGCATGTATCTCCTAAAAAAAAAGGCTCAAGAATGAATATATATATATATATATATATATATATATATATATATGTATATATAATATATATATATATATATATATATGTATATATATGTATTTATGTATATATATATATCGACTATAATACGCACCTATAGCTTCGCAATATTTTATTTAAAAATTGCACAAATATTTATTAGAACAAATAAATTTGTAATAAAAAGAAACGAAAACGTGAAATTCGGTAAAAAAAAAACTTAAATTGTTAATTCAAAATAAACAATACTATCAAATTATCAGTCTTATCACTTTCACTAGAATACAGCTCATCTGTTGTTGTTGCGTCCATGTCATAATTATTGTTGCCGTCGTAATATATATCGACATCATCATCCTCACTTGACAATACGAACTGTGGGTTCAATTTGTTTAAAAGGAATACCTGCTTAGTAAACGGGTGGATGAATCACGGAGTGCAGATGCGCACGAACTCGCGTTGCGACAATGTCTTTCAGCAGCTGTACGCTCGTTTATCGAAAGCTTAAAACTACGTATTTTTTTGTACGCAAGTATAATACGCACCCTTCTTTTTGCGGACTAAAATGGGAAAAAAACTGCGTATTATACTCGAGACTTTACAGTATATATATATATATATATATATATATATATATATATATATATATATATATATGTATGTATCCTTTATAATTAAATCCTTTTATATAATTTTTTATAATTATTTAGTTCCTCAACTCTCTTGTCCGAATCGTATTGGACCAGTGATTTTTGTAATTTCGACTTTTAACTTCTATATTCCGAATTTTAAATTTACTTGTGTAGCTTAAACGCTGCTGTCTGTTGTAAAGGTATGTGTACTATAGGGCAAACTTGATAGAAAAATCTTTTCTCGCGTTTTTTTTTATTCGTCACAACTTTAAATTGTTCAGAAAAGAGTTCGTTCCCTAAAAAATTCCTCCTGTCAGCCTGAAGTGCTATCCTTTAACTCACGTGTGAATTGAATTTTTGAACTAAACACATCCTGATTTGGAAATTCAGTTTAAAGAAAATTCTCAAAAGTTTGTTTTTTAAACTGAAGCATGGTGAATATACTGGAAATCAGAGACTAAACTTTTTTGTACCTGTCGACTATATTGTGGAAGATGTTAAACATTTCTTTGAAAAATAAAGAAAGGAGAAGGATTATAACAACAACAAAAGAAAATTCCAATGCTATGAAAAATCTAAATTCCTATAAATTAACAGAGACATATAAAGTTTATTTTCCTTCTATTTGAACATCTACAGGATTTGTGTGTCATTTAAGACAGGAAATCCCAACCTTTTATGTTTGCAGCACCCTTGGGAATGCGATTAGAACCTTTGGGCACTCTTGTTGGATTTTTTGTTAATTTGAAATTTTTAAAAATTAAATTAAGTGGAATATATACCAGAGGCATGTTTAATTTAAGTTCAAATAAATTCTGACTCCATTGCTGATTTTATTTCTTTATTGAAAGATATATGTAACAAACGGCAGAATAGAATATATTAAGCTTTTCCTTACGGGTTGGATTAGCATGTATCTCCCAAGAATAACAGCTCAAGAATGAATACACACACATAGACACACACATACAAACATATATATATATATTTATATATATATATATATATATATATATATATATATATATATATATATATATATATATATGTATATATATATAGAATAGATACCCAAGAATAAATAAATAAATAAATAAATAAATAAATATATATATATATATATATATATACCGGGTGGCCATAATTAAACTGACAGTGCTCACAGTGTTCTGTAGCGCGATCTATTTGCGAGAATGACGCCACATTTTGTAGGAAGATTAAACAAGGAGGGGGACGAAGGATTCCGCGAAAAAATAAATTAGTTCCAAAAGTCACCGCTAGGGGAATATTTGGCGCTGTGTAATAGAAAATAGAGTATTAACAAATGCAAATTAATACGGAATAAAATTACCTTTTATTATGCACATTTTCTTATTTAGTTCAAGTGCAATATGGCAACACTTTTAAAAAAGCGTAAAATCTACATAAACACCGATAAAGTCTCGTGATCTGCAATATCACGTACGCTGAGCAGAAGAAGAAGTACTTTATTCAAATTTCACTTTACATCCATTGGCACAGTGCCAGCTGCTTGGGTTTTAAA
The DNA here is from genome assembly GCA_907164885.2 of Dolomedes plantarius. Classification (NCBI taxonomy): domain Eukaryota; kingdom Metazoa; phylum Arthropoda; class Arachnida; order Araneae; family Dolomedidae; genus Dolomedes; species Dolomedes plantarius. Next base: position 157,742,496 of record OU015492.1, read on the forward strand.
AGGCAATGTGTTACGTTTCAAATCAATCGGATTGAAAATTTATGTGCAATGTCTCCTTCTTTAGTCGAGCGTGCGTTACTGGTCAAATTCTTTTACCTCAACCAGTGCAACGCGTCAGCCGCTCTTCGTGCTTTTAGAATGCATAAAAAAATGCGTAAAGGTAATGGTCCTGTGTCAGTTAATGGGCTAAAAGCAATGGTTGCGACGTTTGAGGAAACAGGTTCTCTGAAGGTTCAGTCAGGCAGAGGACGAAAAACCTGTACCACAGGATACAATCGAAGCAGTTGCCACGGCGATTGTCGACAGAGGACCAGACAATATTGCTACCACCTCTAGTGCTCGTGGATTAGCTCGGAATATGGACATGCCTTACAGTACGGTATGGAAAATCTTACGAAAGATTATCAACTTCTATCCGTACAAGATCAGCCGTGTACAGGAGTTACTGTACCCCGACCATGATAAGCGATTGACTTTTGCGTATTTATTTGCATTGATTTCCGTATTGATTTGCATTTGTTAACACTCTATTTTCTATTACACAGCGCCAAATATTCCCCTAGCGGTGACTTTTGGAACAAATTTATTTTTTCGCGGAATCCTTCGTCCCCCGTCTTGTTTAATCTTCCTACAAAATGTGGCGTCATTCTCGCAAATAGATCGCGCTACAGAACACTGTGAGCACTGTCAGTTTAATTATGGCCACCCGGTATATATATATATATACACTCTGTCACAAAAAATATATGCACCCAGAAGAAATCGAGCTACTATCCCAAAACTTGGCAGGAATGTAGTCTGGTAAAAGTTATGCAAATGATTAAAATTTCGACGCCAATGAGACAGAGGGTAAGCGCGCTATGCGCATATGAGATGCGCAGCTGGGAGAGTTTAAAAGCATGATTGCTCGAGCCATAGGGCTATTCAAACAAATCTGTCTACTTAGATGGACGGTATTGTGACTAGAGATGCCTCTGAGACGTAAACGGCGACAGTACAAACAATTGTAGGACTTTGAGAGGGGGCGTATAGTAGGTCTCAGAGAAGCAGGTTGATCGAACAGGCGTATCAGCCACCACCTCGGTCGGAGCGATATGGTGGTTGCTCGGTGTTGGCAACAATAGATCACGGAAGGGATAGTCTACTGTCAAGGAGGGTCAGGGCGTCCCAGGAACACAAATGCGTGCGAGGATCGCGCAATCATAAGAGCGGCCACGGACGCACCTACAACGTCGTTAGAATCGGTTCGACGCTATTTACAACCTTCCAGACATCCGGTGGTATCAAGGGAAAACATTCGAGACGACTGGCCAACGCAGGTATAAGGAGCCGACGTCCATTAAGACGCCTACTACTGACCCCACATCATAGGCATTGTCGATTGGACTTTTGCCGACCTCGGGCAAGCTGGAGTGTGACCAACTGGAGGCGTGTGATCTTCAGTCATTAATCCCGATTCAGTCTCAATGCTGATGACCAGCGCATACGCGTGTGCAGGCGGCCAAGCCACCTGTCCGATCCGGCATTTGTTGTCGATTGGCATAAGGAGATTACACAAGGTGAGACAGTATGGGGAGCGATTTGTTGGGACACACGATCACCCCTAGTCGTCCTTCAATGCACTTTGACGGCACGCAGTTACGTGGACGAGATTTCAACGACAGTTGTTCTGTCTATGCTATCAAGTCGCCCAGTTGCCATTTATCAGCAAGACAATGCTCGTCCATATACTGCGCGACTCTCTCAACAATGTCTTTAAGGATATGACGTACTCCCATGGCCTGTCAGGTCACCAGACTCTCGCCAATAGAGCACGTCTGAGACGTGCTTGGAAGGCAACTGTAGCCGTCCCGGAATAGTGGTTAATTAACTGCCCAGTTGCAAAGATTATGGCATGATCTTCCACAGAAGGTCATAGGTGACCTCATTGATTCGATCCCACGCCGTGATTCGCCTCGTATTGCTGCCAGAGCTGGATTTACTACTTACGGATTTGTAACCTTTTTCTTGCCATATCTTCTTAATAGAAACGGTCTGTTCTTCTGAATTTGTAATCATTTGCTCATTTCCTCATACACTACATACATATTAAGTTTCGTGATAGTGGCTCCTTCCCTTCTTGGTGCATATATTTTTTTTGACAGTGTATATATATATATATATATATATATATATATATATATATATATATATATATATATATATATATATATATATATATATATATATATATATATATATAGTATCAGCGCATGCATGCTGTTTTAGGCTGCTGTCATATATCTTTTTGTGACAGAGCGTATATAAATGTATATATAAACCGTCTAAATGGCCGTTCTTACAAAGGGGGTTTGAAATTTCCTGTTCTAAAGAGGGAATTGGATAAATGAGTCCCGTAAGCCAAAGGTTGATACTATTTCAAAAGTAGCCTTGAGATTCAGTATTCTACGAGGGGTGATCAAATTCTAAGGTTACAAGGACGATATTCCTGGATTTTCGTCTGTTATACAATAATTAGTTGTGTCCGGTAATTCTAATACATGCGGTCGCTACTGTGGAGAGTTTCACCTACCCGCGACCTACAGCGCTACTTGAAGGTTAACAGAAATGGCGACTCGTTTGAAAAACTGGTCTCGCGAAGAAATCCACTCAGTTATTCGATTTCTGTGGGCGAAACATGTAAGCGCGGCTGAAATTCACCGGCAGCATCTTCCTTCACGACTTTCATCTTCATTCACTACAACGCGCGACCTCATACAGCCCAGAGGACCACCACGCACAGAGAAAAAAAAGTCGTTCTGTGAACCCACTTCTCCGAGTTCTTACAGACAGTCTGTAAATACAGACATAAGCAAAGACTGCGCAGATACAGACATAAGCAAACTTATGTCTGTGCGTTGTGTTATGTGAGGTAGTTTGTTTCTTAAGAGAACATGATTTGGACACATTGATGAGAATTTACTTTTCCCAACTACCTCTGATGGATTATTAATTTTGAACAGCTCAAATACTTCTCTTAAGGAATAAACAAGACGTCGAGCTTGCTTTTTGATATTTTTCTTTTTCCCACATTGTAACTACATCTTTTCTACCAGGTGTTAGTCTGCTAATGTCATCCCTTTCATAAAATTCTTGAATTTTAGTTAGAGTGTCTTGGGATAAGGGATATCATTGTGATCCATTCTTTGGACACTAAAAACTTTTATCCATATCCATATTGCATTCTTTGCTAAATAACTTTCTCCCAACTACTTCTTTATGACGAGGTGAATTGGGCAAACCTCGCTTTGCTTTGGCCAGTGCTTTCCGTAGTCCACCTGCATTTTTATATATTTATTGAGGTGATTATAGAATTTTTTCCCTTGATTACTTTTCTTTTTTAAGAAGTTGGAATTAATCCACTCTTTTTCTTGACAGAATCCTTTCTTCATTTTTCAGTTTATCTTGAGTTGCTTGAGGCAACTTCTTTCCTTTTTCAGATTTCCTCTTTCTATATTCCGTCATCTGGAGACAGTGTTTCTGTTTATATTCATTGTACTTCCCTTCTTGCTTTAATTTTTTCCTACAATTTCTGTCACTCTGCTGATGTTGGTGGCATAGATTAAAAACTTCCTATTAAAAAAAATTAACTTTAGAATTACAAGTGGTAGTAAATTTTTAAACATATGTGTGTGTCTACTAGAAAAACTTCAATAAAATTACCTTATTTTACTACACTTAGTGGCAGTAATTAATCACATATGGGTGTGTATAGATATAAAATCACTCCATTGACACCAAAAATAACATTTGGATACATTAAATGCCATTATGAACTCTGTTATCATGCAATACTAGATGTAACTCACATTACAAAATAAAATGCCTTTATTTCCAAATAAAATATTTTTAAAAATAAAATTGGCTTAACAATTCTTTTTAGTAATATAAATTAGTAGGAGAAACAGTAAAAATTTTATAATTTACAGTTATAAAAAGTTATAAATATTAAAAAAATGAACTTTTTGTGACTCACATTATAAAGAATTTGATCTATATAAAAATTAACCTCTCTCATTTATTTTAAATGCTAATTCTGAAATAATACTTTTATATTTGTCTTATGGGATAAATCTTTAAGAAAATGAAATTATTCATATAGAAACATGCTAAAACTTAGTAAAATACATATCTTGAAATATATTCAAAGCTGAAAAAATTCACCAGAACATAATGCTCTTCAGAACAAGTCTTCACATGACAGAAAATGGTTAACTAGGTATTTACAGATTCTAATTTGTGAGCTTCAATAAATGTACAACATTTCAAAAAAAGTTGAGTAGTTTCTTAAAATTTTATTTTCTACTGTGGTTTCCATGTTATGTGGAATTGCCCAGGAGCGTTTTGTGGTTAGTTCGTTTCTAAACACATGAAAGTCAGTTAAAATAACCACTTAAAATAATAAAAGGAGACAGAAAACGTCATTTCTTTCATTTCTCTCCTTTCATGAAGATTTTTTTCCTCTAATGTGTCTTTAAAAAATTTATGCATACAAATATTTGAACAGTTTAAAATTTTGTTTTAAAAACTTTCTTTCAAACTTCTAAGCATGTCTAGTTTTTGACATATCAGCCAAAACAATGGATCAATTTGCATACTGTTTTTACTTTTTTATGCATAGGAAAAGATTTCAAAATAATTTGTCTACTAGATTTATTCAACTTTTATTGATTTAATTTTCAATCACCGTGAACAAAGTTCTAGAAAGATATTATTTTCTTTAAAAAATGAAGTTGGCCAATTCTTAAAATTATCTTTTATTTTTTAATGTGGAGGTACTTTGTCGGATAGACATTCGCCTGTTAGTCACCACAATTTTTGCTGACCATGTTATTATGGGAGCACAATACAGGCAGACCAGCATTGCTATGAAGGGACGACACGAACGGAGGTAATTTAGTGGCGCGTGCCGATCGGATTCGATCCGATCACCCTCAGCACCGAAAACCAGTGCGCTTACCACAAAACTACCCCAGCCCTCTTTAAATTATCTAAATTAAATATTTCTGTAAAACTTTACTTACTAATTTCACTTCGAGCACTACGAAACAAACAAATAAATGCATTAATATAACCCGGGATGTTTTAAAATATGTGTATACAACTTTTTAGAAGATCAGAGAATAACTGGGTTGACATACAAAACTAGTTAAGTGTCATAACAAATCAATTTTGGTCCTTTCACTTTATTACCAAATGAAGATTAGAAGAATTTGCGATAACTGGCTGTTCCAAGCGTTTTACATAGTTAACGGAATAGCACACGTTTCCGGGATCTTGAGAAAGAAATTCAGCAGGGTTTCGGCTTCGGCCCTTGGAAGTCATTTAGTGAGTGTCCAGTGAAATTGAATTATACAACAATTTAAATGGGATTTTCCCCCCAGTCAACTTGGATAGGCCGCACTGTAGAACTATTGCTGTCATACCTGAATTTCCACCAGAAATCTTCAGTCGTGTGTAAGGAAATTGGTTACAGATGGTACTTCTATAAAAAAGAAGTTTAACTGTCTGTGAAGAAACTTCAATAGTTATACGACATTTACTTAACAATAAAAGTTTTTCACTATGTGTCCCCTTGATTATGGTGAATTCCGTGTTTATCTTGAACTAAACACAAAATAATGATAAGTTTTAGATGCCTTCTGCTCAGATCAGAGCCATTGCTTATGAAACAATTGAGAAAAGATATCCTAGTTACACCTGGACCCATGTTTATACTGATGGTTCCATGTTTGATAGAGGCACTGGAGCTGGGGCGGGAATCCATTGCAAGCATTTTGCATTTTATAAGGCAGTGAGAAGGAACTCTACCAGTTTTGATGGTGAAGTGGAGGCTATTTTTATAGTCCTGAACCAACTAAGTGCCTACAAAGATACCTGCCCTTTGCGTGTACTTAGTCCGATAGCAATAATGATATTGCGGGCTGTCATTATGTCCGATAGTAAAGCTGCCAGTATTTCCAACAATATTGCACTTCTGAACGAATTCATTAATGTAAGATGATTCTCAACACTTTGGCTGATTCTGTTGTATTGCAATGAATACATGTTCACTGTGGCATTGAGGGAAATGAAAATGCCGATTTCCTAGCAAAGAAAGGAACAACTACTCTGCAAACTTCTAATAATCAAATGACCTTCAATGCCGCAAAACTCCTAATTAAATTTCAATTCAAGGGGAGGTTTGCCTCCTACCTATAAAATAAAGCTAGGGGAAAGGCCTGGGAGTCTCTCACTAGTTCACAGCCTGTTGTTTCAGATTTTCCTCGTCATGTAGCCGTGGCGTTATTTCGTCTATTGACTGGGCACGATTGTTTGAATTCCCACCTTCACAAAATTGATCTTCGAGACTCTCCTGTCTCTACTCTATGTGACTATAGACAATGTATGCATAACAAGCCTATCGACAAATGTATTGCATTAATGACTTTTAATTCTATTGTTCTAAAGTATTGGGAAGCTAGATTAAGGCTAATGGCTTAGTGGCCAGATGCCTGGCATTTGTATAAATAAATAAAAGTTTTTCGAGTTACGCTATTTGCTCTCTTTTGACATTAAAAATTGCACTCACTCTTCTGAAATTCTTTTTATATACTCTTAGACATACAAAAACGACGCACCAATAAGGAGTTATTCGAATGGGACGAAAATCAGTAAATGTGATGTACATGTACAAAAAACAAATAATTACAATTTGAGAAAAATTGGATGATTTATTCAAGAAAAAGAGCTTCATAAGGTCAATAACACGTTGGTCCACCTCTGACCTTTATGCAAGTAGTTATTCGGTTTGGCATTAATTGATAGAGGTGGCGGATGCCCTCCTGCGGGATATCGTGCCAAATTCTGTACAATTGACGCTTTAGATTGCCAAAATACCCAGCTGGTTGGAGGGTCCTGCCCATAATGCCCCAAACGTGCTCAATGAAGGAGACATTCAGCGACTTTGCTGGCCAAGGTAGCGTTGGGCAAGCATGAAGAAAAGTAGTAGAAATTATCGCCGTGTGCGGGTGACATTATTTTGCTGATATGTAAGCCAAAGATGGCGTGATATGAAGGGCGAGACAACGGGGCGTACAATATAGTCAACGTGCCGCTGTGATGCAAGGGGGGATAACTACCAAGGGCTCCTGCTATGAAATGAAATGACATCCCAGACCATCACTCTTGGCTGTAGGCCTGTATGGCGAAAGACAGTCAGGTTGGTATCCTACCGCTGTCCGGAGCGTCTTCAGACACGTATTCGCTGGTCATCGGGGCTCGATTGGAAGCGGGACTCATCACTGAAGACAATTCTACTCCAGTCAGTGACATTCCAGGTCGAATGTGCCCGACAGCACTGCAAATGGGCTTATCGACGTACAGAGGTCAATGGTAGTCGGCGCAAGGGGCGCCGTGAGTTCAGTCACCTTTCTCCGAGCAGCTTATGAATGGTTCTTGTGGTCAATGAGGCACTAGTTGCATGTACGATAGATGATAATGATTATTTTTGGGCCGTGAGTCAGCTCTGATGATTGCTCGGTCCTCACGTTCTGTCGTTTCTCTAGGCCGACCGCTTCCTTCTTGACACTGTGTTCGGCTATGGTTTACCCATTCCTGCCAACATCGTCTTATAGTTGCATCGTTCCTATCCAAATTGGAGCGATTCGACGATTAGACCAACCGACTTCTTTGAGCCCAACTACAAGTCCTCTCTCAAATGCTGGACATCTGCGTATACTGTTCGCGCACCTTTATGCGAGGCATAGTTACTGTCTACCTGAGTACACTGAATAAAATTCGCAAAGAATTTATGACCTGGAATCGAAATTTCTTTTTTTAATGTCCTGCCAGTTGCGCAGTTAAGATGCGCTGCAGCGTCTCATGTTCATTCATTGGCCGCCAAACTTTAAAATTTTGCATTTTCCGTCGAAACCTGTATGAATATCAATTTGTGTCCAATTTGCATTACCCTTTCTTGGTGCGTCGTTTTTTTTTGTCTAAGAGTGTAATTCGGAGATTAGCTTTGTCGTGTTCAAAATATTAACTCTGGTTTACCAATAACTTACAGTTTTTTGTGGACGTGTAAGTATATAACATATCAACAGAAAATTTGTCAAGGGGTTTGAATTAAAAATACTTTTTTCCTATAACCTATAAGTAATGCTGAAATGTTATCAAGTATTCGTGCTCTTATGAAATATTTTTTGAGATGATAAAGGTTTAAAAGATAATATTTTGAGATTTATTTTTTATATCAATATTAATTTTGCAACACACATTTCAAAGAACACTCAAATCAAACTTTTTTTAATTTTTGTGTTTTGTTTTTAAATTCTTCTTTAAACATAAACTGAATTTTCATAAGTACACGAAGGACTGGTTTTCGACTAGTTTCATGGAAATTGAATTTAAATCATCTGATCTTTTACATTATTAAAACACTAAAAAAAAGTTCGAAAGAGAATTATATCTAGGTACGAAAAAGAAATGCTAATCTGAATTGCTAATTTTCATTTTCATTTCAGGACGTTGTTGAAAGTCATGTAGAAAAAGACTGATCCTAGAAAGAAGATGTCAGTTTTTACCTGCACAAATGTTCAATGAAATAAGCTACATGGAATGCTAAAAAAGGACCATGTTTAGTTGTACCGTTAAACAAGCATTCTTTTACTTTTTAATTTCCTTAAATCCCAGTTGATTCAAAACTGAAAAGTAATTTTGAAAATAAACAAATTTCTCTCTTTTCAAAAAAAAATAATAATCAGATTTTTATGGACTATTTGAAAAGGTAATATATAATCTAAGAATAATGTTATACTGTTATTTTACTGAATATTTACTGTTGATATACTGCTGAATATGTACTGTTGATACACAGAATATTTTACTGTTGTATACATGTTGACATTCCAGAACATTATACACAAATTATGCAAAGTTCATTTATGACATTATGAATGAGAACCTCATGATATAATACTGTAATTGATAAAATAATTTGTATGTGCATACTTCTTTTCCCATAATGGTGACATCTTCAAAATCTTCGTCGAGCTGAATCGCCTCATCGTCCTCTAAGCAGTAAGAGAGGTCATAAAGTTGCAGTTACTCCCGGGGACCTAAATATCAGGTCAATTTTATCCAAGTATCTCGAGAAAACAGCATCAACGGTTGTACAGTATTTCGTTGTGAACTGCGCTTGGTCATTATTAATACTTAAATCAAATGTACCTCATAAAAAGATGTGAGCTTTTCAAATTTTTCTTTATCATTGAAGTTAACGTTGAAGTCTCCAGCCAATATGAGTGGAAGTTTATGAAAATTTTGGTTACGTAATTTAGAAACTCCCTCAGTATATTCTAACAGCGATCGATGGACAAATAAGTTAAAATAATATTTACACGTGTTTACAATTGAGGTTATACAGCTGACCGCGCACAATGCTTGCTGCTCGAATCTCGATACTCGCACGAACACACACACACATACAACCATATATAATAGAAAGAGGCACAGAGAAAGAGAAAGAGAGGGAAAGGTCGCCTTGAGGGGGCATGGTAGCGAGGTATATAAAGATTCTTGGAGTGCCATGGTCGAACGACTTTACCTCCAGTAGCAAGATATGTGCATCAGAAAATATGTGCTCAGCAGTAAATAAAAATATAAAAATTAAGCCCTCTTCAAATAAGTAAAATTAAAATAAGAATTAAAAGAATAAAATTCAAATATTTAGAATTATCTACATAAAAAGCATCCACCGGGATTGAACCGGGGACCGATGTATAGGAGCAGTGCGCACTACTCCTGTGCCAGCCATAACGCAGCAAGTCGAAGTGATTAGTTGAATACATTCGCACTGATATTAGATGGAGGGGGCATAACGCTTTTTCCTTACGTGACGATGTCTGCCAGTTCACGCTACTGTAAGTCGCGAAAAGAACTTCGTTCCAATAAAAATAAAATATACAAATTAGAGAGAGAGAGAGAGAGAGAGAGAGAGAGAGAGTTAGTTGGTTGAATAAAAGAGGGCTGCGCTTTTTGGCGTGGCAAAAATACACTAATATAATCAATATTTCTTTGGGGATTTGTCAAAGACAATGTTTATGCAACAAAAGTGGACAGTGTTAAAGTATCCAAAAAAAAGCATAATTGCTGCAATTTCATGCGTTACGGAATCCATTTTGGTAAGCATTTGGGTTGAAATGGATTACCGACTGGATATTCTCCGTGCCACAAAAGGAACACATATTGGAATATATTGAGTATACTAAAAAAACAACTCTAATATATATGTGAATTTCTAATTCCTACCATGAATACTTTTTTTTGTTCATATAAGTTTTTAAAGTGTGTCACGGTTTTTTGAGACACCCTGTATGATAAGAATTTCGCCTATGATTTTAACTATGATAAAAAATCTTCAGAAACTTTTGGAAGCCTTAAAATATGAAGTTAAAATATGGGTAAAAGGAAGACTGACAAAAGCACTGAAGGATAAACAGCGGATATTTCCCACCAGACATGAGTTATGGGAACAAAAAGAATTAATAAAGGTTAGTGGGAAAAATAAAAATGATATAAAAATATAAATTGGATAGTACACAAATAAAAATATGAAGTAGCCTTTAGCTATCCCATATAAAAGGAAGAAAGACACCAAAATGTTAGAAAAAGTTATTTTCATGAAGTGTGCGGAGAGACTTAGAAAATAGTTGCATGGTGTATAGGTTATGATGGCGTCTGGAAAAAGTTGTAAAAAAAAATCATGACCATGAAAGGAAATCCCTCGTCTAATGAATCTAACTAACTGGATTGAGACTGATAACCTTTACAGAATACACAGTCTGAAAAAAAGCTTATGTTTCCGATAAACGGCGTTAAGACAGCAAACAAAGATGTGATGTCCACGAAGATGCCAGATAATGTCTTACGAGTAATCCTTATTAGAAAGATAGAGTTTTTGGTGGAAGTATTATGATAAGCAATTATTTCCATGAACAATAATCCATGAAGCAATTATTTCCATTTTTCTTGAGAGTTAACTTTCAAGATGTAAATATACTTTTGAGGGCGTTCCCCTCTCTCATGGCTGTGTTTTGTATTTACTTGTTTCCAATTTTTACAAATGTTAATTAAGTTAAAATATAAAATTTAAATATAGCACATTACGCTTTACTTTTTTTAAACGAATTTTTCATATGTAAATATATTCATAAGTTAATTGAAGGCGAGGTGAATTATTATAGAAACTTGAGGCATGACAAATGAGAACGTTGATTATAGGAAATGTAATCCAATACAAATGATAATTATATCTTCCGCATTGTAGAGAGAGCAGATGAAGTGGCCAAGGATGCCACTGAATTTGAACATATTAATACCAGTATTAAAGGGCAGAAAGGCCAGGTTAAGAATATCATAACTACAAAGGCCATTCGTGACTGGCAAGATAGGTGGGACAGGTCAAATGAAGGAAGGCCAGGATACGAAATATATCCCAAGGTTAGCTTAAAACGGTTAAGCGCGGACTTTAAATTGAACCAAACAATCACAGGATATGGATGTTTCGGTCTTTATCAGAATAGATTCCATAATAAAAGTAATTGCTGCCCTTGTGGTGCTGAACAATCTGTAAATCATTGGATAATGGATTTCCCGTTATTTGTTGAGTTCAGAAAGAATATGCCTTATAATTTTAGAAATTGGGATAAGCACAAATTATTTACGGAATTTTATAGTAAAAAAATGATTAGTTGCATTATGGATGTTCTTATGCAAATGCATTTCCCTGTTTGATTTTGTTAGTGTGTGTACATTACATAACTATTGATAGTAATTAGTTAATGTTAATTGTAAGAATTTTGATTGTAACTGAATACTTGTACTTATGTAATATTTTTTTGTGTATTGTAATATTATAAATGAATGTAGATATATATGAAAAGAGGATATGATTGTATAATGTGAAAAAATTAAGTATTATTGCAATTAAGTATGTGTTATTGTACTGAAAATTGTTAATGTTAACTATATGAAGTTTGTTTTGCAAATGAATACATATATGTCTGTATATATACTTATACGCTGCTATATGAAGTTGTTAATGTCTTTATATGTGTTTATTGTATTGTAATTTTGCAAGTAAATTTTTAAACATATTTAAGTTGTTAGTGGAAATGTATTGTTGGTATGTCTTGAAATGTGTAGGTGTACGTGGATACTTCTGTTTGGATGCTTGTCAGCAGAATGTTGAAAATGCTTTGTATAAGTGCAAAAAATTGTACCTAATTTTTGAATACATACTTATTTATTTAATTTGGCAATGTAAGTAATTTTGCAACCATTTGGGGATTTCCCTTAGGAGTTTAATGTTTTATTGTTGTGTTTGGCTTATCCAGTGCTACCAATTGGGGTTATTTAACAGGTTTGCTGTCGAGCGATTAGTTTTCAGATGTTCTGTATGTCGAAAGGGGGGGAGAGTGAATTTCTTGAATCTTCAGCATTGTATACGTTTCTGTAGATACATAAAAAACAACTTATAATACATGCAATAAATGTTGCTACCTTGTCAAGCATCTTTTCTTATGACATTAATATTATGTCTCATTCCGTCTATGAGGTCAGAGAGGTTGGGAAAGGGTACGATCCCATCAGATGTCACGCCTGGGGTCGCTCGCTCAAAATTGAGGTAGCAGCTAGCTAAGACGGACTCTGACCCTTGTGGTGCTGTCTAAACCGGAGCTGCACACTTCTGTTCAAAGCCTATATGGACCTGGGGGAAAATTCCGTCCAGGGGGCATTAGAAACAACAACATATTATGTGTCGTGTATTTTAGCGAAGGTAAATAATTGTGAAAATATTATTTTGTAAATATTAAATGTTTTAGAAAACTTATTAAAATATTTACCTATAATGGTGTTTTTCAGAGAAATTCACCCTTTTCAAAGCATTATTTAAAATTACAGCATGACACAGATCTCTTTAAAAGACAATGAATAATACCTATTACCGATGAAATAATTGAAAAAATTAAAACATTAATCTTAAAATAAAACCGTCGCAAAAGCATGAAAAATATGCATATAGATTATAACTCAAAGCTAACGGATAAATGAAAAGGATAAAAAGTTACATATAAAAATCTTTTTATCATCTCATATCTGCTTTTTAAAGTAGTTCTAATAAATTTTAACTTTAAATAAAAGTTCGTCTGATTAACTGAATAACTAACTCTGTTATAAGATTAATGTTTCATGGTATTTACTAGTTACTGGAAACTATTTATGTAATGTTATAAAATTACATATATTCAAGTCACTTCCCTATATCTCATTTATACAAATATAACTACTAAGCTTATACAGTAAAAATAAAAAAAAAATTTGATTAATCTGTTTGCAAATGAAGTAGAGTTTCTGATTTATTTATGTTCTAATTCTGATAGTATTTCATGCAACATTAACCATCTAGTTAACCTTTTACGTAAAACAAAAATCTAAACTACATCCCATTAGTCTTCATTTTCTGGCTAACTCTCGTCTAAGCAAAATGAGAAATGAACTGAGACGAAGAATTCCTACGTTGTGCGAGGAGATTCTACTTCCCAGACTGATTTCGGAGATATGGTAAAAATGAGAGGCAGTTTGTGTTACAAGTTTTCAAATCCAGAAACTTCAGCGTACTCAGCGTTAGTATTCAAATCATGATTAATAAAGTAAGGGAATTAGGGTAAAAACTATTAAATAATAAAAATTGATTTTATAAAATATTATTTACTGCTTTTCTTTTTTAAATGTAGCCTAATGATCTGAATCCAGTGAAAAAAATATTATCATGAACTTTAAATGACACTTCCTCAGTATAAAATTTTAAAATTGCTAAAGTATAAAATGTTTAAAATAAAAAGAATCTACGACTTTATTAACATTTTACATGACCTTTAAATGCCACTTCATCAATATGAAATGGTTAAAACATTTTTAAAGTATAAATGCTTAAAATAAAAAGAATCTACGATTTTTTTAGCATTTTACATTAATTTTACATGCCACTTCCTCAGTACGAAATGTTTAAATTTGTTAAAGTGTAAAATGTTTAAAATAAAAAAAATCTATGATTTTATTAGCATTTTACACGAACTGCCACTTCCTCAGTATGAAATGTTTAAAAATTTTTTAAAGTATAAAACGCTTAAAATAAAAAGAACCTACAGCATTTTACATGAAAGTATAAAATGTTTAAAATAATGTGTGATTCTATGATTTAAATAAATTAAAAGCCTGTTTTGTGCATTTATGAAAATCATTCTTAATAAAATAAAGCCAAATCTTTGCGTTTATTTCCAATTCCCTTGGAAAACCCAAAATTTTCAAACTATTTAATTTTTCAAAACAAGGATCATGGTTAATGTAAAATTCTTACAACATCACACTGTATTTCTCTCAACTGCGAATAACAAGCGCTCTGCATTATCGTAAACTTTCCAATAATCTAAAAAATTTTTGAAACTGAACGGTCTTCGGTCTGTTACTCGATGTTAATATCAGTCGAATGTTATTCGATTCGAAGTTTTGTAAATATATGTTCAATGTAAATTTTTTTTAAACAGCTTATTTTGTATATTTAAGAAATATTTTCACTCGGGATTATGCCTTATAAATTGATCCCTGCCTAAAGAAAAATGCTTTCTTCTACATTTTCTAATAACGCAGATGAAATTGTAAATATTTGTACACACAGCACACGTTTTCGAAAATTCCAGGAGCTTCAGATGTGACCGTCATAATTTCTAAATTATAAAATGAAGAGCGAATTTTTTATGCTGTTGTCTGTTTTTGTATTCTGTGATTTAAAAATACTGAAATAAATGAAAAGTTGTCGCTCTTTAGCACATGGGATCAAATTTAGACTTTCCAAACAGTCTTGGAAAGAGAATTAATATCAACATAGAGATTAATCGAAACATTTATTTTTTCATCATTTATTGAAGCACATAACGAAAATTTAATCTCGACATGGCTTTAAATAATCCTGCCTTTTAAATTAATATTTTAATTACATTTAAAAAATAAATGGCGTGAAATAATTAGATTTTTGCGTCAGAATTAATCATTCTGAGTATATAGTTAAAAGTGTCACTTTATTTCTTCAATATATTGCTCAAATATTAAATGGTGTCAAAATCTCTTTTCAATAATGAGGTTAAATATAATCTTTTATCTAATTTCAAGAGGGTTATAGAAAACAAATTTGATAAAAAAGTAATTTTATAAGCACATGAAAAGTTTTATCTTTTTAGATTCGCATTTATTTCTTAGACGACAAAATTTAAGAATATCTTTTATTGTTGCTGCAAATAAACCAGAATTTCATTAAACAGCTAAATTCTGTCAGCAGTCAAGTATTCTATCATAAAATTTGAGAAATGTCCTTTGAATTGTAAGCAAAGATCCTGCTTGTCAACAAAATCGTTTTCTTATATTTAATTAATATTCATTAAATGTCTTTTAAATTACTAAGCGTCTCAGATCTCTATCAGGAATCAAGCTGCCCAGGTTATCCTTTTAAAATGAAACCTGTAACTGATAGATTTAAAAAATAAATATTAGAACAAAATTTACAAAGATCATGCTGTTATTAAGACTCTTTAATTTGATCTTTAGGTATGAATGCATGTAGCTTGTTGAAAATGCATCACAGAAAAACACAGAATCATTTTAATTATACACACAGCACATTATAATCATCCCAAAAAATATAACTTTTACACTTGCGTTTACCGCACCTTATGTTTATAATTTGCCCCTCGAGTTCCTTTGATACCGAAATTAACTTTCTGAAATCTCTTGCAATTAGCAGAGGCTTCAGCTCTTCAATTATTAATGACGCTGTCAAAAAATTAAGTACTATCCCAACAGAGTCTAATGTCTCGAATAAGTCTCTGAGTAATAAGTTGGTGATTCTCCCATTTTACCCACCCGTGTGTTTTAAAATATGAAAAATCCCGTCTCGCTTCATCTTTAAAGTTATATTCAAATATATCAGTCAATAAACTTCATTTTTACATATTGAAAATCCCAATTCCCGAATTTCGTAAGACGTGTGTTTACAGCATACCTTACAGGAATCGTAATTTGTTTATATTGGTCAAACCAAGCGTACTCTTGACACGCATGTTAAGGCTGCTGTGTATTAACCCTATTAGATTATCTTACCTCAGTGTTAACCTATGGAGAAAATTTAATTTGTCCAAGGATTGCCGACTTAAAGTTAACGATTTAAAAACAAAAATTGTACTCCGTAATAGAGAAAGAAATTTTAAACCTTCGCGCATTTCTTTAAAAAATGCATATAACATTTTAAAATTTAAATAATTCGAGAAAAAAAAGCTGGTATAGTACGTTTTAAACACCATAAATTCCTTTGGTGGACGAAATTTATAAAACGAATCCTGTTGCAAGGTGCAAAAAAGTTCATGCTATCTGGAAATGCCATTTTTATTGGATTATTAGTATTTATGTAACTGTAAATAGTTGAAAAATTTTCTTCATAGTTTAACATTAAAGTGAACGAATCCAATACGGTTAATACAGATCAGACTTAAAGAGTGATTTAAGTACTTTAAAAACTCGAAAATAATTCATCATACTAATTCACAATTGAATTAGAAATTCTGGAAACTTTGCTGTTTATACTAATTCCTTATTTTTGGTCAATGACATGTTTCTGTTATTTTCATCTATTGCCTGAGAATGTTTATTCACATAAAAACATGTATTTAATTTACAATCTTTGTTCCGTTTTTTCTAATTAATTTGTACGATTCCCTTACTTCTCAATTTCTTTTAATCTTCTTTGTTCTATTTTCCCGCCTTTCTCTCTAATTTCCTGATTTATTTGCTTGCTGCGTTAACGCGTATTTCCAATATGTGGGCTGGTGGTTAAAAATTTTCTCTTTTTTTTTTTCGACTTGAGAGGTCCACTCCTTCCACCGCTTCTCTGATATCTTCCCTATTTATATTAAAGAGTTTGATGATCCTCTCTTTTGTGAATTGTCCATAGAGATAATCACACTTAAGGCTTCTCAGCCTGAAGATGAACTAACTATTCGAACTAACTATTAGAAGCACTCAACTTTTTTTTTGTGGATTTTAAGAAGTTGTGTGTTCCTCAAAGACATTAATTTCTCTTTGTGACGTAAGGGAAATCAAAGCCTTTTGTTGACTTTCTTGAAAGTTGCTTTATTTAACTTTGGAATTCTCAAAGTTTCTCACAGTTGATTTCATTTGTTCCCACTTAAATATATATCTCTGAATTAGTTCCTTTTATTTAAGATCAGCATTCGAAAATCAATTGCTTAATAGTTTTATATACAGCTTCTATGGAATAATCAATTCCTTTCGTACATATTAATTTTAATACGATTTTTAACGGTATATTACAGTATATAAGTCTTAATTGGTTGATAACCCTTCATGTATTTTAACTTGAAATTTTAAAACTATGGCAGAACAATTTCAGAAACACAAAATATAGCGTTATCTGAGAAATATCAAATAAATGGATCTATCTTAACAAAATAATTTTATCTATTCTAGATACTATCTACTGAATAACTTGGATTTTATTTCTGCCTTTCACAAATGATCAGAATTTGTCGACTTAGAAAAGCCTAAGGAGAATTTCGGATGTCTGGTTAAATTGTGTTATTTGTGAGAAAAAGGAGTCAGTTTATTTTGCTGTATTTGTAGTGTTTGAATGAACTTGATATCTGTCGATATATTTTGTAAAATTTCTGTCACTGTGTGGATTTATTTAATTGCACAAACTCGTGGAACTCGTTGGGAACGAGAATTGCAATTTAAATGGAATTTAAAGACATTCATAAGAAATTTTAAAATATTACACCAGGCAAAAACGTTTTAACATTATGTTGACCGACAAGATTAAACCGGCGTTTTTACGCCTAAACGCTGTTGACGGCAACGGGTTTGCTCGTTTGACTATGCGTCAACTTATGTAATCCTTAAATAGGTCCTTATTAGGTTTAAGGATAGGCTAATGATTAACAGGCTTTAATTATAGTACTGTTGGTTGCATTAGATGTGTTTTTGATATTAGTTTTCTCTGAATATTTCGCATTTTATTATTGTTAGATTTTTTAAAATGATGCGTCTTTGAACTGTCCAGGTATTTTTTCTGATTTACCGAACGACAACAAAGTGATTTATAGCGGTGGATTATAAGATGATAGTTCATCGGATACACTGATATTAGGCCATCAAAAAGTTGGAAACTAGTTGGAATGGAATCCAAAAGTGAAAGTAGCTGTGATTCTGTTCACGGAGAAGAGCGAAAAGAAAGTGACATTTAACCACACTTGAGAGAATATGCAAGTGTTTCATGCGTAAATTTTGAACTTAGTAATTCGCGGGCATCTGTGACGTAATTAAGATTTTCGAAATGTTTTTTCATATTACTTAAAATTTGGCTGGAAAGTTTAGCTTTGGCTATGAATGAAAATCTTTTTTCTTCAAAAGTTTAATTGTTCAGCATGGTTTGATTATACACACTACACTGAAACTAGCATTGTATTTGCTTTTATGAGATTTTACGAAGGATTTAAAAAGTTTGTTAGCTACTGTCTTTCCTCTTGTCAATTTATTTTGATATTCCAGATCATTATTCACTACTTGAAGATGTGAAATTCTCAGAATATTATTCAATGTGCTTATTCCTCACTGTTCTGTTAATAAAATTCGGTCCAGTACTCCTTCTTTATACGATATTTTGCGCTAATTGTTATAAAAAAAGAATCCAAATAAAAGGAGCATAATATCTTGTGATAAAATTGCCTACCGATATTACGCAGTACCGTTCCATTTTGCACGTAAAAGTATGTAGTAATCAAACTAAGTCAATTTTTTCAACAGTTTTCTACAGATTTTCAGACTTTTTGTCCGATCTCCCTTATATTTCTCCGTAGGATAATTTTAGGAAGAGACTTCATCCATTCCGATCAACAAAAAAATGTGTTTCTAGTTCAGTTAGATAATGCAAAAGATTCTGCCTTTTTAAGTAATAATGACTTACACTCTCTGTAGAAATGTGATAAAAACCATTTTGTAGATTTTATAACAACAAGTTCATGGTATAAATTATTCTCTATTTCCACAGAAGCTGTTTTGGAGCCTTACCTCGTGTTTTGCCACTTACCCTGGGATCTGCAATTTAACGCTGATTCCGAACGGCCACAAACACCCACGTCAACAGTGGGATTCGAACCCACAATCTCTGATGATGAATGTCAGCGCCCAAGCAATTTGGCCATCGTACAACCTTTCTTGAGAGACATACTGGTAAACTGACAAAAATTTTCCATTGAAAATTTATTTTAGCTTTTCCATATTGAAAAATCGATTTGGATGACGAGACGCAAATTCAGTTAAACCTCTGAAATTTTCTATAAGGATGGAATACTATGTTGATCAATGTCGTAGGGAATAATTTCTATTAACAGTTCTGTAGAGATATTTTAGTTCTGTGTATTCACTAAACAGTCTATGACGTTGTAGAAATTAGTGGAGGCACTGACCAGTTTTAATGAAGCAAGGAATTACTTTGATGAGCGTGGATGTGGAACCGGCACCTATCTATAATGTCGACTGATGAGGAATTGACCCAAGACATCTGGAGGAGTACAACTCTAAAGATAAAGTTCTCTAGGGAACGAAAGACTACGGCACTACACGAACGACTGCGGCACTAAAAATGTTCTATCTACGGAAGAAGGAGACCGCTAATTCGGAAGGCTGGAAAGGAACGTTCAGCACGCTGAGTTCAGCTTCAGGACAGAAAAAAATGATGATCTTCTTTCAGCAACAATTTAAAGGAACAAGCAGAAAATTCGTCCATACATCAGAAGAAATGGAATATGAGGGTAATGGCCAACTCGATATAGTACAAAGCTATTGTTGAAAGCAAAAATAACCACAAGTATGCACTTGTAACGTCGACAAAAAAGGCTGTAGTAACTGGTAATCAAAAAAATATTCCAAATCATTTAAAATTAAAAAAAGGTTTTTATTTTCTACGAGTAATACTTTGAGCCAATTCTTCAATAATATACAACATATTCATAAGGTAAAAATGAGCTCGAACCAACATGAGCCTGATAAATCAAAAATGACCGTATAGAGAATCTATGCTCACTTCTACCCAGACTTGGGTGTATATAATTTGAAGTGGCACTCTATTTGAATTATATACAAACACAATTTATACATGAAACAATGTTTATTGGATTCATTGCACATATAATTGGCTTTTACAGCAATAAGCATGCGTACTACTTGTACGGAATGTAAATACAGCTTTTAAGGACAATATATTTTTATACTCACGAACAGTAAGTCAAACCAGCAGTACTGCCACGTAAACTTCTGGCCCGTAAAGCACTAGCGCAGGATAACACCTTTTCAACCTTAACAACAACTCCCTTTCTTTATTAATGACGCTGCGTGGTATTTATACTAAGCGCGTATGCCAAAATTAGCATATCTGAAGCAGCTTCTTTAATTCACTCAAAAGTTCGATTCTTGTGAATCGAATCTTGTGTATACCTTACACTGGCCTCCCTCGAAAAAAAAAATTAGGTAACTGAGGTCTGAACGGCTTCAGTTAACTAATTGAAAACGCGTGCTGGTCTGACTTTTTACATAATGGGTGGCAAAGCCAAAAAACCTTCCACACGTTGTGTGGGGGAAAAACGCCACTACCATTTTACAAAACTAACCCCGAAGGGTCCAGGTGACACCATTACACAGTGGATTTGCAGAGTTGCGGATACTGGGCTGGCCAACTGCGCCCTAAAATATCTATTTTAATTAAAAGTGACAACACAATTGCACAGCATGACATTTCTTGACTGTATCTGCTCTCCCCCAATTTATAATGTACATGTGTTATGATTTGCGAAGTTAGTATGTTAGTTGTTTGTTATCTGTAGTTAGTATGTATTTTTTTTCACTACATGTCCCCTTCAAAAATTTATAAAACAATAGTATGCCGTTTTTTTTTTCCAGTGGCTCACTCCTTCCCCTCAAAATGTTTACACAGTATATACAATGGGGAACTTCAAACCAATTTGGTTCGATTTTATTAAAGGGTGGGAGTTAGAATAAGAAAGTTGATACAAGACTTGTTCCTCATGAATGCAGCAACTTCACTGCACCAGTTTGTCCAATCCGCTGAACCTCTCTTGATGGTCGCAGTCCTAGTAAAGGGGTTCGTTGACCGTGTGGGCATCCTTCGTGCAGCAGGTCGTAGGTCCTGAGGCGCTGGTCCGGCTTGACGATGGACAGGAGGTCTCTTGGGAGGAGGCCAACCTTGCTGGGCGGCTGATATCTTGCGTTCCCTGTACTTATGCAAAGGAGCTTTAAAATTGTCATTCTTCCTTTTGATAACCTTGTGTACCTTATCAGCGACGCATTCCTCCTTTGATGGAGTTTTTGTAGTGCACACTTTACCTTTCTTCGTACTTTTGCTTGTATCGGTATTAAATTTTAATGCAGATTCTATTTTTTGAAACTTATACGCCGCACCAACGTGTTTAGTAACTGGCTTTATCTCGCTGCTTGTGTCATGTTTTTCAACAACCTGACTCTGTTTTTCGTATTTGTGCTTATACGACTTCTTGTTTACCGCCTTAATTACTTCAGTATTTGCAGTTTTAATGCTGGAACCTGAAGGCTCTTTTTCACGTTTTTTATCCCCCTTAACTTTAGTTTTATCCTCTTTTGACGAAAAAGTTTCTTTGAAACTTGCGACATCAGAATCGTTATCATTTAAATTCTTTAACACTGCTTCAGTTTTAGGAAGATTAAGCTTTTCGTACTCGTGCGTTTTATTGCAAACTTTCTCTATAACTTCCGAAGCATCAGCTAAACTACCTACAGTATAACTCTGTGTCAACTTTTCATCCTGATTCTCAGTCTGGTTTTCATGTACTTTATTTAAAACCATATTATCAACCTGGCCTACAGCATCCTCATTCGGATGGAAACTTGAAATAATATCATCATTACCTAGCGAGTTCCTACTATCGTTTAATGAATTTTTATTGTCGTCAACTAATAAGTATTCACTAACTTCCGTAACGCATACTTCGTCATCTACTAAATTTCCTTCATTAACAGATGTGTGAATATCATCTAAAATATCAGGTATAGCATCAATAATATCAGGTATAGCATTAATAATATCAGGTATAGCATTAATAGAAGTGTCAGATGATTTATTTTCTAAACCACTAGCATTATTATCGGCACTATTTTCAGAAATTTGTACTGGAATTACCTCATCATTCCAGCTAGACTCACTTTCTTTATAAGCCAAAAAAATACCCTGACTTTCACTATTCTCAAAATAATGATTACTGCTCGGACAAAATAATACATTTGACCAAACAGTTTCAACAGGTTGAACCATATCATGTGAATCAACTTGCCAGTGCAAGTAAGGTGCTTGCATATTATTTTCTGTAAGTGCACTAATTTCATTATAACGCCGTGCGCTTCTATTATTTTGCCTGCGGTACTGCTTACGCTGCTGGTTTGAAACTCGCGAAAAATTTTGGCTGGGGTGTATAAAATCTCTCGTACCTGAATGACGGTGAGGGGTAGCGAAGAAATATCTATTGTCATATTTAGCTAAAGCTTGAAGGAGGGTAACCTTGCTTGTAATTGTTTGATTATCTAAAAAATCTTGAACACTTGGCTTCAAACGTTGGATAACTATTTTAAAGATTACCGCTTCCGTCATTCCCTCTAAATATTCCTCACACTTGGAAATCTTTTCCATAGCAAAATCTAATGCAGACTGACCTTCACGTTGCCTTAGCGAATAAATTTCCGCTTCAATTTCACTTTGATTAAAGGTCTTTGGAAAAACACTAAGAAACTGTTGCTTGAATGACAAATAGTCAAAAATCAGATTACTGCTTTTCATACACGTGTACCACTGATATGCA
Organism: Dolomedes plantarius; assembly: GCA_907164885.2. NCBI lineage: Eukaryota > Metazoa > Arthropoda > Arachnida > Araneae > Dolomedidae > Dolomedes > Dolomedes plantarius. The sequence continues at coordinate 157,765,547 of OU015492.1, forward strand.
CTACCTCTTAAAGCGGCTAGAGCAATTTTAAGTTTATCCCCCTCTGGGGTGCATTGTTGCTGAAAGTAATGCTCAATTTTCTTTAGGAATTGGCTTGAGGGGCCGCCATTGAAGGTGGCTTCGAATGGCGCAATTTGCTGAACCATAATTACCCGAGGAAAATTTCCAGCAGGATTTTGTTCTACAACACTCATTTTTTAAATAGTATATAAGTACTTGCAACAATTTTATCAATATACGTACACAGTACACAGTTTTTAATTTCAATTATGTTGTTCGTTACAAATTTAACGCTAACTACCAGGGTATATATAATTTTCGGGCGCCAGTATAGAGAATCTACTAAGGGGCACTCTATTTGAATTATATACAAACACAATTTATACATGAAACAATGTTTATTGGATTCATTGCACATATAATTGGCTTTTACAGCAATAAGCATGAGTACTACTTGTACGGAATGTAAATACAGCTTTTAAGGACAATATATTTTTATACTCACGAACAGTAAGTCAAACCAGCAGTACTGCCACGTAAACTTCTGGCCCGTAAAGCACTAGCGCAGGATAACACCTTTTCAACCTTAACAACAACTCCCTTTCTTTATTAATGACGCTGCGTGGTATTTATACTAAGCGCGTATGCCAAAATTAGCATATCTGAAGCAGCTTCTTTAATTCACTCAAAAGTTCGATTCTTGTGAATCGAATCTTGTGTATACCTTACAACCGTTTAGGTCTAAAGTTAGACACTCAAATGGCACGATAAAAAAATAGCCCCCGATACAGTCATGGCCAGGGCCAAGAACTGATGGGGTGCTTAAACGTACAAAAAATTATTTAACAGATGCTAATCTCTATCGAGAAACATGGCTCACTGACACTGATATCTTAATTTCATCACTGGACAGAAGTGGATAGGAGAGGAGCAAGGGTTGCAATAGTTTAAAATTAACGCCAAGCGCAAATACTTAGAGAAAGAGGCCGAGAGCTTACTTAGAACGGCGACAGACGAAGGGCGCGTCGATTAAAAAGTCGGTTAGATTAAAAAGGCGATTCGCCGCCAAAAATAAAGTTAAGCTTGCGCCAAGCAGGCGAAGAAGCGGCGTGGAAATAGCTGATTGGTCTAGCCGAGGCTGACGTAGAAATGCGCCAACATTCAATTGAACGTAGCTTGGACCATAGCGAAGGAGAGACATTTTCCCACGCGGCGGAATTCAAACGCCCGCCGAAAGCTGTTATCGGGGAACATAGGTGACAATCAGTCTACACTTATTGTTAGCTACAGCAATTTACGGGGCAATTAAAGTACCCCCAAAGAAGAGTAATTCCGGGGATGAAATATCCGGTCCTTTTTAAAAGGGCGGTCATACAAAAAAATCCAATTTTTAGTGACAACGGGGTTGCGTTTCCTGAGAAACGAACTTTTAATAGGCTTTTTCCCAGGCACAAGAGAAAACAGGTGGCGATTTTAAAGATGTTTTTCCTAGAACACCAAAATGTCGCAGGGGTAACATTGAGACCTCCCACGTATTGGGGAACAAGTACAAATTAAACTGTCCTATTTTACAAGCTAAACTTACTAAAAGCTCAATCAACCAAGTTACATTTAGGAAAACTAGGGATTAAGATATTTCTTAATTCATTTATTACTAGCACTTAACGTTAATATTTAAACACACAGACTATAACGATAATCCTCGTTATAATCAAGAATCTGCCTCCTTAATAAATCCAGATAAACTAAAATAGTTTTCTTATGCATTTTGTAACGACATAAGTGCTAGTATCGGCAGAAAGCTATTTCTCGCGATCTTCTGTCAGCAAATTGTTGGGCTGTTCTTTATTTCTTGGAACTACGACCTTCTCGAGGTTACATTATATAGCGAAGCTAGTGGCGATAAGTTGAACGTTGTGTGACGTAACGTTTGATTCATCGGTGTTAGATGAAGACAGACATATCGGATTTTGTATAGCATTTTAACTTCCAAATTACGCTTTCGCAGAAACATCTGTTCCACAGGAGGATATTCCCGTCAATCGCAAGTAGCCATTCTTTAATCATCTTGTCCTTGGAATACGTGAGTATAATACCACGATAATGGGGTGATCATAACGCATTTTGAAAAGTATTTTCTAAGGCATCAGAAACTGTGTGATAGAAACCCTGTGATGAGTAACATTTCACATAAATTTCCAGGTGTGGTACCTATGTTTTACAGATTGATCTCCAATTGTTTACAAACACGTATTTATGTTTCAGTTTTATTCAGAGTCCACCTCTAAATTGTATTGTATCATTTTTTTTCTTTTGTAGTTGTTTTTTGATTTTGACGAATTGTTCAACAATTCATATAAATTTTAACTTATTAAACGATGTTAAATCAGAAAGTCACTTATTTTTTTAGAAATATTTCCCAATTACGATTCAATATATATTAATAAAAAATATAATTAAAGGCCTTTTTTGGGGTTTAAAATTTTTTAATAACTACATTCTTTTTCAAAAGGTAAAAAAAAGTTAATTAGAATTTTTAACATGATTTTGAATTTTATTGTAGCCCTGAATTAAATAATTTTTACTTCTTTTCATTTCGTGCATGTCAAGGTGTAGCAAAAGCAGTTATATTATGAATTTTAATATTTTTAATGCGTTTCTGCAATTACGTTGAATAATTTTGGTCTGGTTTTTAAGAGAAATTCCGTTTACTAACAACACTTTAATGAGGCTTTATTTTCTTTTGTTTATTCTCCACAAGACCAGGATTTCAGATTTTAAAAAAATATATTCCTTACATGCCTACTAGAAAAAAATATTTAGTGCGTGCAATCTCTGAATAAAAACACATAGAGGAGAGATGTTTATGCATAAAATTTTAATACTTTTTATAAATAAAAGAAGGTATACGTTAGAAAAATAGTCTTTTTCTGGCTAAAGTAGTTCTGTCTAAATCAGTGATGCTTGCATTTTTCTTATTAAAATATTCTATTTATAGCAGACAGAAACGTTAAATATTAATATGGAAAGTGAAAATAGTTTATTTCTAACAATTTATCTAAAGTTATCGAGGAGTAAAAACATTGGTGACAGCTGAAAGACGACAGAATTCCTGATCAGAATAACCTCAAAATTTAATTGAAAAATTTCTCGTAGACGGGGCAATTAATTAATTTTGTTTAGAATAAGCGTATAGTTAGGAAAAAATTAAATGCGGCACGATTTGATTAAACATAGATTTATATACAGCAGCTAAAATGACACCCGAATCGTAATTTAGATGAAAAATTTCAGTCTATAACTGAAATAAGAGAAAATTATAATTTTCTAGTCACTCTAGAGAAGACTTTCTCAACCTTTTCCTGATCTTGCCCTCCCCCCCCTCTCCCAGCCCGCTATTTTATTTATAACATAAAAATTGATACGGGACCCTTGGACCAAGTATAAAGTATTTGAAATCCGGTTCTATTGTTGCGAGAGGAAACAGATAACATCTGTCAATTATCTTAAGGCGATTCCGCGTATGGCTGAGTAAATATCTCACCCGATTGAAACCGGATTCTGAGTAGGAAATGCCATAAAGAGCAATTTTACTCTATCCCAAAGTTGCGGAAAAAACTTTTGATACTGTACTCTGTATCGGAAAAATTTATGTTTTTCTTGACTGAAAATAACTTTGACTGCTATTTTGCTTTGCAGCTCTATGAGCGCTTCTATCAAAGAAACATCCCAAGCTGGAATATCCATGTTCAGCAGTTAGCGGAAACGAACTTAAATATAATGATAAAGCTGTTTCAAATTATTCACATACACATTTATTTCATTACCTTTCAGTTCATCACTAACTGCCATAAAAGAGGAAAACTGGGTGAATTTAACTTTTGTATAATACCAAATTCTATATGTTGTGAAGGATCCACAATTTGGGCATTTTGAACTCCTTCCAACGTTATAGCCATTTTGTTCTTCCAACACGATTACGGGACATAAAACGGCCATATTGGAAAAAGGAGGAACTGCACCAATTTTCCAAGAAACATCGCACCCCCTGAATTCCTCAGGACGGAGGAAAAGAAATTCCAGGAAATTCAACGGACATCCAATTTTCTTGGAAATAAGCGTACCACGTGGGTCAGCCATGGGAATGTCGGAGCATCCTGCCCTCGAATAAAAAACTCGAAGAGGCAATAAATTTACGTGAAAAACTGACCTGGGGAGGAGTTATGAAAAAGATTGGGGGAGCCCCGAGTGTGGGAGAAACGACGTTCGGAGGGAGAGCGAGAGAGCGATTTGAGGTAGCGAGTTGCGAAGAAATCCTGGGAAGAAAAGACGCCCCCGTAAAATGACGAGATGTCCGTCTTCAACCGCCAGCGCCGAATCCTGTTGCCTCCGCCAGTGAAGGGCCACATGATTATTAGCCCGATGCCTAAAGCCTCCTCCGGTAGAAGTGCCTCAACGACGCCATGCTCTGCTGTTTCATCAAAAACTCCCCAGGTTGGTCATTTCTTCCCCCTTTAAATAGTGCTCATGCCTTTTGAGAGATTACGAGGCTTTTATTTCACTCGACCCGTAATGGTTATGCCGCAGGAAGCGGATGAAGTATGCCCTAATTCGGTTAAAAATATGTATAGCCAAGATCTTAAATATAATATGTAAACCCGACCTTTTCTTGTAAAATATTGTATAATAAATGTTGTTATTTTTATTTATAAACGCATAGTTCCCTTTGGAGTTCACCTCCCTAATTTTACACAACGCAAAGGGGTATCTCTGGTACCCCTCATAACATATATTGGTGCCTTTTGACTAGGATTCCCCTGTATGTTATAATATTTTTACTTTAGTCAAAAACCTGGGCATACTAAAAAAAATATTTTTTTTTTTTGTGTATCTTGGCAAAAAGCTTTTAATGTTGTGCAAGGTTCTTATGGTTCATATATATATCTGTAAAGTGTTATGCATACATTTTTTTTAAAATTTCTCTCTTTTCTTTCCCTTGTACCTGCCATGCCTACATGTTGTGTGAACAAATTGTATTGAAACGTTAGAGTTTATGTGTTCGCGGTTAGTATATATATATATAATTCTAGGATAATGATTTTTACTTTATTTTGATTATTATATGTTTCGCATGCATATGTTAAAACAAAAATTGTTTAAAAGGGTTTGTCTTGAAGCACAATAGCATTATCTCGGATTACCTTTCCTTACTTTATAGTATTATGGCGACCGATTCAGCCGTTAGCGGGAAAACTCCCGGCTTTACGCATTTAGTGTCCACGTTCGATGGTGCCCCTGATTCAGACTACAATGCGTTTTTCATACAATTCGAGGCTTTAGCAACATTGGGACAATGGTCGCCCGTAGAGAAGATCGCAATTCTTAAGTAGCGGTTAAGAGGTAATGCGCTGAAATTCATAACATGTTCTCCCCAACTACGCGAAGAACAATCGTACGACGTAATAAAAGATCAACTGATAACATTTTTTTCGGAGAAACTGAACGCACAGACTTTACACACTGCGTTTAACAATCTACGTCAGCAGGAGAACGAGCTAGTTAAAACTTTAGCGTATAGGGTTGCAACCGCCACCCAAAATTATCTAGAGGTAGATTTCGCGTCAGCCGAGGGAGTTAAAATACTCGAAAAGTTAAAATTATCAAAATTTCTGGACGCCCTAAATAATAACTTGAAACGTGAAGTTTTAAAACTAAACCCATCTACGTTTGCCGACGCAGTCAAATATGCGCAAAGCGTTGGAATAGCAATGCAAACGACGCCCGAGCCCAATAATTCGAGTTCTCAAATTGACCCCAACACTGCCGCCTTGCTCGAGATGCAAAGAATACAGCAGGAACAAAATACAAAAATTATTGAGTCTCTAACGCAAGAAATAAATACTTTGCACCTAGAAAACCACCGTCTGCAAAATAAAGAACCGCGATTCAGTGAGGACACTTATTCAACTCCACAGCCCGTAAACGATGTCCGAATTTGCCTCTATTGTGGTCAAACGAGCCACTTTCTACGTAATTGCATGCACTATAGTAGGGAGCACACCAGCCAAAATTACCAACCCCATAATACAACCTTTTACTCCCCAGGACAAAGGACTGGCTCTCGCCGTTACGATCGAACACAGGACGTTAGAAGGGGGGGGGGAAGAATCCCTATCATCAAAACCGGGACACACGAAAGAGGGGTCCGCGTTATTATCACTCCAGACAGGACAGAAGTCATTTTTTATAGAAAGGAGGGGAATTTCAAGTCAACACTATGTTATTCCCCGGGTATTTGAAAGCTTCGCGGAGGAACAAGAAATAAGGACTTCGAACAACCATGTAGGCGGTAAAACGGAACGGATTTTCTCTAACGCGAATTTAGGGGGTAACCTTGAACTCCCTACGATTTACGTGAATTTTAATACCCAGACAGGGGCCACCTTTCTGATTGATTCAGGGGCTTCGGTTAGCGTCGTGGCATACGAAACGTTCAACGAAATACGACATATAATTAAGTGTAAATTCATATCTCGATCAGTCGCAATCAAAACACTAACTGGCAACGATTTAAAGTACTCGAATTGCGTGGAAATTCCATTTAAAATCGGTAACAACCATTTTAGGCAAATGTTTTACGTCACGACCGCGCCTTTCACTCAGGAGTTCTCTGGAATCTTGGGTTTTGATTTCCTGAAGAAAAATCAGGCCATTTTGGACACTCATGATAACACACTTAGGATACGGGATATACAAATACCGCTAAATAATTCCTTAGCCTCGGTGCCGTCAAATCAAGTTCACTCCATTCGAATATCCGAAAAGGCTATCAAAGAACCTAATAATTCCATTTTGGTACACAGTAACTGCTCGAATAACTACTATAATGGCCAGTCATTAAGTTTTCGCCCTCGGGAGTTTAAACATGAAATTTATGTTCACCCAAATTTTATCAATTGTGGAGGTGAAGATAATAACCTAGTATTAATTTCTAATTACACAAAAAATAGGATAGTACTCAACAAAAAAACAACCGTCGGGGAATTTGACCCCAAATCGCAGTATGATAACCCATCGAATCTAAGAAATCGGGAAGTACAACACATGAACTCTATATCCACGGTAGCCGAGATTCGGCGAAAGGAACTGCAAGTCACCGATTTTAATTTAAATCATTTGCCGCACGAACAAAAAGAGGATTTGCAGGAAACTCTTCTGAAATACGCGGACGTATTTTCAAAGAATATGAATACACTGGGAGCGTCTCAAATTATCAAACCCGAAATTCACCTGAACCACCCTTATTCTATTAATGCGCGCCCATACGAAATCCCTTACGCACTGAGGTCCGTAGCAGAAAAGGAATTAGATACCCTACTTAATGCAGGAATTATTTCTCGAACCACATCACAGTATTCCTCACCTATATTACTTGTAAAAAAGAACCAACCAAACAAATTTCGCCTAGTATGCGACTTGAGGCTAATTAACCAAATCTCAGAGCAATACCAATACCCCCTGCCAAAGATCCAAGACATACTCACAAAAATTTCAGGATACAAATATTTCTCGAAATTAGATTTTCATAGCGCATTTAACCAAATTATTTTGCCCAAGTCGGAACGCCCGAAAATGGCTTTTACGTCAGAGTTTGGAAATTTTCATTACAACAGATTAGTTTTCGGGCACAAAAATAGCGCCGCATACTTCCAGCAAGCAATTGATTTATGTTTGAATGGCTTAAATAGTGAGGATATCTACGCATATATAGACAATATAGTCCTGGCGGCCAATTCCTATTCCGAAATGAAAAGAAAACTACTTTTAGTGTTCGATCGGTTGAGAAAATACAACCTCACTTTGTCCCCAGATAAGTGCGAATTTTTTTTAACGAAAATGGAATACCTAGGATTCACCATATCAAACAAAGGCCTTAGCCCTTCGATTCAAAATACAGAAAAAAATTTGTCATTTCAAAGACCTCGCACCCTTAAAAAACTAAAGAAGTTTTTGAGACTCTGTAATTTCTATCGGTCACTCATACCGGATTATGCCGAGCTGTCAGCAACATTAAATAAATTAACTCAGAAAGGGGTAAGATTTAAATGGAGCGTAGAGTGCAACGAAGCTTTCAAAAGCATCCAACGACGGTTCTTTGAAAAACCCTTTATTTTACAGCCGGATTTTAATCAGCCATTTTATCTAAATACAGACGCGTCCAAAACAAGAATCTCCGCCGTCCTTATGCAGAAAGGCGAAAATACACTACAGCCCATACTTTACTATAGTAAAATTCTGAACTCCACCGAACAGAAATTCGCAGCAATAAAATCGGAGTTAATGGCGATCTACTACGGCGTTAAACATTTCAAAAATTTCCTTTACGGATCAAAATTTTTTATACTCTCTGACCACAAACCTTTACTATACCATCTTAGTCTCACTAACCCAGCGAATATGATTTCAAGGTGGTTGTTGGAACTGGCCGAGTTTAACTTCGAGTTCATACATGTCCCAGGTAGTGAAAACCTGCTCGCGGTTTACATCTCGAGAGATCCTCTGTTAGCGGATCCCGATGACGATGAAGAGCCCAAACACCCGCTGATTAATACGCTCACGTCTTCCCAAGCGGCCGTTACGATAGAACAAATTCTGCAAGAACAACTAAAAGATACTACATTAGGGGCAATACGCAAAGCTTTAATAATGCGGGATCCCACGATCTCCAAGAATTTACACAATTATTACATTGACCCGCACACAAATTTATTAATGTTTCGTGCCCAACACACCTATTCCTCGAGGGAATGTAGCATCCCAAATCGAATCGTCATTCCCCGCTCACTTCAGGCTGAGGCACTTAAATTGTCGCACATCACGCATCAGGGAGTCCAGAAAACTTATGACGTCCTGTAAAAACATTTTTTTTAATTGGCGCATACGCTGACACTCAAAATTACGTAGCTTCCTGCGAAATATGCCGTTCATTCAAAGGAGTCCACCCTCCGGTCCCACTAGGAAGAGTCCCGTTGCCTTCAATTCCCGGTGAATTCATCTCGCTGGATATTGTCGGGCCGTTTCCGATTACAAAAAACCAAAATAAATACATCCTCACAGTGTTAGACCACTTCAGTAAGCATATTGAACTTTTCCCCCTCAGTGATATTTCGGCGGAAACGGTCGCTCAAATATTAGTATGGTATATCACCGCTTACGGTAAACCGAAGCGAATACTTACTGACCGCGGAACTCAATTTACATCAACACTTTTTAAAATTCTAGCTCAAAAATTAAATGTATCTACCATGTTATCTTCAGCTTTTAATGCACAATGTAATGGGGCCTCCGAGCGCATAAACATTCAACTTAAACACGCCATGCGGTGTGCGGCGAAAAATAACAATTCTTGGGAAGAGGCGATGATCATGCATAAATGTATTTATAATGCCACTCAGCATTCCGCAACAAAGGAGACGCCAAACTTCCTCTTTTTTGGTAGGGACCTTCCTCTATTTCTAGACACGGACAATTTAAATCTCGATCCACCGCCTTTATTCGGTGATTACGCAGCAGAAAAAATTAGAGCTATGACAAAGGCATATGAAAACGCGCTGAGAAATATGACAACCGCACAGGAAAAGCAAGAAGAAAGACAATTACTCAAAGCAAAACCCCGAATCCTAATTATCGGGCAAAAAGTCTTTGTGCTTAACCATCAATCGGTTATCGGTAAGAAAACCTTCAGGGGACCTTATAGAATTACGAATCGCCTTACTCTCCACACTTACAAATTACGGCTAATCGCGGACCAATACGCTACGGACATAAATTGTAATATCAATCAAATATACGAATTGCCTGAGCGACGAGAGCACTTGCGTCCAAAGGACACGATAACCGGTAACATTCGCGAGGACCCGCAGGATACATTTTCCCCGTTCTCGAAAATGACCCCCCCAAAATGAGGAAGAGAATTTTTTCCCCTATGACGAATATTTCGAACCTTGCCAACAGTCGCGGGGAGCGCAGTTGACACAGGAACAGGTCGCTAATGTTCCGCAAAAGGAGAATCAGAACAATGAGGTCTCGCAGCCATCTAATCTTCGGGGGGCAACCCGTCAGTCAAAAACACCTTTTATTCAAACTAGATATTTTCTTCGACAGCGAACCTCAAAAACCTAAACTACAATTTTCTTTTCTCCCGCGTCGCGGGTTGGAGTCACGGAAAGACCGTTTTGGGAACTGGCCATTCTCAAAAATTGTCTGACCAGTGGCTGCGTACATGGGTAGGCTCAGTTTGACGAACTCATTCGTTTTTCACATATAATCTGATCAACTATATGGTATTAACGATGGGCTTCTGAAAACCGAGTTGTAACAAGTAAATTTTTATTTCTCCTTTCGGTTAAGTTTTATTTTGGCAAAAATAAGTTTTTTTTTCTCTCTCTTAACTCTTCGTCTTCTGTTATATTGCTATGAGATATCTATATAATTTATTTTAGGAAACTTAGCAGACTTTAGAATTTTCGTCGTGGGTTCATTTGTGCGCATAGTTTAAATTCAATTTGACGATGTTTCAGTGTACAAATCTGATGATAGAGCAAAATTTGGTCAATTTCGTTGGGGAATGAATAAATAAATAAATAAATAAAATAATAATAAAAAAGAAAAATTTAAAATAAAAAAATATATTATATTATTAAAAGATTAGCGTGTATTGTGTTTTATTATTGTGTTTTATTATTATTATTATCATTATTAGTACTATTATTATTGAATGCATGGATAGCACATTATATGTTTCACACAAATGGCAGAGCAAGGAAAAGAGAACATTTTTACTCTTTCCGCGAATTAAACACATAATGGCGATTATGCACATTTGCCAATGTTTTTGAAAATTTCATCTTCGCTGTACGATTTTAGAGTAGAGATTTCTATTTCTGTAAGATAACCTTTTCTTTACATTTTAATCTCTGATCACATGTGTTGATCGAGCCACTATTTTGTTATTATTTGTTTTACAGGGTATGCATACCATTTTCTATGATGTTAGTTAATGTTGGTCAGAGTTAATGTAAGCTTAAAGAAAACTTTATAAATTTTGAAAATTTTTTTTTTAAATCAGTAAAACTTGCAGCACTATAAGGGGAGATTTTGACCTCCTGAACTTTTACATGTGATGTCATTCATGATTTTTACTGCCAGTGTGACTTTTGTGCAGTTGGAGTCTATTTTGCTGAAGCGAATGGAGCCAATCCGTTCTTCAACCCCTACAGACTGTGGCGTGCCAGCACGCCTAGAAAAGGGGGGGGGATTGTTGTGAAGGATCCACAATTTGGACATTTTGAACTCCTTCCAACGTTATAGCCATTTTGTTCTTCCAACACGATTACGGGACATAAAACGGCCATATTGGAAAAAGGAGGAACTGCACCAGTTTTCCAAGAAACATCGCACCCCCTGAATTCCTCAGGACGGAGGAAAAGAAATTCCAGGAAATTCAACGGACATCCAATTTTCTTGGAAATAAGCGTACCACGTGGGTCAACCATGGGAATGTCGGAGCATCCTGCCCTCGAATAAAAAACTCGAAGAGGCAATAAATTTACGTGAAAAACTGACCTGGGGAGGAGTTATGAAAAAGATTGGGGGAGCCCCGAGTGTGGGAGAAACGACGTTCGGAGGGAGAGCGAGAGAGCGATTTGAGGTAGCGAGCTGCGAAGAAATCCTGGGAAGAAAAGACGCCCCCGTAAAATGACGAGATGTCCGTCTTTAACCGCCAGCGCCGAATCCTGTTGCCTCCGCCAGTGAAGGGCCACATGATTATTAGCCCGATGCCTAAAGCCTCCTCCGTTAGAAGTGCCTCAACGACGCCATGCTCTGCTGTTTCATCAAAAACTCCCCAGGTTGGTCATTTCTTCCCCCTTTAAATAGTGCTCATGCCTTTTGAGAGATTACGAGGCTTTTATTTCACTCGACCCGTAATGGTTATGCCGCAGGAAGCGGATGAAGTATGCCCTAATTCGGTTAAAAATATGTATAGCCAAGATCTTAAATATAATATGTAAACCCGACCTTTTCTTGTAAAATATTGTATAATAAATGTTGTTATTTTTATTTATAAACGCATAGTTCCCTTTGGAGTTCACCTCCCTAATTTTACACAACGCAAAGGGGTATCTCTGGTACCCCTCATAACACTATATAATACCCTATGTCCGCACTTTACTTACCTGTGCGGCCCCCTAGTCTTGTGTCGTGGCCTCCCTCTGATGCGATTTTTATCTGCGGCCAAACTAGAATATCCCCAGGTCCCCAGGGGACCATATGGACCCTAGCTGAGATCCACTAATCTAGGGAATAGAGAAGATTTATATATAAAAGCATTAAGTAAAATTATCTTAAAAATACACATTCTGATTTTACAGTTTTAATCTCAAGTTTGCATAAAATAGTTTTTAATCTAAAGAGGATAAAAATTATTGTATATAGGCTTGTGTCAAAAGTGTGCACGTACAGTTTTTTAAAAAATAAATTCAATTTTGCGTGAAACAAATTAAAATATGGTGGAGAACAATTAACTACAGAATCTCTGAACTAGAGGAAAAAATGTCATGTATGGCAGCTCTGATGTTTTATTCCTGTAGAGAATTAATGGTAATAATCTTTTAAAGTTGCTTTTAATATGTTTAATTTTTCTGATTATCAGAAGAACATCGTTAGTATTTAATAAATAAAATATGAAGGATTCAAAATATATGAACTAAAATGAAAAAAAAGAAGTAGATGATGAACCAGGAACCAGGATAATATTTGTAGATCATTTTGTGAAATATTTGAGAGTGCTAATCTCATCTAGTCTTCCAGGTTAAGTCTTGATAGCTGTTTGGTTTTTATAGCTACTTGTGTATTTTGAAAACCGAATGTCACGCAGGTATGTAGAAACGAATAGAAGGGTAGAAATATAGCTTTCTAAGATTGTTTGAAATCTTATATAACAATATCATATCATATATTTTTAACATTTAAAAGCAATTAAATAACCCCCTACCTTACTATCACGAGTTAGCTCGGGTTCGACATTTTTGATTCAAATTATTATCCCGAGTATTCTCGGGCTAGATTTTGTTTTCTTGTCCTGGCGATGCATTACGAGTAAATTTATTGTAGTCGTTTGTAGAGCTGATGGATGGCATTATTTGTCAATTTTTATCGTTTTGAATGCTTTTTGTGGAAGGAAGGTATATTGAATAAGGTTTCATTGTTTGTTGAAAGAGAGTTATAGTTGAGTTGAGCTGAGTAAATATGGATTCGAAGAGCGAAGATGATTTCGATGCTCATTGTAGTGAAACTGATATATCTTTATCGGATTCTGGTAGTGATTCAATCCCACGAGAGTTTGTGGACTGTGTTCTAACAGGAAAGACGCACGAGGAAAACGCATACGAAAAGAAACAAGGTACTATTATACTGAATGCCAAATTCCATTGTGTGTCACGCCGTGCTTGAAAAACAATCACACTCAAAAGGATTTTTAATATTTTTATAAAGCAGCATGTATCTATTATTATTTGTCATTATTGTTCATTATTATTTTGTTTTCTTTAGAAATTGCTGTAGTGCTATAATATTTTCTGTAAAAAATGCTTACAATTGTACTATTTTTCTGTGCACGAGTTGACTCGGGATAATAATATAAACCCACCATGTATTAAAATATCTCATTAGTTTTTTTTTAAATTTGAAAATTATTATTACTCATAGTACGTTCTTTCCATGTACCTCTAAAATCAGTAATAAAAAAATTAGGTTATTTTCGAAACGCTTATTGAAAATAAATAGGTAAGGTAGGGGGATAAAAATATCAAAAATATAAAATTATAGAAAATTTAAAACATATTTTTTATTAAATAATTCAATGATATAAATTTAATTCGAACTATGCGCAACCTCTCTCATTTTGTATTTCGCGACCCACAATTTTTCGCACCACTGAGTTAGAGGACACTCTTATTCTAAAGCCTCAATTTCCCAAATAAATATTTTAGTGCTGGAAAATTATTTAATTAAGTACTCTAAAATTTGCATTTGAGATGCAAGCCGAAGCCATCGAATAGATAATATCTTGGTTAGACGTAGAGAATGTTTAAATATTTAATTCAGCTATTCGGGAATTTTCTTCTGTGTAGCAAGTTAGATGATAACTAATTTAACAAAGAGAAGATTTATGACTATTCTATTTGAACGTGCAGCTGAAGAAGATAGGGCAAAATATTATACTAAATAATGAAACTACATGTGATAACTAACTTAAGGTTGCAACAATTAATGACAAACCTGAACTCAGAACCACGATTTTTCCCTCCTTACTTAAATTATTAACATGAGATTTAAAACAACGTTACTTGGGCCTATTACTGAAGAAGAGAAGACATTCTTGGAAGTCTAATTGGAAGTTTACATTAAAGTTTGAAGGCGCGGGGGTCCAGTTGGCAAAGACAGCGAGACAATGATCTGAACGTCACTGGTTCGGTGCCCGTCGCTGACAAATCCCCCGCGGTGTACATTAATGGCGGCTGGTGCATGAAAATTCTGTCGTGGCTGCAATGTCCTTCAAATTATCAAATTTACCTCTGGAGGTGCTGGATCAAGTGGTCCGGTCTCGTCACTTGACTCGGTTCAAAATTCACGGACCAAGTAGAAGTCCAACCTCTCTTGAGGCAATGGCACCCTCTCTTCTGCGTATAGAGCTTTGCACTATTCGTAGACACGACAAGAAATAAACAACATTAAAGTTTTGCTGTAATTTATTTTATTTTGTCATTTTCTGTCTCCTTTAGCTTTTATCTGCATTTTCCTTACCTTTTATTTTTCAGTTTCAGTCTTCAAAAACGCCTTGCCTTTCAAGTATTTCTGTGATGGATGATAGCAACGTTGTCCCTGAGCGCCGTGAAGTTATCATTGTAGTGCAGTTTGTTGGAATGTACACTAGGGTGGAACGAAAAAAACTTTTTTTTAAATTTCAATATGCTCTAGTTTTCAAAAGTTGCCTTTTAACAAAATAAAGACGGAAATTAAATGTTAGCGTAATTGGTGCATGTTTTCAGTTAGCGCAAGAAGGGCAAACTTTTGGTTTTTATTAAATTTTTGACAAATTTCGCAATTATTTTGAAATTGAATACACTTGTAGTACAAAAAAGTAGCAAAATATGTAATTTAAACATTCCTTTTGGTCAGGAGATCTGCTAAAAAGATTATATAATACGTTTTACTTCACAAAAATAGTACACATAAAGGCACTTAAGGATGAGGCACTTAAAAGACACTCGGACATCACGGTGGAACGAAATTTTTTTTTTCGGAGTTTCAATATGCTCTAGTTTTCAAAAGTTGTCTTTTAAATTTAAAATTAAGAATATAAATTTTTTTTCTCTACTAAAATATTTTCAAGTGCCGCAAAGGGCTTCAAAATGGATATTTTTATGAAAAAGTGATTATATTTGTATTTTTTGTTAATTTCTTTTATAGTATATTAAAATAATGTATATTTTCAGTAAATAAAATATTCAAAATATGATATTTTGACAGAAAACTTGCATATTCTAAGTATTTCTAATTGTTAGATGTCATAACAGAACAACTGATTTTGTGGAATTTCGCGATTTTCATCATATTAATTTTACATTAGCATATTCTTATAATACACATTGGAATGAAAGAAAAACAATTTTTAATTGACGGACATTAGTTAAAATAAATCACACTTATTTAGAAAAATATTAATGTAATGTCTATTAAGGCAAAACATTATTTTGAAAAAAATATTCATGTTTTTCAAAAGTCCATATTAATCACACATCGTTTCCATTACTTATTTCACTGACACATTGAATTGTTTTTTTGTTTCAAATTTTGGCATTATTTTTTTAGAATGTAGTTTTGTTTTTATCAATGCATCTCTTTGAGAAGTGCCACGAACGAACAAGGATGACCAGGTAACTAATTTAACAATCCTTTCTACTACTTGTGTGTGACATGGAATGTTGTTGAAGTCAATAATTTGTTTCTCGTGATCAGATTCTTTTGCTTCCTTTATAAACAGTTTTAGTTTGTCATCAGAAACATCCCTCGTCATAGGAGGTTATGTTACTTTAACATCATTCCATTCAATCATATCAATATAATCCTTGGCATCAAAGTTTATACGTGGAACTAAATTCTTTCTGATGCCTCCTTCATTTTCCGCCCTTGCTTTTAGAATACGGCATAATCCAAGCTCTCTTACATGACTCCGATCGTCTAATATCATACAAAGGAGGAGATTTTCAGAAGCGGCAAAGTATGCATTTCTTTGAATGACAGGGTCAATTACATTTTTAAGAGTCTGATTGAGGTAACGTGAATATCTTACAAGTTTCCACAAGTGCTTCTATCCATGGATACAAGATGGTTTCAGCTTTATGTTAAACCAAATTGGTGCATAAACTTTCAAAATGTAATCAGTCAGTATTCGGAGATTTTTTACAGGACATTCTGTTCCCACATACAAGCGAAGTATTCGGTTTGCTAATGTAAGCCATCGTGAATGACAAAAGTTTCCTGGTTTTCTCATGGAGAAATCAGAAGAGCACTTTCCAACAGAGATTGCATTATACATTTCTAACAAATATTTTGGGTCCACACTTAAATCATCCTTAATTTCTAGTAATGTAATGTTATTGTCAATAGGTGAAAATTCAATTACTGGAAGTTCAGAGCAGTTTTCTAGTTGTTTAAGAATTTCTCCTCCAAATTCATTTGGGCCTTTAGTTTTTCCATCTAGGAAACAAAATAGGTGACGAAGGGGCAGTTCATTTAAATTATTGACTTCAACAACATTCCATGTCACACACAAGTAATAGAAAGTTTCTTTCATTCCAATGTGCATTATAAGAATATGCTAATGTAAAATTGATATGATGAAAATCGCGAAATTCCACAAAATCAGTTGTTCTGTTATGCCATCTAAAAATTAGAAATACTTAGAATATGCAAGTTTTCTGTCAAAATATCATATTTTGAATATTTTATTTACAGAAAATATACATTATTTTAATATACTATAAAAAAATTAACAAAAAATACAAATATAATTACTTTTTCATAAAAATATCCATTTTGAAGCCCTTTGCGGCACATGAAAATATTTTAGTAGAGCAAAAAAATTGTATATTCTTAATTTTAATTTTAAAAGACAACTTTTGAAAACTAGAGCATATTGAAATTCAGAATTTTTTTTTTCCTTCCACCGTGATGTCCGAGTGTCTTTTAAGTGCCTCGTCCTTAAGTGCCTTTATGTGTACTATTTTTATGAAGTAAAATGTATCATGTAATCTGTTTAGCAGATCTCCTGACTAAAAGGAATGTTTAAATTACATATTTTGCTACTTTTTTGTACTACAAGTGTATTCAATTTCAAAGTAATTGCGAAATTTGTCAAAAATTTAATGAAAACCAAAAGTTTGTCCTTCTTGCGCTAACTGAAAACATGCACCAATTAATCTAATATTTAATTTCCTTCTTTATTTTGTTAAAAGGCAACTTTTGAAAACTAGAGCATATTGAAATTAAAAAAAAAGTTTTTTTCGTTCCACCCTAATGTACACGTCTCTTGAAGAAGATTGCTGTATACCAGGCCTATACAACATACGGCCCACGTGCCATATACGTCCCGCCAACACTCAATCTGCGGCCCGAGAAACTTTTTGTATAGACGCATGATATTACAAATCTAAAAAATGCGATATATTACTTTTAGATTTATAATATTACGAAAAGAAATTGTAAGCAATGAATATTAATATTTATTTTATTTTAAAAATATTCAATTATTTATTTTTTGTTAGGTAAAGTATTTTTCTCTTTTCCATCTATCCAATTTTCATGCTGCACGCAATATCTTTCCAAATTGCCCTTATCACATTTCAAGCTGAGCAGACCTGCTCTATACGTTTGAAATTCGAATTGCATGATTATTTTTCATGGTATAATGACTGTATATGGTTATTCCTCTTTTTAGACAGGCTTTCGGCTGAAATTACTATATATCGCAAGACAACTTTTCGATACCTGGTATTGAACCATCCTTATTCAATATTGCATCCTCGTTGAATCCATTATTCTACTCAGATATTTGTCTTTTACAGGAGGTCCATTAGAATACGATCTTCAAATTTAACAGCTCTTCTGCTATGAATAGGATCAAAACTTCTCTTACTACTTGCTATAAATGGGTGGGTCTTAAATCCCCATAGCACCGTATCCTGACCCATAAGTTGGTTTATCTGTTTGAAAGCAATGCACAGTTTTTATACTGAAATGTTGCTGAGAACAAAAATAGAAGGTTAACTTAATGGTTGGAAAAAAAATTAAATAAAGAAATGTGTAATGCCCTGTTATGTCCATTGCAAAAAAAAGCGAAGCTTATTATTCAAAAGAAAACGAAGTTTATATTTCAGACGGTACTTTATTGACTGTGAAATACGTTTATGATGGAGATCTAGAATGATCACACTTTTCGCATAACAATCATTCTTTTCTTTGTTGTTGGTAATGCCACTTGACCGACAGCAACATTAGATCAAGTCCCGAAGGCTATGGGCGATGAAGGTGAGGCTCCTATTTTGACTGGCACCACAAGGGTCGGACACCGACTTGGCCAAAGGACCAGTCCCATAATTTTGAACCGAAACAAGTGACGAGACCAGAACACTTGACCCCGCACCTCAAGAGGTAATTTTGAGAACTTGGAGGACATTGCAGCCATGACAGATTCTACGTGCACCAGCCGCCATTAGTGTACACGCCAGCGAAGAGCATCGAACCAGTGATTTTAAGTTCACTAGCTCGCTGCCCTTGCCAACTGGACCACTGCGCCCCATCCTTTTCTTTTTTTTCTGAATAAAAACATAACAAAACCTGTCGGGAAAGGCAATGTTACATTTAATACCCTAGGCCGATATCTAACAATTGAACTACTGAGTGATTACATTTAACAACCCTACATTTTAACCTACTATAAGAGAGACAGATAAGCCCTATAGTCTATGGAAAATCCCTTTTTCCTACAGGGCGTTTTTGAAACGACCACATTGGTCTCAACATCCTTATTCATATTTTTTTCTCTCATTAAAAACGAACTATGGCCAAGGCAGAAATGTAATAACGGTTATTAGCATCCTCGGTTAATATTCCAAATACTAAAATCAACATGCCATGTCATTAAATAACCTTACAAAGCTTCCAAATTGTAATAAGAAAAATTATTCACTCCATGCTTAGTAAAAACCTGTAACATTCACTACTTGTTGAAGAATATTTTATGCTAGACAACTACTCAGATTCCCGAAATCTAGGGTCGAAAATTACGAAAACCTCTTCCATTTATTTGTCAGAGGCAACGAACAAAGATTTTAGTGTTTTTTGTTTTGAAAGTACAGTGAAGTCTGTTGTGACTTGTTCTGTCATTAGAGCTTCTAATCTTATTACAGACACTAAATTTAGTAACGATTCGAGAACAAATTAGGAAGTAGTTTCCAACATGCTTTTACCTGTAAGGAAGTTTTAATGCACTGCTTTAAGCGCACTTATATGCTGTTAAGAGAATTATACGAAATACTTATATTTGTTACACCATTTGATATTTTAATATTTCGGAAAATTTCCCACTTTGGCTCAATGAATTTAAGTCTTTAAAATTTTAAAAGCATATTATCTGTTTATGTGTTTGTTGGAAGTACAATAAAAATTAGGTAAAAATCTAATATTTAAAACGCATATTTTTCAAAGAGGACTTAGAAGGTTGAAAAGTTCCAGGACTTAGCTCGTGAAAAATAATTTATTAAACAAAGCACCTAATGGTCCAAAGTCTTGTCAATTTTTTTCCCCTCGGGTATCTATGCACAGCTATCACTCTTTCTGGAGCTCTTGGAAGCAAGTAGAAAAAGCATTATCCCGGATGCTTCTTGTAATAGGATTTCTTTTTAATTAAGATTAACTTTTTGAAGATGAGTATGTGTTTAGTGACACACCTTGCCAAGGCATTAATTAAATAAACCGCTAACTAAGGAAATCACCATCACCAACCAATGATCGTATAGGGGATTAACTTTTCTAAAAACACAATTGATATATACCACACATTAAATTAACACACAGGACATAATATATATAATACATTGATTTATTAACACACTACATAATTACAAAATTCATTTACATTCCTAAATACTAATATGGAATATCATATCAACCACTA
This sequence comes from Dolomedes plantarius, assembly GCA_907164885.2. Classification (NCBI taxonomy): domain Eukaryota; kingdom Metazoa; phylum Arthropoda; class Arachnida; order Araneae; family Dolomedidae; genus Dolomedes; species Dolomedes plantarius. The sequence continues at coordinate 157,785,846 of OU015492.1, forward strand.
GCTAAGTTCTGCTTATCATAATCTTACTTACACATATTCCAATTATCCTACGTTCCCTATCAGCAATTATCTATTCAACGCTACCTCTTCGCTACTTCTCAACTTACGCTTATTATCAAATCATTTAACATTCATTGAAATTAACGTTACTTCTACATTAATACATTTCTACCCAATATGTAAACTTTCATTGAGCCAATAATATTCATTAAAGTTAACGTTACTTCTACATTAATACATTTCTACCCAATATGTAAACTTTTATTGAGCCAATAATATTCATTAAAGTTAACGTTATTTCTACATTAATACACTTCGACACAATATGCAAACTTTCATTGAGACAACGTGTTAACAGACACGAAAAGTTAGGATAAAGGTCACATACCGCTATGCTGATTAACTCAGTTGCCGCTCGTTGAGGCTATCGGTTCAGGCGTTGTTCCATGGGAGACTTTCTTCGTCGTAGCGCAGACACATTCGTAGGGCATTGGGGACTCACTACTCCGTCGTTTTATCAAGGGGCTCGCTCCATCTTTCGGGTCATCTTGGCGGGAATGGCTCCATCCAGGCCTGGGCACATATTTTGAAAGACCCATGATTTGGGCACTCGCTTGCCGGTTTGACGAAAGCATCAGTTTCGCCATCTGTTGACTTATATAGGAATCTTTTTATTATAAGTTTTTTTTTTTACTTCTACGTAATTTAGTATGTTTTAAAATCTGAATTACATATATAACACAGGATTTAAAGAGATTTTAACAAAATAAATAAATGAATAAATTGAAATAAGTATATTATTGAATTTTAAATTTACTTTCTTCAAATATCCACAATAATTTTAATTTTTAAAATTTTAATATGTTAATTAGAAAATAAATGTATTTAATAAGCTTTAATTAAAAAAATTAAGTTGCAAAAATTAAAAAAATTAAAGTTTTAAATTCCAATAATTTAAATTTATTTTAATATATAATTTTTAAAAAATCAAATTTTAAATTAATCAAATTTTAAAAATATAAAAATTTATTTTAATTTGGTTACATTTTTATGCTAAATTATTGAATAAATGAGGAAATGATGCTGAGTATGAAGGAATGTCAAATCACTATTAAAGTTGACTATTTTCATATAACAAACTAGTTTTGATGTAATTATTAGTAGGCAAGAATAATACATTATTTTAATAATGGTTTATTTAATTATAGTAAAAATTTTATCCATAAATAGGCACATGTAAAATTTTTTATCAAGAAATTTATATTGGCTTTCTCTGCTATTACAAGGTGCAGGCTGGGGCAGTTCATATTTTATACCTATCAAGTTGTAAGCATGAATGTCCTTTGTTGAGGGTCATGCATATCTGTAGTTTCCTGTTGAAACCATTACATTTATAGTGAAATTTTCAATGTCTACTAATAGGATCTCTCTAGGATACAGTGTTTTATCATAATTTATTATCACCTACTCACCAACTTTGTATTTAGTGTTTTTGACCTTTTGATCTTTCTTTGCTGTAGATTTTTTTTTGTTTTATTTCCATAATTTAATTGAAAATAAGTGCATTTGAAAATCTTGCACTGAAAGCAAGAAAGTGAATGAAAGTCTAGTACTGTATGTGTTGAAGTATATACAATCTGATAAAAATGGTTCTAAATCTTTTTCAAAACAAATATGATTACTTTCAATTATACAAAGCAAGTACGATTACTTACACATCTAAAATTTTTTTTCTAATTTTCTAGGCTTTAAAACATATTGTATTAAGTAATTTCGTGTTTTCAAATCAGGAATACTGTATTCAATGCAATATTTTAACATAAACCCATACAGATCCCACTTTCAAACTTATACAATTATTTCAGTACTATATAAAGTATTATTCAAAAAAATTTGAAAATTTTTGAAGCTGCGCATTTTGAAAAATTCAAATTTTAAATTCAAACAAAATAAATTTTTCTAAGCCCTAATTGTGTTATATATCATTGAAAAAGGTCTTGAAAATTGCTTTGAAATGCCACCAATCTTAGCTCTCTAGCTCTTATTGTTGAAATTATTTGGATAATTGAATTAAAACACAAGGAGTGCGGTAACGAAGAAATGAAAACATTCTTTCACTTTTGAATGTATTTGATTTCGTAATGTCATTTCGTAATGTCTGAATGATTATATTTGGATGTAAATATATTTATACATAGCATATTTATACATGTATATAGCGTAATACATGAATATATAATATATTTATATTAAATTGAAATAGATTGAATTTGATTGTTAAATTTGAATTTATTCTTATTTAGTGAAATAGACTGCAAAAATGTTTTGCACTTGAGTAATTTGTATGATTTTTTAATCTGATTTTCTTTAATTTCAGTGACGCTATCTACTGGCAAAATAAACTAATAACATAGGTTTATAATTGAATCATCTTGCCTTTTTTCGTTGGCTTTGCAAAATATGAAGTAACAAATTTAGCATTTTTAAATTATTAATTAGTAAATAAATCAAAATTATTGTGGATATTTGAAGAAAGTAAATTTAAAATTCAATAATATACTTATTTCAATTTATTCATTTATTTATTTTGCTAAAATCTCTTTAAATCATGTGTTATATATGTAACTAGCATTATTGCCCGGCGTTACCCGGGAAGATATATAGATATAAAATTTTTTCATGCATTCCATCAAAAAACTACTGGGCTGCACCCCCGCTCTTCATGTTCATCTGGCCAGCTGTGTTTATTTGGGGAGCCAGGGCCAAAGGTCATTCCCAACCCATTTCCTCCCGAGCAATGGAATTTGCCCCCCCCCCGTAACCCCCCAAACCCTCTCTCTTAACGCAGCTGGTTGTGGGGAAAGGGCTCCACAGGTGGTCACGCACCTCTTAGAGGCACAAAAATCATTAAAAAATTAATTTTCAAAAACTAATTGAGCCCCAAATTTCGTTTTTCCTGATCTAAGTTTCTCGGGTCCTAAACATTAACTGTGCCGAATTTGGTCCCGGTGGGTGAAACAGTCTGTGATAAATCTTTATCATAGATCTTTATAACGGACAAATAAACAGACGAGCTCTTATATATATATATAGATTCAGATTTTAAAACATACTAAATTACGTAGAAGTAAAAAAAAAAACTTATAATAAAAAGATTCCTATATAAGTGAACAGATGGCGAAATTGATGCTTTCGTCAAACCGGCAAGCGAGTGCCCAAATCGTGTGTCTTTCAAAATATGCGGCCGGGGCTCTTAACTGTCTGCTGCCTGTCAATGCCATTCTATGGTGGGACGGGTTCCGTCACTGCCGGGGCTCTCAGCTATCTTCTCTTAATTTTCATTCTGTATGCTTTCTTGTCTCTTATTGGGCGCAGGCCTACAGCCAATGTTTTTATTTAACCTCTTGTCGTTGACTCAACTCGTTCGTGGGGGCGCCAACATATCTTTTTTGCACTTGCACGGTCTCACACTTTTTTCCCATGGATTCCTTCACTTGGGGGGGTTTCATTTAAAACTGGGTTAGGCTCTTAAATCTGCGGGAGTCCCATCACCTCGCCCTGCAGCTGGCCTTCTACCTCTTAAATCTCCTTTATTCTCTTTCACATGTCAACAAACTCTCTTGACTTTTCATTTTATTGCCTCTCTGCACCCAATATTTCCTTTCTTTCTTTCACAGCACTTAATGTCACGAACCACTGTGACACTTCTCAGCATATCTGTCACACCCCTTTTGGATTGCTGCAATATCTTTACGACGCTTCCCTTTCCTAAAGCGACAGGTCAGGTTGATATGGAGGTTGTGGTAGAGCAGGGATACACTGAGGGTTTTTACCTAGCTTAACGCAAAACTCTCTGTTCGTGTAACATCCAACTGAATGAGCCAACAAGCCGAACAGTGGGTTACTAAGCACAGTCCTGCCAACTAGTGAGTTTACACGGAAACACTTCCAAGGCCATGTCTATCAGATGGGGGAATAACACCCATTTCTTGTGCTTGAATATCACAGGTAAAGAATAAAAAAAATCAGTCCTGGAACTTTTCTGACATAGGTTATATATAATTCATAGTCATATAAAATGCAGATTTTGAACTGCCGTGCAAGGCAATTTCGAGGAGTGCGTACATGAATCAAAACTTTTCGAAAGTAGCATTACCCAACATGCAATGGAAGAAATGAAGGCAAATAATCGTTTTCTCAGATGTTCTACATGCATAAATAATATACTAATAATTTATTATTTTTCAGGATAGGCCCCGAGCGTTGATTACATTCCAAACGATATAACATAAGACTCTTGTGGAGGATAGAAAAAGATATTAACACACGCAATATTAAATTTGTATCCAGTGCAAACGTGTCTACAATTAAGTTTAAATATTAAAGTACGTTTCCTACTAATGTTTAATTGTGGCTATGCTAATAACTATCACAGTGCTAACAATGCAAATCTCATCAATGCGTTTTCCATACAATTTTACGTATTGTAGACTTGAAATCTTAAATGACTTTTGCAAGTTAATTAGAAAATTGGATGAAAACAAATTCCCCATTTCTCATACATTCTTGAGCAAATGTCTTAAGATAATCCCTTAAGTAATGTAACTTCGTTCAGAATTCTAATGGGCTTTCAAAGACAGTAACTTAGGCTATGGAATTTTAATGAATTCACATAAGACGACTTAAAGGGGAGAAGCAAATAAAGTTTTATACTTCTACCTATTAAGAAAGCTATCTTCCTTAACACGTATGCCTACGACGCTCATTTATCTCTGACACTGTAAATAGTATCTATTTATAATAGCAAAATAACTATTTTGATTAAGAATTTGTTGAACGTAACAATGACATTCTTGAAAACACAATAGTTTGAGCTGTATTTTCTATTTTATTTTACTGTTATCTTTGCTAGCCTAGATATAGAAATTTCCAAGTAGCTTTAGGACAACAGAATTCAGCCTCAAAAGTAACAAATTTGTTTCAAACTTGCTAGAGCTTCAGGTATTGTTTAATTTTCAGGTATTGTTTAATTGTTAAGTTTTCAAACTGCTGGGGATTATATGCTTTATTAAACAACTTATGAATTAAAAAATATTATAATTTTTATGATAATGAAACTTATACCTTTCCTTTAGAAATTATACTGCATAAAATAATTTATCCCTTGGCATAGATTTTCCAAAACCGTTTAAAACAATTGTTTTATAAAACTAGATGGTATTTTAGACCGAGCAATTTAATGGCTGAGTATTAACCTTTTTTTGCATGGCTTTTAATTTTCAAGGGTGTTTTTTAATTTTTGTCATAGTTATAGGATATTAATAAAATTTTTTTCTATACAATTTTTCCGTGATATTTTCTATTTCCGCATCATCTTTTAATTGAAATTCTTACCTTGCATTGTATACAGTATTGAAGAAATAACCACATGGATATTTTTTAAGCATGTAATGGCCTGTAATATCCTAGCGGGATTTTCAGATGAAAATCTGATGACAAAAACTAATTAATAACGGAAAATTGAGAGTGAAATTTTACTCTTTTGCCCCAGAAAAGTAATGAATTGCGTTACTACACTATTCTTTTTAAAATTCACAGATGAACACTAATCTAAAATGTTTACTGAAGAAATGTTTATTGAAGAAGTTTAGCGAATAGTAGTAAAATAGTGATACAGGAAAATACGCGTGTAGACTTTCAGAGTGCTTTTTTAGTTAGTCAAAGAGAGCAGAATATTCGGGTCACTGCTCTAGCATTCATGTTTGGCATTCTGCATGAAAGTTGTTTCCCAAAATCTCCGAATTCTCAAACAGCATTTTTCAAAATACTATGTAAGGTATTTTTTTAATTTTCAAGTCAGGTCATGGTTCTTCTGAAATGGCCCTAACATTTAGTGTCTTATCATACTTCAAATGTATTCGGCTGGTAGTGATGTAAAAAGACAAAGCTGAATCGCTGATGTATAACAGAGATTCAGCTATGTGAGATTCAGTATGTGAGACATGTTTTTTCTCGTCAATATGCTGTTGAACTGATCTTCCTAGAAAATTTCCATTTCTTTTTTTTTTAACTTAAAGCTGTAGTAAATATGTTGATTTTCAACAATACTGTCAAAGTTTATTAACAAGTGAGAATTATTGTGACTGCTTCAAGATTAAATTAAATTAAAGCAACTTACAGAAAACGACTTCCCGTCAAAGGAGACGACCTAAAAATTGTCCCCCAAAAACAACCTCTCCAATCAGAAATAAAACTTGCTGCCATAGAATTAAAATGAGGGCAAATGAAAAATAACACTTAAATTCACATGACCAAAAGAAAAGGCTTGACCATTATATTTTTAAACTTAACAACAATTTATTCAGACATTACATGATTTAACGTTACAATAATTATTACCCTTAAGACTATCCTCATCATACATAAAATCTACACTGATCCATTTCGTTATTTATATATATATATATACCTATAAATACATTAATCACTATTGGTACACAAACATATTACATGAGAACGGGTGGCTGGCGACCAGTAGATATGTAACACTTTATATGAGCTCATAATAAATATAAAAAAAAATGCATATTACCTAAGTTGATTTTAAGAAAGGGGAAGGAAAGGCTCATAGGAGAGATCAAAAAAGGAAGGCAATGCCACGTAGACTAAGGCCTCTCAGGCTCTTTCTTATCAAGCATTCTTCATGGATGACGATCGTCCCAGGGAGCTCCCGGCCAAGAGAAAAAAAAACGTCCAAAATGCTCTCCGTCTGCTTACCCCTCAGGACCCCCGCTTCGCCTGCGCCGTAACACGGGATAAACTTAAAATAATCCCACCCCGCGCCGAGCACTGAGTCCAGATGATTTCTTCGAACGCCAATATTCTTTCATATTTGTGGAAGTTAAATGGCCAATTATTTTTTTCTTCAATTATTTCTTGGTCTCGGGTTAGATTTTCTTCAATGATTTATTTGCTTTCTTGCATGACGGACCCCGCCGTTCACACCACTGTATTCTTCCGCGGGCGGGACGGACGGAAAAGCGACTGATGGCCGAGTCATCAACATTCCAAAGATCTGTTACAAAGATCACTGCTTTACCCCTATATCGAGGGTCCTGGGAATGTGAGAGCCGAGAAACGGCGCACAAGAAAGTATTGAATAACTGCTTAACCACAGAGAGAAAGAGGTGTATCAAGGAATTTACAAAGTTTTAAGGGGAAAATGGAATACAAGAACATTTACCTTTAAACATAATAAATTAAATTTTTAACTACTTATCAGCCAGCCACCAGTACAAAACAGCCACCTTACAATTTTCTATTATAATAATAATTATTATTATTATCTTTATTTAAGCGCAACTGCGCACACAATAACCAGTACTTCCTACATTAAATAACAACTTTAAACACATAACCACTGCGAGGAGTGTTGAACAAGACCAATACAATTCCTTAATTGTAGCACAACAACAGACATAACTTCCAACTATTACATATTACAAGCAAACGTACAAATATCCCTAAATGACAAGTTTGGGGGTTCTAAATGAACCGTAACAACATCCCTCTTGTACGAAAAAAAAGTTTTTTAACGAAGTGAAAAAAGTTTTTCAATCTCCCTTTTACCGAGACAAAATAGACCACCCAAAATACACTAAAGAAGTTACGTTGGGTACACACTCACTGTTATACCTTCGTAAAAAAATATGGATCACTAACCATTATTTGTGTTCTTGTATTCACCATTATTTGTGTGGTATTCACCATTATTGTGTATCTTGTATTCACCATTATATGGTCCGATTAAGTAAACAGCTCCCTCCAGCGTAAGGTTTGCGCTTCCGGTCATACATTCCTATGTGATTATTGCTCGACATGATGCCTTCTATCACCCCTCTGAATTTGTAGGTCGAATTTTGGAACACCCTGTATATATATATATATATATATATATATATATATATATATATATATATATATATATATATACATACAAAAGAGTTAAGCAACGATAAGTAATCCTACGTTAATAACCCTCGGTAGTTTCGTTAGAAGAGACTACCTGAATTCTTTTATTATATTTTGGACATATATTTTCGGAGGTATTTGTCCTGAGACGTTCACATAATACGTATATCTTGGAAATTATTGACTACTTTTTTACTGGGAGCTCCATACATGTGAGTCAATATTATTCCATAGTGCTACCTCAATTTTGATCGAACACCCAAAAGGTGACATCTGGAGGACTCGTACCGTTCCCCATCCCTCTGATCACATGGAAGTACTTTGCGGTCTAAGGATTTAACATGCCCATATCCGGCCTGGTTACGAAAGTATTTGCTCGCCGGGCTTTGAACTGAGCATAGTACATACAAATTACCACACAAGATCTATCTTCTTTTTTCCTCAAGTTCGTCCTATCCGTTAAAAATGAAATCTTTGGCACAATTCTTTTAGACGAAAAGAGTGTGCAACTGGAATAAATCCAAAATTAACTTCCCTTATGTAAACATACCTTTCTTTATGTGTATTTCCTTCTGTATACAATCTATAGTTTGATGCATTTCAATACAATATCCCCCAGATGGTTACAAATTTTCCATTTAAGAAGATAAGAAACAATAAGTTTCTCTCATTCATTTGGTATGTTTAACTTCTACAGGAAAACAAACCCGGTTAACAGCGATTAAATAATAGAGATGAGCTGTCAGTTATTTGTGTTCTTGTATATTTTGTTCATGTTGTTTTGACTCATAATTACCTGCGACTTATAAATGTCTGATCTGGAGGAGGAAATGGAACTGACAGGCTTTCTGTCCAAGATTCTTAAAGATGGTTGCATGTCCGGGAACACAGTCCCTTATATTTTCCTTTTCGGGACTGTATTCATTAATATTTGATAAAAATAACTATGATCCTCATTATTACTCTCTCGATCAAAATGAGTTTCTTTTTACTCTTTGAACGAAGCCATTGCAAGCGTATTAATACACATTAATATATTGGCCCAGTAATTTTATTTATATTCAGTTACAGACTCCTAAATAAGATACCCCATTACTGTTTATCAAAATAGGAGCAAGATTTAATTTATTATTTCAATTGTCAATGTTTTGCTTGTGTTCATCTCTTGAACTGAATTATTTCACTTTCAATGTAGAATTTGATGTATTAAAAATCAAAAATCCAATACATTATAAAGGATTTCTCAATTTTCTAAACACATTCAAAAAAGGCACTTCATCCATTTACATCTACAAGAATGACAGAATGACAGCCGTTCATTGAAAGGTTTATATTTCGTTCAACTCAGCACATTTTATATTTATCGAATACATTAAGGAAATTAATTGAAAGAACCCTGAAGCATTCATATCTCAATCCACAATGCACACGAAACTCCCTTTTACAGTATACTATCGTGCCACTTAAGCACTAAATATAGTATAAATGAACGTAACCAGTTGCTTTGCTTCCATTAGCCCTTATTGCAGTTGATTTCAGCTGTTCATTAATCACGTTAATGTAATATCCAGTAGAATGATTCATTGTAGCAGAGTGCTTTTTTATCGCTGTGAAAAAGAGTATATTGTTACAGTTTAGTAAAGCTAGGTATTTCAGCATTTGATAATGTCTGAAAAATATTTCTGAGGCTAAGAAAAATAATTTTGAGTTTTGCGATTGTATTACTCAATCATGTTAGGAGAAACTATGGAATTGAATAGACCAGATTTTTACCCTGACAACTTTACTCCATCTATCTATTGCTTTACTGCATTTAAAGTTTGAGGTGTTTCAGTTTGAACCCGAATTCGCATTAATCTCACGAGATTTAAGAAGGCAGGGCTACGCTATCTAATAGCCTTACTATAATTTAAATATAGTTTATTTTCTAAGATAACTGTTGCAGTATGCATATTCATCCCTTCAGAAGTTAGTATATGTATAAGGTAGGATAAATCTGTGTTCAGACAGCGAGATAGGAGTGAGGATGCCAGTTAGCTGTAAACGTTTATCTTTTAGCTTTTGTTAGAAGTTCACTGCCTTGTTATTAGAGTTTATTTATTTTTGTTTATCGAAAGTTTCGGTTTTTTAAAATAAACGTTTAGTTATTTTTAAAGACGCAATTATTTTTTTCTTCCTCCTGTTGTCTTACAACTTTCATTTGAGCAATTTTTATTTTAGATTCAACTTTTACTTTATTTGTCAAGATACTTATTTTGTAGGAAAGTTGAAACAATTCAATAATGTTGAATCAATAATATTTCTATTCAGCTGTTTCTTTAGAAAGTCAATTAACAGCAAACTCGCCGGCAGAAATTTTGAGATTATCAGTTTTTCGCTTCCAGTGAGGTTTAATTTTTAATACTTTTAGAGTTACACAAAAATTGATCGTAATAATACGAACATACACTAGTTAGTTAGTTGGTTGCTTGGTTTGTTGGAGTTTCACCGAGACGCATCTTTCTCATCTGAAACAAGAAAAAAAATTTAATTTTTCCTCGAATTAACCGTTTTTACGTGACATGAAATTCCCGAATTCCTCACAACTTTAAAATTCGAGTAATTGCCACATGATAGAAAGGACCAAAGAATCAGGAAGCGGTAGTTAAGGAGGAAGAAGAAAAGCATTCTAAATTTTAACTCTAGCCGATTTTTTGGAGTGCAAAATAGACTAACTGATTTTGAATATCCTCACAATAATGGCACTGATATCACTGAATGCTAAAAGTTTCCAAGCGCTCTCCACTAGATAATTCCTGCCGTCCGAGATAGTAAGCTATTTTAAACAGAGTCCAGAATATATATTATTTAACATTTTAAGGAGGTCCAAGACTCGAAATGGTTTATTTTAAAAATTTACTTAACTCTCGTAAGAATATTTCTCTTTTAAATAGCAAAAGTGATTTTATATAACATCCGTACATATTACATAAAAATTTTGTTTAAAATGCAAAACAAACTTAAAGCACGTGTAAATTTTTATATATCAGCTAAACAAATAGCTCCGTTTGAATAATTTTTTGTAATTTTGTACTTAGTAAAAGACTAAAAATAGTTAACCACGATTTATAAAAAAACATGTATAAAATTTTCAACATATTTTAAGGGAGGAAATCATCTATTTTTCAGAGTAAATTTTACATGTGGGAGGGTGTTTGTTAATGAACGGGAGTTATTCGTGATAAAATGTCGTGTTTTCCATTTATTTATTAATGTTTAATGATTGATAACAATTGTTTAACGCTTTATAATTTATACTTAATTATTTAACGGGTACTTCAGACGTAATATCTGCTATTTATTCTATGCTAAGGTGACTGCCTACGTTTCGAGTCAGTTTTTTGAAAAAATAATTTTTTAAGAATTTTTTTTTGTATTTTATGGTAAGATAGCACTTAGAAATTAAAAAATAAACAAAAACTTAGCTGTAAATACCATATTTTTTATAAATTGGTCAATTTGAAGTAATTTGTAATGAAATATAGCTAAAATGCCTATCATTTTGCACAAAATTCTAATGCTACTATTTTAATTTCCTTCTCTCACCTGATACATATGACTTCAGACAGATCTTCAAAATGACCTACAATCTAAGAGAAATTTTAGAATGCAAAAATAATACAGACAATTTTATGTTCCAATATGAAAATTTTCCCAAATTCGTCATTCCTTTCCTTATAAAAACAGCCCCAAATAAAAATATATTTTTTATACATCAATTATTGTACGTCATTTCATTAAAAATGGCATATAAAACATTTCCTCAAAATTTTATCAAATTATATGCATTAATATGGGAAATATCGTGATAACGGTAGAGATTTGTGTTAGAAACATAATTCTGAGAAAAACGCATTTAAAGTTGTTTGTCACTTCAATTTTGTAGTAACCGATGTTTTTTTAAAAAGCTATAACTCTGCTTCTAATTGGTGTAGAATGAAAATCCAAACGGTTTTGAAAAGAGAAAAGATTAAATTACACGGTTCTTGCAAAAAAATAAAATTGACCAAAATTGACAAAAAATGACATTTATAACGTAGGCAGTCAACGTAAGCAGTCAACGTAGGCAGTTTCTACGTAGGCAATATTGTGTTTTCTAACGAACATGTTGTTAAAATAGTCCTACTGGCTCATAAGAATTACTTGATATACAACTGGAGCACCTAGGCCAACACTATTTCAAAAGATAATGACTAGAAAATCATTATAACCAGCCGTTTGGATATTTGCATCCAAAAGATGATAACATTGCTGAATTTATTTTTGCTATCCGTTCTCTACAAAACTGTGTGATATTTCGGATACGGTCGAAGTTTAAAACATTAGAAATATTTCTGTCGTCAATAATTCTGATGGGTTCAATTTTCCCTTCATTATTGGAAAACGATTAAGCTACTTAACATTCTTGTCGTGATTGACCTGCTTGACATGTAATTAGCAAACCTTAATTTACAACAGCCCGGAATAGAGGAGAAAAGAGTAAAAACGAATATAAGCTTGTTAAGCGCTTACTTCGTAGGTATTAAAATGTACTAAGGAAGATAGGTAAGAAGCTACTATATTGTGTTTTGTTTGAAAGTAAAATTTTGATTCTTTGCCAGTAAATGTAAGAAGGGGGTATACATTTTTTTTAAACAATGCGGAGGCACTTGTAGTGAAGACATTCGCCTATAATTCACAGCTGTTTTGCTGGCCATTTTATTAGGGAGGAACCATATAGGCGGATCAGCATTAACCCCTATGAAGGGATGACACGAACGGAGGAATTTTTAGTGGCGCTACGCCGGGTATCGATCCGAGCACCCTCAGCTCCTAAACCAGCGCGTTGTACCACAAGGCCGCCACGGCCCCAAGGGGACACACATAAAATATCTTAATTTTAAATCAGTCTGTTTGTTATAAAGATTTTAATATTTAAAATGTTTGTGAATGCACATAATAACAGTTTGTATTGCAGAAATGTTGCTCTGTATTTTGGTTTATAAATCATCTTTTTTTTCAAAGTGATTCCGTTCTACAAATAACCTTTAATCATTTAAGCCTGTTAAAGAGCGACAATGACATAAGCGATATCTAAGAAAAAATTTACCATAAAAGTTATTTTATATTGCAACTATATTTTATATTATATTTTATATATTTTTATTTATTTATTTTATTTATTTTACTTATTTTATCCATTTATTTATTTTATCTATTTATTTTTATTTATTTTACTATATTTTATATTATTTTATATTACAACTCTACACATCATGTATGCACATAATCTATTCGAACGTCTTTGTTAATCTATATACACTGCTCAAAACAATTAGGGGAGCACATGGTTTTAACGAAATTATGCAAATACTTACACCGATAAGTAACATAAAATAAATCATCCATAATTTTAAACCTAGCAGGAAACAGAAGAAGAAAACTTCATATGCAAATCAAAGTTCATGACGTCAAAAACCAGAAAAAGAACATAAGGGCGGAAATCGGGATGTTGCAGAAACGTCTGTTTCACTGTCTTAACTGTGAAATTCGATTACTCAGTTATTCTTTTTGAGAAAAGGTGACTTGAAAGGGCCTGTTCACATAGGAGTCCGTTGCGTAGCGTTAAGGAAAAGATGACGTTAAGACGAAAATAAACCAATCATAGGCGTTAAAAATTTCATTGCTAATCGTTTGGAGGCCTATGATTGGTTTATTTTCGTCTCAACGTCATCTTTTCCTTAACGCAACGCTAAGGACTCCTATGTGAACATGCCCAAAATGTCTCAACAATGTGATTTACCGGAATCCATGGCATGGCGTATTATAGGCAGACTTGAATCCGGGCAAACACAACGTAGAGTCGCGGACGCTGTTGGAGTCGCCAGAAGTGTCGTTGGAAGGCTGTGGAATCGATTCCAAAAAACAGGAAATGTTAGACGTCAACCAGGGCAAGGTCGGCCACGCGCCACTACAGCAACTGATGACCGGTATATACTGTTAAGAGCTCATCGAAACATAACAGACAATGCTACTCAGCTGCAAAGACAGTTGCTCTTGGCAACAGGACGAAGGGTGTCCAGCCAAACAGTGCGTAATAGGCTTCATCAGAGAGGTACCTATGCACGTAGGCCAATGGTCTGCATTCTGTTGACCTCACGCCACCGTGCGGCCTGAAGCAGATGGGCTGCTGAACATCGAGATTGGGAGCAACATGATTGGAGCCAAGTGCTGTTTACAGACGAGTCCCGATTCAGTCTGGAGTGTGACACCCGACGTGTTTTGGTATTGATGGACAGGGATACTCGAAATAACGCCACATTCGTTCGTGTAAGGTCACAATACAGACGAGCTGGTTTTATGGTATGGGGTAGAATCAGCATAGGTGGACGTACGGACCTGCATATCATTCGGAATGGTACTTTGACGGCCCGAAGGTATGCAGACGAGATACTGAGACCTCATGTCATACTTTACGCTGCAGCCATTGGAGATTCCTTTGTTTTCCAGCATGATAATGTCAGACCGCATACAGCTCGTCTTGCGGAGAACATGCTTGAAGTTGAAATAATACAGCGTATGGAATGGCCAGCGTGCTCTCCTGACCTGAATCCAATCGAGCATGTTTGGGACATGCTCGGACGACGCATTGCTGCGAGACCAAGGCCTAATTTTACTCTCCGATACTTGGAGATTGCACTTCTTGAGGAGTGGAATAGTATTCCCCAAAGTCTTATCGATAACATCGTCTTGTCCATGGAAAACAGGTGTGCAGCAGTCTTAGCTGTTCGAGGAGACCACATGCCATATTAAAAATCTTGCATCATTTCTAAACAATACTTTTTTTTATCGTTTACATGTAACCAAATTGTTACCCTATATCAATTTTTCATGTTTTTTCCATATTTTCAAAGAATTAAAGCTTAATTACAAATTTTTTTACATCTTTTTTTCTGTATTGCGCATTGATACGCGTGTACGATCCATTTTATGCCAATACGTGGCTGTCTCTCACGGTTTTCTTAACTTCTTTGCTTGCTCCCCTAATTTTTTTGAGCAGTGTATAAAACACAGTTCCGTAACTGGCTGACTGATTGACTGACTGACGTATAACGCAAAGACCAAACCGCTGGGCCTAAAGGGCTGAAATGGCGATTTTTCTTATGGCGTAGGGATGCACTAAGAAAGATTTTTGAAAAATTCTTAGATTTTTAAAATTAAATTTTTAAGCTGTTTTTGTAACTTTTTTAAAGTTTGTATTTAAAATAATAATCTAAGGGTTATAAAATTTATATCACGAGAAAGATCATCAAAATCACTTTAAAATGAAATTTTTTTCGAATCTATACCTCCATTGTCTGTTTTTTGGTGAATTTTTAAATATTCATTTTTAGAATTTAATTTATTAAATGCTGATCACGTGGTTTCTTTTCTTTATGTCATACTTTAAGCTAATTTTGCGTCACCTGCATAACAACGAAATAAAATGACAAAAAGTATTAAAATGCAGTAAAAGATAAAATTTAACCACTAGACTAATTGAGATGAACTTTTTAAAGAATTTAATTGAAATTAGTATGTTTTATGGATATTAAACATACAAATTAATTTAATACATTGACCGTTGTGTTTAATTTGAATATTTTCTTCTACATTATTTTGTCTATAAAAATATCCGTTAAGATTTATATATATATATATATATACATATATTAATTACATTAATTGCATAAATTGCCCGTTGTATTTAATTTGAATGTACTCCGTAGCGAAGTACGGGTATTCCGCTAGTCAATTAATAAAAAATCATGGGCTGAGTGGAACAACTAATGCACAAAAAGTATTCATTCCCAAGTAGCAGTATTTATGACATATGCGCCGCCGTGTAGGGTCACCGGCGCCGCATATGGGCCGTCGGTTTACGAACGATGCAGAGCTTCGGGATACTGTTCAAGACTGATACCGCAGACAACCACGGACATTCTCCGCTTATGGTATCCAAAATGTAGTGAAGAGAGGGGAAACTTGCTGAACCGTCAATGTTTCTATTTGTAGCGGATATATAGCTCATGTATCACTATTACTGCTTGTATGTTCCCATACTCCAGCCAATAAACCATTACAGGAAAAAGCCAAAAGTTTCCCTTTCATTTGGGCAACAATTGTATATTGTAACGAATGATGAACGAAAACACAGCGACTCTTGGCGGTATTAGAGGAATTTTGGCAAGTTTGGCGACATTTGGAGAGACAATTGGATTTGACGTAGGAGGCATTGCTATCATTTCCGCTTCTAGAACAATCGAGAATGTCGTCAAACATATATAAGCATCCCAAATTTCCCTCTCAGTCAGAAAATCACCAGATCTTGTTCTAGATACATGTTTTGCTATGTAATCCGTGTTTTCTTTTTTTTTAAAATGTTATTTTGCCTTTTAGTAAAATTTTGTGTTTCGTAGCTCGTAGTTAAAAATAAATAAATTTTAAGCTAGTCGGTGATATATTATTATTATTATTATTATTATTATTTTGCTAACGAGTTACAATATGTATATATTTATATATTCCCCCCACACACACTGGAGTACCAGAATAAGTGGAATAGACGATCGCATTCAAAATGCATAACAACACATACTTTCAACGGTTTGTGTTGAATATAAACAGCATATGTAAAAAGACAGACATATGTGGTAGCCTAAAGATCTGATTGCTTACTGAGCATGACGGGGGATCATAATTTAAACGAATTTCAGCGAAGTACGATAGATGATGCTCTTGAGATGGGTCACGGAACATTGGAGGTAGAGGAATAGTTTAGACTTTTACGATAAACCATTTAAAGGGTGTACTTTGAATTGAAAAATTTAGATAAAAAACCGAACCAACGGCAACAATGTGGCCGTCAAAAGACTCTGGATGATCGTGACCAGCGCCATCTGTCGAGAATCATTTCAAGAAAAACGAGTGCAACATTGTCACAAATAACGTCGCATTTCAATGCTGGGGCTTCTACTAACATCAGGGTGAATACTTGAGCATTTACATTCACTGCCCGATATTGGATTTAACAGACGGCGCCCAACCCGAGTGCCATTGTTTTCCTGAAGACACAGAACTTTGTTTCTCGTATAGGGTCAGGAACACCGTCACTGAACACTGGAAGACTGGAATAGAGTTGCCTGGTCAGTTGAGTCTCTTTTATAACTGATTCTGGCAGATGGGAAGGTCCGCTTGTGAATAACAAGCCACAAATCGATGAATCCCGTATGCCAACAAGTGCACAGTTGTGTGTTGAGCTGCCAAGAATTAGGACTCCTCATACGTTTACAACTTCTCTGACCGGTGAATGCTATGTTAACATTTTGTCAGATGTGTTACAGCCATTATGTAATGCATTCACTCTCATGACTAGAAAACAGTTTGCTAAATTTTCATCCTTTATAGTTTAATGAAATTTGTGTCTGTTACATGGGCGAAAAACTTCGGAAATTACAAGGAAAATATTCCACAAAATATAATGTATGTATTATATATATATATATATATATATATATGCTACATTATTTTCTTAAAAATTATTGCATGTATATCACACAGATTGATCAATCCTTAGGGAATTATACAAGTAGAAATTAACTCAATTTACTTGATAGGAATGACATACGGTGGTAAAATAACTTATCCCTAAATTTTGGCGTAACCACGTTTTATGATACAAGCAAACTGAATGAGAGACATCTTTGCGAGGTGTTCTACAAGCTCGTCAAATTAATCAGGAGATTAATATCTCTAGAGTAAGAGCAATTCCGCGAGGAGCTGGCGGGCGATCTTTCTTAACAGCAGCTAATTGGTCTTGAGATCTAGCTGTTATTCCTGTCAGATCATTATTCTCTTAAAATTATGTCTCCTTGCGATAGAATATCTTGAAGCTATCAAAAGGAAAACAGACTATTACTTTAGATACATATGGCCCCCTTATTAAAAATGAGAAGGAAATAAAACTCCAAAAATTTATTTTGCACAAAAAATATTTAGCACTAGAGAATTAATTCTCCCGCATTTCTTATAAAACCAATTTCTAGGAGGGACTTAGATGGGAAGACATATTTGAATATATTTAAAACAGGAATGACTATTTTGATAATAAATAATATAAAAACGAGTAAAACGTCTGTGACACGGAACTCGACTTTTGTAATTATTTTGACTATTATACTATTTTAATTTTATTATACTGTTTTAACTCATAAGAAAAATTACTATTTTCTTATTTCACAATTTCGAAACAACATTAATTCGGTTCCATGAACATTTATAAGTGTATTTATTTTATTTTGTAAATCTTAAATTGTCTATGTGCTGAAAATCCTTCCTGTGGTTTTTCTTGACGGTTTTCCTGTAAGAAGGGAATGTGTCTCCCGTATGCAATTAAGTGTGACCTGTACGGATAGTATACAGTCCGGAACAGTACGGATAGTATACACTATAAGTATACACTATATACAGTCATTAGTATACAGTCGATAGTATACACTATATATAGTCATTTGCACAAGAAGGGGGAATTACTTGGTACCCTCTCGGTCATTAGGCGGATATAGTTCCTCCATAGCAACGACCCAGCAACCGTCTTTTTAACCAATCATATATCTGAAAGGTGTTAATTGTTCTAGGACAGTTTCTGACCTCCTGCGATTTTCGGTGCTGTGAAGTTATAACGGGTTTTTGAGTCAGTTGAAAAAAAAAAGTTGCAACTGTGCTATACCTCGAGGTTGTCCGCTCTTCAGCCCCAGTCGCCATTTTTGATTGCTGAGATATCTCGAGATTTCTGGTCTGCTTTTGGACCAAGTTTAGTAATACAATGAGAGATAATCAACAGTCTCCAATGAGGGTGGTGGTAAGTAAAATAATTTGTAATATATTTAATCAGGCGAGAGCACAGAATAATTAATATATGTAGCTAGGTTTCATTATGTGTTCAAATACTTTCTTAATGTATGTAGATAATTATTATGTTGTTTCTGTGCAAATTGCAACTAACGATAAAATTAATTTTAAATAATAAGAAGAGAAATTAAATGTTAATATTATTTATTAAAATTGAGTTTGTTTTTCAAATTATCTCAGACATGTGTCAGAATGTATTTTATCCAATTAACAATATTAAATGTGCCACTATACGATCATCTATTTTATTACATGTTTAACTCCACATAATAACGTCAATCATATTTGTTGTAAGAGAAGTGTTACTGACTTAAAATTATATTGCACGTCGTTTTCCAAAAAATATTTTCTCTTGTATTACAATTCATATAAGTCCGATAATAGTGTCGATGAAACAATACGCATTAAAAATAATTTAAAATATTACATTTTATATTACGTTTTATCTTGGCTATTATAATGATGATAAATTTTGTATAAACTAAAAATTTTACAACTGTAATATTACATAGCAAAATTGTTTTAGGCGTTCGATCTTATACGCGAAGTATAAGTTAATAAATAAATACATTATGTTTTTACCTGATGGATTTTCCTATCATACTTCCATTAAAATTACTTAAATACTTCAATAGCTTACTTATATATTCGAATTTATATCTGTTACGTTAAGTATGTTAAGTCCTTCATATATTTTTATACATTATAAATGACATTACTTATAGTCCAGTCAATGAGTGCTCAAAAGAGGGGTGTAGAATGCATGGAATATGTGAGGATTTTTGACTTCAGGACTGTGTCAGGAGTAGTTAGTAGGTAAACATACTAAAAGTCCCTGCCCCTGGGGGGTGAGCTAAAGGGGAGAGGGGGTGGAAAGGTCCCATTTTTTGGTTTTTCCCTTATATCTCGGAAACAGTGCACTGTAGAAATAAATGTTAAATATAAAAATGAAAGCTAATTAAATTTTCTATAAAATTGTCTATATACATATATATCAAATTCCTAACGGTTTTCGATATATACATCATTGAAAATCGATAATTTTCGAAAAAATCATTTTTATCTCACTCTTTTTGTAAAACATTTGCTTCTAGTGCCTCCCATGATGCTTTTTCAGAAAAAGTTTTCCAGACGAAGTTGTAGAACATTAAATTTCCTTCAATTTGATATACACTTTTGCACTTTATCTTCAACCAATCGAAAGTTATAGCATTTCTAACATGTACGCTCAATTCCGATGTTCCTCTAGAAATGAGTATATTGAGAGCCTGTTGCATTTTAACTGCTGTAACTTGCTATCATGATGAATAACAACAATTTAACAATGGAAATAAGGTAATTGCCGACAGGCTAGAATGTTCCACCCATCTTCTATTAAGTTTCTATTTTCTTTAAAGGCACAAGCCGCCCGTTTCAGACCCTTCCACCCTTTTATTTCCAGTTATTTTCTTGACAATTATTTTCACTATTTCGTTTTTACAATATTTAAATATAAAATTAATACATTTAAATTAATTTTACAAATACCATTCTTGAAATTCAATGAATAAAGATTATTATTTAAAAACAATTAATAAAAATTAAATTTAATATCTCTATTCTAAAAAAAAGTAACTGGCGCCGCCGCCGCCGCCGTCGCCGCTGTCAAAAGCTTATCACGCTATCTCCTCCGAAACCGTTGGCGTTATGAGGTCGAGACCGATACCAATAGATGCAGAAAAATACGGGGAAGAAAGTAAGACATGTATCATCTTCGTCGGACTTTAAGTCATTTTTTATTTTATGTTTTGCGGAAAAATATTGACTTTTTCATGTTCAGATTACGATAACTCGCCAAAATTTAATCGTAGAATTTTGATCTTTTTACAGTCTAAGACTACAGACATTTCTCCTTCAAACAAGACCTCATTTGTTCAAAGATAATTTAAAACAGACTAATATTTTCATGAAAATATTAAACCCACTTTTTCGAGAGATATCGTCACATGTGTGGATGTAATATCGATGTTCCTCGAGTTTTTATCTTACAAAGAAAATATTTACATCATCTGGAAGCCGAAAGCTTTCTTATTCATATAAACCTCATTTCAAGTCTATATCTTAAATTTTCGATTTTTAATAGAATTTTAAAGCTGAAACAGTGATTCCCCTCCGCAGTGATTCCCCTTCAACAGTAAATGGATGGAAGCTATTGCACTGCCCGAGAATCACGCCTATGTATCTCGCTATTAGCAACTTATTCCTTCAACTTTCTGTGCCATGATTGGCGCTGTGCTTGAGCGCGCTGCTCGTATGCGATAGATCCCGGTGGACGCTCATTTTTACTAATTATTCTAAATATTTGAATTTTATTCTTTTAATTCATATTATATTGTTCATTTTACTTATCTGAAGAGGGCTTAATTTTTATTTTACTGCTGAGCACATATTTTCTGATGTGCTACTGAAGGTAAAGTCGTAAGACCATCGCATTCCGACAAACTCAATATACCTTGACCTTGACCCTAACAGAGGAGCGAGCGTAGGGAGCCTAGGGGCGAAGCCTCTAGTTATCAAAAATATAATTCTTGAAAATTAATTGAAATAATTATTTAAAAACAATCAAGTTACTAGGCTCCTCGATTTGAAGAATTATATTCAATATGAACTGGATCCCTACCCCCTGGCATTCTTCAATGAAAGTGGAATGAGGAAGTGCAGAATGTCAGCACTATACACACTGTTTAAGCAAATTGATAAGGATGTTGATTTAATGACCTTTGAATTTGTTGTTGATGGGGGATTCCTAGTCCACAAAGTTGTTTGGCAAAAAGAGACCACTGTATCAACCATTTGTGATGGTTATGTTGGATTTCTGAAGATCCATTATCATGGGAGAGGTTGTACAGTGATTTTCGATGGGTACACTGACGCATTAGAGAGCACAAAACAGCTGAACAGAGTCGACGATTTCGACTCAGCAGATCTGTGAACATCAATGTCGATTTGGAAAGTGAAATTAAAGTCAGACAAGAGGATTTCCTTCCCAACTTTCATAATAAGAGTCAGCTGATAAACCTATTGATGATGCAGCTGCAGAAAAATGGGATAAATACGCTCCAAGTTTCAGGTGATGCTGACGTTGATATTGTGAAGACAGCTATCAACAAATCGCAAAATTCCTCAGTTAAATCCAAAATTCCACTAGTAAATCCTGGAAGTGGAAAGGTCAAGATGAGTGTATATTCCTCACAACAGCTGCAGCAGGAGTTGAAAATGAAGGACAATGCCCATTTGTTATTCTTACATGCATTCACAAGCTGTGACACAACATCCACAGCGTATCGCAAGAGTAAAGTGGGTTTTGTCAAATTGTACCAGAAGTCCAAAATCATGCAACGTGCAGCTGAGGTATTTGCCAGCGATCCGTCTTCCCCTGACTCCATTGAGACAGCTGGGATCATGAGTACTCTCTCATGGTATGGCGCTCCATCTACAGAAAAATCCCTCAAAGAGTTCCGCTACAAATCATTTATCAAAGCAGCTGCAAACATGAAGCCTGATCTCTCAACTCTCCCTCCAACTGAAGGAGCTGTTAAGCAGCAAGCATTCCGGACGTACCACCAAGTACACCTGTGGTTAGGGGAGGAACCTAATGGTGGGGCGTCGAATTGGGGTTGGGAGAGAAGGAAAGACAAACTAGTTCCGAAACTCTCAGAGTTAGATACTGCCCCTGACCAAATCTTGAAGATGATTTTTTGCCGATGCACGAAAGGATGTGGCAGTGGCAGGTGTGGTTGTAGAAAAGCATCTTTAAACTGCTCTGTCACATGCCCGAATTGCAAGGGCAATTGCAACAACGGAGTCGCAATATTAATTCAGGAAGAAGATGACGACAACATCGACAGTTTTTTCATTTGACTATCAGTCCATGTAAATACTTTCAGTATATGCTTCGTAATAATATAATAAAAGCTATAATTATAAAGAAGTGTTGTGTTTCCATTGAAATTACCTTATTTCCATTGCTAAAATGTTATTATTCATCATGATAGCAAGTTACAGCAGTCTAAACGCAACAGGCTCTCAGCATACTCATTTCTAGAGGAACATCTAAATTGAGCGTACATGTTAGAAATACTAAAACTTTTGATTGGTTGAAGATAAAGTGGAAAAAGTGTATATCAAATTGAAGAAACTTTAATGCTCTACAACTTCGTCTTGGACAATTTTTTGAGAAACGATCGTGGGAGGCACTAGAAGCAAATGTTTGACAAAATGAGTGAGGTAAAAATGATTTTTTCGAAAATTATCGATTTTCAATGACGTATATCTCGAAAACCGTTGGAATTTTTACATATATGTATATTGGCAATTTTATAGGAAATTTAATTAGCTTTAATTTTTATATTTAATATTTTTTTCTACAGTGCACCTTTTCTGAGATATAAGTGAAAAATCAAAAAATGGGACCTTTCCACCCCCTCCCCCCTTTAGCTCACCCCCCCCCCCAGGGGCAGGGACTTTTAGTATGTTTACCTACTAACTACTCCTAACAAAGTCCTGAAGTCAAAAATTCTCATACATTCCATGCATTCTACAATGCATTCATTGACTGGACTATTAGAAGCAACTGGTTTCAACACCAGCTGCTTCTTTCAAAATGTTATATACGCATTCATAATGTTACATATGTACAAGGTTCCTAAGGTTTGTAGATTTTAGGGGTGTAACGATTCCCGTACAATAGCGAATATTTTGTGCGTGGAAATTCTGGGAAGACCAACCAACGCGCTGTTTGTGCACATAATTAATTTTGACGGTTGGAGACAGACAGCCTTGGGGACATAAAGACCGGAAGTGCTACCGACAGCTCACAGAACAGTTCGTCAGCTACAAAAAGGAAGTTGCCGACTGAAGGCGCCAAGTCGTCTGGGAACGTAACTAAATAGATTAAGGTGGCGTTTTCCAGACCTTTCGAGAACGCAGTGGTATATAAAGTCGCCGAACGCGGATTCGTGGCTTTCTGAAAGTCAGTGATTCAGAGACTAAGGGCCTGTTCACATAGGAGTCCGTTGCGTTGCGTTAAGGAAAAGATGACGCTGAGACGAAAATAAACCAATCATAGGCCTCTAAACGATTAGCAATGAAATTTTTAACGCCTATGATTGGTTTATTTTCGTCTCAACGTCATCTTTTCCTTAACGCAACGCAACGGACTCCTATGTGAA
Organism: Dolomedes plantarius; assembly: GCA_907164885.2. NCBI lineage: Eukaryota > Metazoa > Arthropoda > Arachnida > Araneae > Dolomedidae > Dolomedes > Dolomedes plantarius. The sequence continues at coordinate 157,809,995 of OU015492.1, forward strand.
CAGGCCCTAAGTTATTCAGAATGACGCTGGATCTGGTGACAAGGAGATACTGTCGGGCCTAGATAGACTTGAATGAGCGCAGCGACAACTCGAGTCTGACCTTCCTCGTCGATGCCATGAACCCACGAATGTAATATTTTTATATATATTGTAAATAGCCTGTATTTAGTCGAGAAATGCAATAAAATCATTAAATACAACAAGGCTGACAGTCTTTTATTTAAGGCAAAGTCCTTACAGGGGGCAGTTATTGGTCCAAGGAGTCCAGTAAAATATTATTTCTTGGGTCTGGTATTGGCTTTTATTCCCCCCCATATTTAATAAACAAATTAATGAAGTTTTATGGATATTCATGACCCCATTTATCATGTCCTTAAACACTTCAAGTTTAAAGAGAAAATGATGGTGTTGAATCCGCAAAGGCTAAGAAAAATTAAAAATAGAATTCACAACCTGTTTATTTTATTTTAAATATTTATAATTTTTAAGGTACGTTTTGCTTGGACCGACTATAGCGATGATCGTAAAGCGATAATCGCGGGCAATAAAATCTAACGCTAAATCAGCCAGTACTCTAACACTCTTGACTCCAACAATGATCGCTCGAAGTAAAACGAAACAATACAAAACAATAGTAAGCAGTGTTCCGCGATGATTGCCGTGCCACTGTCGCTCTGCGCCACAGTACAATATGAACAATCTCCTTCAGAGGAAAATGTGTGTTTCTTGTATATTTTTGGCTGAAAGAAACGGATATGTAATTATTTTTTGTTTAACACGCACCATTTCGCTAAAAATTCACAATTTAGCAGTGACTGAGAACAGTTCTGTGAGATCAGAGAGTTTTTGTTCAGATGTTTCCTCCCACTGTCTTATGTTGCTGACTGAAGTGTTGCTGGTTGGAAAATTCTAGTGACTTTAAGTGTGAAGTGTACAAGTGTTGTAAGAATAAGATTTTATTTTACGTTCAGTGCATTATAATGTCTCATCAGTGTAAAAAAAAAGACCGGACTTATTTTGTTATGTGTGTGGTGAACTTAGATTGAACACTCAACAATGTAGCTTGTCGGCATTAGTTAGAAAGGCTTATGAACTGTACTTTGGATGTAAAGTTGGGGACCAGGATAAGTGGTGAACTCCACTATATGCTGCAATTCATGTTCCAGGAATCTGAGAAACTGGTTACAAAGAAAACATAGTAGACTGAAATCGCAATACTCGCTCCAAGCAAAACGTACCTTTGAAGGCAAATTTTGTAACTTTATAATCATGAAATAAATATATATATTATTCAAGAAATATTTTACAGTTTTTCATAATTTTCAGGGATAAAAAATACCTTGAGCCTAATAAATTTAGCAAATGTTTTTGAAACCATTGAGAGAAAAATAACTAACTTTGTAGATTTAAAAAATAATTTTCTTCAAATGAAGATAAGAAGATAATCAATAAACTTCTTGTCATCAAAAACTTTTTACAAAGTTTCTAATAATGGAAAAGTATATTTATCATATAATAATATTGTGCGTGAATTTCCTAGTGATAATTTTAACGACAAAGATAATTACTTGATAGCTCTGGGTTTAGAATGCAAGTTTAAAATTTCCGTTCACAGGGAAAAATTTTGTAATTAATGAATCTAATTTTATAATGCAGATGTTCCTTTGCCACTTTTTTCTGAGATTTCCTCTTGAAAATCTGTTTTACTCTCACTTTATTGACATCCAAATAAAGTATTTAAAAGAAAATATATAAACTTTTGCAAACATAAGTTTAAATCCATTGGAATGTAATGATAAAAAGGGATTTAACGTATTCTGCACAGTAATTTTTTTTGCACGAGAATATTTAAATGTAAATATACCAGATGCATATCTGCTCGAGAAAGAACTAAAGATTGTAAATAGGGTATTAAAAGTTTTCATGAAACTGTTTCTGTTTTAATGAATTTAAAAAGATAAAATATGTATACTTAAGGACAATTTGCAAATTTATTTTGAAAAAGATCTTTGTGTATTATATATGACTATATTTATTACCCGGCTTCGCTCGGAATTGTTTCTTTCCTTATTTTTTTTTCATTGACTGCGACATTGTATAATTCTTATTCATTACTTGCAATAGAATTCCCATATATAGCTGACCATGCGAAAAACATTCTTCTGTCGCATCCAATCCAATAAATTTGAATGGATTGAGGACACATTCAATATAAAAACACAGCAAATCTGATAATTTTTGTAGAAAAAGTATATACACATATTTCATGCTCGGAATTATTTCTCAAAACTAAATCATCTGCTACGTTTCAATGCCACTTTCAGATTTTCTTAATTAGAATATACACGTATTTCATGACTGTAGTTCTTTCTGAAAACGAAACCGTCTGCTATGAATTGAGAAACACATTCATTGAAAATGATTGACTTTCCATCTTTATATTTTCCTTTTTAAAAGGAAATATTCCGGCGTTGCCACGTATATGGAAATAATATATCAAATTCCTTCTTGTAAGCGCCAATATATGAATAAATCACGTTTTTAGTTCCTGTCAATTTATTTTTATGCAAATGTTATAATTTAATTGGTAACAAAGAAATGTTTCAATGGCTTTGAACAAAAATGTTCTCTGATACCACACAAAGTTGTTCTCAGATAATTCGGGAATGGAACGTCGTAGCGGGATGAAAATAGTCACATTCATCCTGATTTTCCAAACACATTAAACCGTGTAAATTTCATAAAGGTCGGACTCATGGTTCTTGAGTTTTTGTGACTCACACACACACATACAAACACGACCCATTTCCCAGTTTCTGCTTTATATATAAGATTTTATAGTACTTTCATTATGTGATTTCACAGAGAAATCGCTTAGAATTCCTCTTATAGTCAATTTATGATTGGGTCGCAGAAAAAACCAGATATAAAAGAAGCAATAAAAATTATTTATTCTCTAAATTTTCAATGATTTAAAGTGAAACTTTAAATGGCATCAGTCAAAGATTATTTAAAGAATCGTTTAGTCAAATCCTTCATAAAAGGATCATTTTAAGCTCATCAAAAGACTCTAATGGGCTTTGAATAAATGTTATTTTAAAAGAAAAAACTTTTTTTCTTAAATCTACTACTTACTAATTTCTCGCTAATTAGACTTTAATCTCCTGGTGTTCGAAATTTATTGATAAAAAATTAACCGCAAGCAAAATATATTATACATATTTGTAGTTAATTCGTTATTTCGAGATTATTTTCAATAATATATTGTTAAAATTTCCTTTTTTTTTCTAATGATTTTTAGAAAATATGAGCCGTTTGAAAGTACATAAAAAATTTCAGGTAGTCTCTTCTAATGAAACTACCGCGGGTTATTAACGTAGGATTACTTATCGTTGCTTACTTCTTTTGTATGTATATACCGGGTGGCCATAATTAAACTGACAGTGCTCACAGTGTTCTGTAGCGCGATCTATTTGCGAGAATGACGCCACATTTTGTAGGAAGATTAAACAAGACGGGGGACGAAGGATTCCGCGAAAAAATAAATTTGTTCCAAAAGTCACCGCTAGGGGAATATTTGGCTCTGTGTAATAGAAAATAGAGTGTTAACAAATTCAAATTAATACGGAATAAAATTACCTTTTATTATGCACATTTTCTTATTTAGTTCAAGTGCAATATGGCAACACTTTTAAAAAAGCGTAAAATCTACATAAACACCGATAAAGTCTCGTGATCTGCAATATCACGTACGCTGAGCAGAAGAAGTTCTTTATTCAAATTTCACGTTACATCCATTGGAACAGTGCCAGCTGCTTGGGTTTTAAAAGGCAATGTGTTACGTTTCGAATCAATCGGGTTGAAAGTTTATGTGCAATGTCTCCTTCTTTAGTCGAGCGTGCGTTACTGGTCAAATTCTTTTACCTCAACCAGTGCAACGCGTCAGCCGCTCTTCGTGCTTTTAGAACGCACAAAAAAATGCGTAAAGGTAACGGTCCTGTGTCAGTTAATGGGCTAAAAGCAATAGTTGCGACGTTTGAGAAAACAGGTTCTCTGAAGGTTCAGTCAGGAAGAGGACGAAAACCTGTACCACAGGATACAATCGAAGCAGTTGCCACGGCGATTGTCGACAGAGGACCAGACAATATTGCTGCCACCTCTAGTGCTCGTGGATTAGCTCGGAATATGGACATGCCTTACAGTACGGTATGGAAAATCTTACGAAAGATTATCAACTTCTATCCGTACAAGATCAGCCGTGTACAGGAATTACTGTACCCCGACCATGATAAGCGATTGACTTTTGCGTATTTATTTGCATTGATTTCCGTATTGATTTGCATTTGTTAACACTCTATTTTCTATTACACAGCGCCAAATATTCCCCTAGCGGTGACTTTTGGAACAAATTTATTCTTTCGCGGAATCCTTCGTCCCCCGTCTTGTTTAATCTTCCTACAAAATGTGGCGTCATTCTCGCAAATAGATCGCGCTACAGAACACTGTGAGCACTGTCAGTTTAATTATGGCCACCCGGTATGTATGTATGTGTTATGTATATAAGCATATATATATATATATATATATATATATATATATATATATATATATATATATACAGGTGGTTATCAAAATAATGAAAACACTTAGAAAAAACATGAAATTCTTTATTATTATGGCATAGGACCATCTATGGCAATTTATACCACCTGGATAAACTAAGGAAGTGAATTATGCAAGTCATGAATAGTGGTTAAGGGAATATTATATCATTCTTTAGGGATAAATCGTCAATGTTCCTGTCGAGATGCTATTGTTGGATATTGATTCCTGACTCTGTTCCCTAAAACAGACCACAGCAGTTCGATGATATTGAGGTTTAGGGACTGTGCGGGCCAGATAAGGTGTTTGACTTCGTCTTTATGTTCCTCAAACCACGACTTGATACGTCTAGCTGTATGGATCGGAGCATTATCATCATGTAGAGCGCCATCTCCTGCAGGAAAAAAGTTTTGCACTATAGGATGGATCTGGTCGGCTAAAAGTTCGACATAGTCCTTCCCAGTCAATCTCCCTTTCGGGGTTACAATAGATCCCATTTGAAAACCCATGAGATGGTCGAGGAAACCCTAAGAAATTTCCTTTCCATGTTTGACAGCTGCCATGAGACAAGCATGATAATACGCTTGTGTAGGTGTTCTTCAGACATACGCACTCCTGTTGCAGGGAACAAAGTGAGCAATGATTCGTCTAACCAAATGTCATATTTCAACGTATAACTTGACCAGGATTTGTGCTCGTGGCACCACTGTAGAGGACGGATTTTTTCACATCCGTTACAAGTGGCTTGGGAATTACTACTCTGCCGTAAATGTTTTGTTTTTGAAGTTTTCTCTTACCTGTAATGACTAGTACTGGAGCCTGCAGATTCAGATGGAGCTCTACGGTCACTTTGGCTGCAGTTGTCTTCTTTTTTGATGTCACAATCCGCTTCAACATCCGTCAGTCTCTTTGACTTAGCTTTCCCTTTCGTCCATAATTATGTTTCTCAGTATTAATTTTCTCAGATGTCTTTCCGTGAACTTTGTATGCCATCATGACTTCCGATATCATAGCTCGCTAAACATTCAAACCCATGGGGGCTGTTGAAACAGATACTCCAATTAAACGTGCCTCAACAATTTGCCCTTCTGCAATGTCTACAAGGTTTGACATCTTACGCTATCCTCCAAAGAGCCTGCTGCCCATAGTTACTATCTAGAAATATAATCTGGGTATCTCAAAGAATTTCAACTTCTCAACGTCGTTCAGCCACTCCAGAAATTCTGCTTCAATTTCACTAGGAACACCTTCATCCCATTGAAGGCCTCTTTCCCACAACATTTGGACTATTATCTTGAGTCGTACTGAAAAGGGGTTCATTATACCCATAGGGTCAAATAACATACCACAAGCTGCTACTTTAGAGTAGAATAATGTATACACTATATTCTATAAAAAAATATTGGTCCCTAAACTTATTTTTTAAGGAATACGAAGCACTTCCATAAACACCACTAATATTGATGTGTTTCCATTATTTTGATAATCACCTGTATATATATATATATATAATATATATATATATATATATATATATATATATATATATATATGTGTGTGTGTGTGTGTGTGTCAAAATTTTTGACGCATTTCGGTACTTTTCTGTTTAATGATTTACTGCTTGCCCAAACGATATAGACTGGGTTTGGCGCACTGCCAAAATTATAACACGCGACGACGGACGGTTTTAACGTCTCAAATTTTGCTTTCCGAAGGACCGTTATGAAAGAACGCAATCCTGCGTTAAAAGAGGACCAGGTTGAAGCAACATAAATGGAAAAGTAAAAGAATCCCATGATACTTTCCTTTTGGCAGTACACTGCTCTTCTTTATTTATTGAAAATGTTTTGCGATCTAAAGATTTGAAGTATAATTTATCGGGACACAATACTTTTGATGTATTTTAAAAATGATCTTAAATTTTAAATTTCAGTGTTTTAAAAATCTCCGAGAATAATATCTTTCACCGGTATTCATCTTGAATTTACCGAATTTAATTCTGAAAGGTAGTCTAAAATATCATGAAACATATGGTAAGTATGCCGAATATGAGACCCCTTTTGATTTTCTTATATAACTAGGAAAGTAAGTGAGGGATTATAGTACCAACTTGATATCCTTTTAATACACATATTTTACTACATATAACAATGACAAAAAAAGGAAAATTACCTTACAATTTTCTTGTATGAAATTATAACCACAAGTGTTCCATATTTTGGGTCTTAAAAAAAGTAGTCCTAATATGAGCCCCCCCCCCATTCTACAACTCTAAATATGGATTAGAATTACTGAAAAGTTCGTATAAACGAAACAGTACACAATAATTAGATAACAGTTACCTAAATACACTAATAGGTGAAAAAGAAAAGTGACATTTTAAACAAATTAGTTGGTTTACACTACAGGTTTTGTTTACTTTTGTTTTAAGATTCAAACTTTTCACATTGTTTACAATTAAAAACTTCGTCAGCTCCACAATCTTCATTGGCCAACCTGAAACACCTACATTGACACCCCTGCTCTCCCCGTTTGTCTTCTGAAAATAAACAAGAACAAAAAAGGCATTCAGCGTCGTTTTCATCAATGCTATCATCACTGCTGTCATGGAGAGAAAGTTTTTCATCATCTTCAATTGAGCTGAGATCATCATAGCTATAATTAGGCTTATTCGTTCTCTGTGATTTATCTAGTGTTGTATTTTCATCCATCCTTAATTTTCACCTTCCTGTAAGGACTCCTTTGCGTTTTCCCTTTATTATTTCCTTATCCTTTTCTTTTGTATCTTGAACTCCTTTTCCTTGTTTATCTTTTGATTTCTTAACTTTTAGGTCTATTCCTTTTTTTTCTTGTAGGAAACAAAGTTTTCTCGAATATGCTGCAGTTCTTTTATTAGTGCTATCAATCAATTTATTTTTATAGGGAGATGATATGATAATATTGGCTTTACGGGTCCTACTTGGTTTCGACGTCTTTTTCTTAGGTAACGTACGCAAGGGATTTATTTCTTCAGGAGTCACTAAGAACTGGTTTTAACTTGTTTGATCAATACATTCCACATTGTCACTACTGTTACATGGTTGTGGATTTCGCCTGGGCGTCATTGCATCTGCAGCTTCAGAGGAAACAAGGCTGTGAGGTGATGGGGAAAACTAAAATGCCTAATATGAGACACTATCTCATATTAGGCATGCTTTGGGGCCTCATATTGGGCACGACCATATTGTTGAATACGCCAGCGAATTTTTTAGGTTAGGATTGACGTTAGCTTAAAAACAAACAGGCGTGTTTAAACTCCACATTTATAGCTACCTATCCAATACTAACAGTTTTAGTAAGAGTCTTACGTTGAAGGTAAAAAAAGCCAATAAAAATGATGATGCAAAAAAGTCGACGAGCACACATTCAAGAAAAATAATACTGCATCTTTTTAGGTGCTTGCAAACACTCGACTGACTCACCGATTACGAATGATGCAATAGACTACTGTTTTACGCACCAGTCACCAGGCGGCAGCCCTTGATACGTCCTGTAATCTGGGGTCTCATATTAGGCATACTTATCCTACAACTTTTTTACAAATCATAAAATATTAAATATTTAAATTTAACGATCCACGACTTCATCTTCAATTTGATCTGTATGCAAAGGCAAAACAGATGTTGTGTGCATCTGTGGAAAGACACATCAAAATTATATTCTTTAAAAAAGCGTTCACTAAGGCATCTTCGAAAAAGGATAGAAATTGGATGTCTTCAGTCTATGATATTGCAATGTATTGTCATCTAAGATACCACATCAGAAGACCATCAGGTGACGCACACCAGTACACAGCTGTCCACCCATGAGTTCTATAGCAGCATAACTCCAAAGGTTGTGGAAATGAAAAAACAAATCCTTTTAACTGATTAAAATGTCTAAGAACATAAGTTATAGACATACACAATATATCACAGTCATAAAGAGATGTGCTAATGCTGTGGTTTCGGCTGTTTAACCCTCTAATACTATATTTTAGCTATGACTGTCGTAAAGTATATAATTGACCCGTCATAGAGACTATTTGAGCAATAGCTGGCGAATTTCATATAACTAATAACAAAATGCTTGCTTTAGTGTTTTCGACTTAAGCCCAGTATGGGTGGAGAATTTGGGAGGTAGGAAAATTCGATCTTATATAAACCTAAATTTGCTAATTCATCAAACTTTGATGTTAAATTTTAAACTCTCGTTGCCAATGAGGTGATAATTCTTTGCAGGTTTTGACAGAATTTGATTATGATTTCTATTCTCTTCTATTTGATTATAATTTCTTTTAAGTTGTAAGTTCTACTGATTATATGTATGAATGACAATATACACTCTTAGACAAAAACAAAACAAAACAAAAGACGCACCAAGAAGGGGTAATACAAATTGGACACAAATTGATGTGCGTACAATATTCGACGTAATTCGTACGTATTTCGACGGAAAATGCAAAATTTTAAAATATGGCGGCCAATAAATGAACATGTGACACTTCAGCGCATAATAACTGCACAACTGGCAGGCTATTAAAAAGGAGAAATTTTGATTCCAGATCATAAGTTTTTTCCGAATTTCATTCCGTGTATTCAGGTAGACAGTAACTATGTCTCGCATACAGGTGCACGAACAATATGCGCAGATGTCAGCATTTGAGACATGACGTGTAGCTGGGCTCAAAGACGCCTGTTGGTCTAATCGGCGACTCGCCCGACATTTGGATAGGAGCAATGCCACTATTAGACGATGTTGGCAGGAATGGGTGAATCATGGCCGAACACAGCATCCAGAAGGAAGCGATTGGCCAAGAGAAACGACAAAACGTGAGGACCGAGCAATCGTCAAAGCGGCACTCGCCTCAAGCAATAGTCGCTTCAAGTAAAACGTACCTTTGAAGGAAAATTTTGTAACTTATCAAAATTATCACGATATTAAAATTATTACGAAATCAATATATATTATTCCAGAAACATTTTACAGTTTTTCATAATTTTCAGCGATAAAAAAACCTTGTGTCTAATAAATTTAACAATTGTTTTTGAAACCACCGAGAAAAAAAAACTAACTTTGTAGATTTACAAAGGAACTTTCTTCAAATGAAGATAAGAAATTAATCAATAAACTTCTTGTTATCATAAACTTTCTCAAGACTTCTTACAGAGTTTCTAATGATGGAAAAATATATTTACCAAATAACAATATTGTGCTTGAATTTCCTAGGGATAATTTTAACGACAGAGATAATTACTTGACAGCTCTGGATTTAGAATGCAAGTTTAAAATTTCCGTTCACAGGGAAAATTTTTGTCATTAATGAATCAAATTTTATAATGCCGTTGTTCCTTTGCATCTTTTTTTTCTTCTGAGATTTCAACTTGAAAATTTGTATTACTCTCACTTTATTGACATCCAAATAAAGCATTTAAAAGAAAAAATATAAACCTTTGAAAACATAAGTTTAAATCTATTGGAATGTAATGATAAAAGAAGGATTTTACGTATTCTGTACAGTAATTTGTTTGCACGGGAATATTTTTAAATGTAAATATACCAGATGCATATCTTCTCGAGAAAGAACTAAAAACTGCAAATAGGGTATTAAAGGTTTTCATGAAACTGTTTCTGTTTTAATGAGTTTAAAAAGATAAAATATGTATACTTAAGGACAATCTGCAAATTAATTTTGAAAAATATGTTTGTGTATTATATATGATTTTATAGTATTTTCATTATGTGATTTCTGAGGCAAATCGCTTAGAATTCCTTTTATAGTCAACTAGCGGCCCGTCCCGACTTTGTCCGGGTTGAACAAAATGTTACACCAATAAATTTCCAGTTCATAGCCAATAAATTGTAAATCTTTTTTACCTTAATAATAACCTAAATAATACCTTAAATTAATTTTATGTTAGTTAATAATTAAAATAAATTTTTTAAAAGAAAAAGGGGTGCCGGAGAACGGCTAGGTTCGAACCGCTAGCGTCTGAACAGAAGCCCACCGCGATAGCACCACGATAAGGATCGTTGAAATCTTCGGAACAAAAAGCGGTAGAAGACAGTAGCGGAAACAATGGAGATTGTTAGGATTAAGCCCCTAACTTTATTTCTACTGATCAGATATACATAATATATAGCCTATGTCCATCTGGAATAATGTACCTTTCAAACAGTGAAAGAATTTTTCAAATAGGAACAGTGGTTCTGAAGATTACCTTCCACGTACAAAATCGCTCTCTCTCTTTATATATAAGTATAGATATAGCTAGCACCACGCTAAGGATCGTTGAAGACTTAGGCACAAAAAGCAGTAGAGGACAGTAGCGGTAACAATGGAGATTGTTAGGATTAAGCCCCTAACTTTATTTCTACTGATCAGATATACATAATATATAGCCTATGTCCATCTGGAATAATGTACCTTTCAAACAGTGAAAGAATTTTTCAAATAGGTGCAGTGGTTCTGGAGATTACCCTCCACGTACAAAATCGCTCTCTCTTTATATATAAGTATAGATTTCTGATTAGGTCGCAGAAAAAACCAGAAATAGAAGAAGCAATAAAAATAATTTATTCTATAAATTTTCAATGAATATAAAGTGAAACATTAAATGGCATCAGTCAAATATGAAAGAGAAACTTCAAATATGTCCTAGAGAAACGACAGAATGTGAGGACTAGGGTTTTTGACCCGGGTTTCCCCGAACCCGAAAACCCGGGTTTTTCAAAGATTTTACGAACCCGAAACCCGGGGAATTTTTAATGTAAACGCGGGGAAATTAGTTATTTATCTAATGCAATAGAATATCAATTATATTCCTTAATTTAGAACCAAGCCCGAATTTAACAAGTCGGACTCGGTGCGGCTCTCAAACAAATGAATAAAAATGCAATGAGACGGAGTCGGATGGAGATATATTGGCGGCGGCGTACGCCATAGCTCAATTTCACTCAAGTTTATGAGTTGGGGATTCCCAGCAGCACGTGCGTTATGGCGTGTGAAATGCGCAATACTTCAGCTACATGACCATGACCGTTTTCTGTGGTTTGCGTTTGTTTAGTCTAGATGTTCAGTCTATAATATATCTCGATGTGTTGTGTCCTCGCTGCTTTCTATTGCGCAGTTAAACAATATTCTGTGGACCCACCCATATAGAAAGCGCTTTGCGTGCAATAGAAGGAAGTTTTTTGTAATGTCCTAGAGTGACGCACTCGACTTGGATCTCTCACCTGATAACGAGCTAACATGCTGCTCTCGAAATTAATATTTAATTTTATATTTTTATGTAAATAGTAAATATGCTTAGATAGTTTAGATAGCTCTCCCATTCTCGATTTTAACTGGACTCTTCGATTATTTGGAATTGCTCTGATTTGAAATTTCTCCGACCTTTTGTTTCTTGGAAATACACGTTGGATTTCGATCGGCTTCAAATATTATAATTTTTGCAGTTATTATTATTTTATTAGGTATGTATTTATTTGTTTTAAAAGACTTTTTAATGTGGGTATACGCCACCGTATAATTAAGTGCATGTTTGCGCACTTTTCTGATGCTGTGTAGCTTAGCTGTGTTAATTACAGATTTTAATTATTCGATTTTATTACAGTTTAAAATCCCTAAAATGAATGTATTTGAGGACGTAAGCTCGAAGCGCAAATCTGGAGTATGGAAACATTTTCTGTTTAACAAACCACAAGAAACAGCAAAATGCAATATTTGTTCATCAATCTTAAAGGCTTCAAGTACAAAAAGTTTGATAAGCCACATGAAGACAAAACATCATATTGAAGTATTAACATGTTCTAAATTTGGTGATGACGACGAGCCCAAATTGAAATCTCGAAAAATTGATGACTGTTTCACTAAAAATGTACAGTCTGATGAACAGGGTATAGCAAAATTAGTTGCTGTAGATGGTATGACATTTCATCAGCTTGCCAATAGTGCATTGATAAGACGAACTTTTAAAGCATCTAGTGTGCTCCTTCCTAGTAGTCCTAGCCAAACAAAGATTTTATTTATGAAACATTTTCAAACTGTGCAGAGCAAAATCATTAAAAAATCAGAGAAATCAAAGAGGACAATGGTCGGTTTTCAATTAGTTTCGATGAAACCACATCAATACGAAACCGTAGATTTATCAACCTGAATATACACTATTCCACCGGCTTCCAATCTCTTGGTCTAATTAGATTTATAGGAAGCGTAAATGCAAAAAGAGTAATTCAGATTGTAAAAGAAAGGCTGAGTGAGTATGATATTTCACTGGATAATGATGTGGTAGCTTCAATCACTGATGGTGAAAGCATAATGTTGAAATATGGCCGTTATACTAGCCCATTCCATATTGTTTGCATGGCATATGCTATGCATTTGGTAGTTTGTGATGTTCTGTATAAAAGTTGAGAAATTAGATCAGAAGAACAGACTGACCAAGAAAATGAGCAAACTAAAGAATGTGACTCTGACCATGAAAATGAATATGAGGATTCTGTTGAAGAACCCACCGAGTACAAGGGCAACCAAACAATATTTATTCCTGAGATGCAGAAGATTGTTAAACAAATCAGGAAAATGGTCAAAATGTTCCGAAAGTCCCCTGTTCGCAATGATACAAATCTGCAACCACAGACTTTGCAAACATTTGGTAAAGAAAATAATCTTTTGCTGGACTGTAAAACACGATGGAATTCTCTTTTTAAAATGCTGCAACGTTTTTATGAGATGAGGAAAGAAGTTAAAATTGCAATGCTTCAACTAGATTATCAATTTGATCTCAATAATCAGGAATTAGACAAGATTAAAGAATTGTGTGATGCGCTTACTCCCCTTGAAGTCGCAGTGCAATATTTATGTAAAGAAGATGCCGATCTTACTCTCTCTGAAAAAGTATTAGCATTTACAGTGCATAAGCTAAGAAATCTAAACACTCCTATCGCGAATGCTCTTCTTCAAAAATTTGAAATTCTATTCAAAGAGCGTCGAAACCCAGAGCTGGCTAATCTCATTAAATTTTTGAAAAATCCCGATTTCGTCAAAGAATCATACGATGAGTTTGGTAGTAAAATTTTTAAAAACAAAATATTTGATCCGGCAACAACCTTAATAAAACGACTATTCAACGTAAGTGATAATGGCCCAGAGTCTGTACCAGAAGTAGCAGTTGAGGTGAGAGTTAAAGATGGAATTGAAATTGATGCTACGAGTAATGGTGCTTGTACTAAACAAATGTCCCTATCTGATGAGCTTAGTATGTTTCTACAGGAGAATGATAATAAGGAAAATCATAAAAAATGAAAATCTGGTTCATATATCATAAGAAAAGAAATTGAGTTGTTTCGGGCAACAAAAAGCCGACCTGAAATGCTAGATAAACTTTACAGGTCTTTAACAACAATTCGACCAACTTCGGTGGAAGCAGAACGAGCATTTTCTGTAATGGGTCTCTTTGCTAATAAACTCAGAAGCCGACTCAATGATGATACGTTGAGTGCAATGATTGTTTTAAGGAAGTTTTATAAAAAATTAGGTATTTGTACCACTTTTATTTATGTTATACATATATGTATATGTTAATTAACATTAAATTTATTTACTGTTATTTTTTATATTTGAAATTCTGAAATAAATTAAATGCCTCTAATAAACTATTTATTATTTTAGTTCTTTGCTATTGACCCCCTGGAACCAACTAAGTAAACACGGGAAAACCCGGATTTTAAATAAAAAAAACCCGGTCAAACCCGAAACCCGGGTTTTAAAAAAATTGCTCAAAATCGAAAACCCTAGTGCGGACCGAGCAATCGTCAGAGCGGCACTCACATCCCCAGATTCATCAATATCATCGATCGTGTGTTCAAAAGGTGCTTCAGTGACCGCAAGGACCATTCATCGGCGGCTCAGAGGGAGCTGAGCTCACGGTGCCCTTTGTGCCGACTACCATTGATCTCTGTACACCGACTAGCCCGTTTGCAGTGGTGTCGAGAACATTCGATCTGGAATGTCATTGACTGCAGTAGAATTGTCTTCAGTGATGAGTCCCACATCGAATTGAGCTCCTATGACCAGCGAATACGTGTCTAGAGACGTCCCGGACAGCGGTAGGATACCAACCTGACTGTCTTCCGCCATACGGGCCGACAACCAGAAGTGATGGTCTGGGTTGCAATTTCATTTCATAGCAGGATCTCTTTGGTTGTAATCCGCTGCACCCTTACAACACAGTGGTACGTCGACGATTTTCTACGCCCCGTTGTGTTGCCTTTCCTATCACGCCGTCTTGGGCTTACATTTCAGCAAGATAATGCCCGCCCGCCCACGGAGGGAGTTTCTGCTGATTGTCTTCGTGATTGCCCAACACTACTTTGGCCAGCAAGGTCACCGGATCTCTCCACCATTGAGCACGTTTAGAGCATTATGGGCAGGGCCCTCCACCCAGCTCTGTATTTTGATGATCTAACGCGCCTATTGGACAGAATTTGGCATGTTATCCCGCAGGAGGACATCCGCCATCTCTATCAATCAATGCCAAGCCGGATGACTGCTTGCATAAGGGCACCTATAAGAGGTGGTCCAACACGTTATTGACTTCTTCACTTTGTAAAGCTCTTTCTCTTGAATAAATCATCCAATTTTTCTCAGATTGTAATAATTTGTTTTTCTGTACATGTACATCACATCTGCCGATTGTCGTCCCATTCGGATAACTTTTTCTTGGTGCGTCTTTTTTGTTTGTCTAAGAGTGTACATTTATCATGTGTTTCTATTAATTAATTTCTGTTTTCTAAAATCACTTATCCTAATTTCTGACTGTCCTTTTATTTATTTATTCTCTAGAGAAAGCTATAATTTCAAAGTCCATATCTCCTGTAAGAGAAATATAAATATATAAAATTTTAATATGTAAAAAAGGCAGAAAATACATTTTTACAAAAATATTACATTTTTTAAAAAGGAAAAAAAGTTCAAATATTGTTATACTTCATTTTTACCTTTAAAATATCAAGACTTTATGGGAATATTTTATATTTTTGGAACATTTTGGCTGACATTCTTAATTTGTCATTTCTTTCTATTTGAAACTGAAGTCAATAACCCCATCAGTATAAAGGCTTGCTGATTGAGCTAACGAAGCAGCAAAGTTATAAACTTCTTTTCCTCTTAAGGTAGTAACAGAGGAAATCTGAAAGCATTATTGTTTAACTATCATTAAAAATAATCCTTAAAAGTTTTCTTTCGCTCTTCCAGCTTTATTATATCTATATACTAATTACAAGTTTCATGCCATATTCTTCTATAAAAAACGAAAGCAATTGCATATGAACAATCGAGCAAATCAAAATAAATTAAAATTATATCAACCGAAAAATAAAGTACTGCGACATAACACAGAAAAATTTGCCAGCAAAATAAAGTACTGATGAATATATCTTACTAATTTCATATTTCCGCTCTCATTCATTGATCTTACATTTTCACTAATTATTGTTTGATTAAAAATTACGTATAATACCCTAGGGAGTTTCCTTCATTAAGATTTCACGAAAAGTGGGGTTTTTAAGAAAGGGAATGCATTTTTCGATTCAGAGTATTCAAAACAATTAAGAGGAGGAAAAATATTGTGAAATGGTATAAACATGTTTAATCATTTGTTGTTTATACGAGGGCCATTTTTTAAGTAAGAACCGTTTTGTAATAGAGTAAGAGAAACTTTAGTTATGAACGTAAATTGCATCCCAAACTAAAGTATGAACATTTTTTCACTTTTCAACATAGTCACCATTAACATTTAAACATTTGTCAAGTCGTGTCACCAGATTTTGGATCCCATCATCAAAGAACTCTCCGCCTGACCGTTAAACCAGTTAGTAACAGTTTCTTTCAACATGTCATCATTTTCCAAGCGCTTTCCACCAAGAAATTAAGTTTAAAAAACAGATGAGAGTCTGATGGTGCTAAGTCAGGGCTGTATGGTGGATGATCCAGTAATTCCCAATGAAAATTGTCAAAATCGACGGCGGGGACTGCTCTGTAGCGGAGTCGTTCTGCTTCACGACAAGGCTCGGCCTCACGTTGCGGCAAGAACAAAGACGCAACTGGACAATTTTCATTGGAAATTACTGGATCATCCACACAGCCCTGACTTAGCGCCATCAGATTCTAATCTGTTTCCAAAACTTGAGGAATTTCTTGGTGGAAAACGCTTGGAAAATGATGACATGTTGAAAGAAACTGTTATTAACTGGTTTAACGGTCAGGCGGAGAGTTCTTTGATGATGGGATCCAAAAGCTGGTGACACGACTTGACAAATGTTTAAATGTTAATGGTGACTATGTTGAAAAGTGAGAAAATGTTCATATTTTAGTTTGTGATACAATTTACGTTCATAACTAAAGTTTCTCTTACTTCATTACAAAACGGTTCTTACTTAAAAAATGACCCTCGTATATATAATAGAAATAATATATTTGTATTTTCCCAATGTATGTTCGCAGTCAAATCCATGAAATTTTTCGTAAAGAATTTTTAGTAAACTGTGGGTATATACAAACTTTGTTTTTAAGTTAAATATTTTGAAATGTAAGAAATAGGCATTTTTTCTATCGAGTCATTTGGATAATAATTTAAATTATGAGGAGGGGTAGTTTTTAATTATTAAGTTCTATATTTTAGTTGGCTTTTCAATGTTTTGTGTAGACTGTTCTTTGCAACTTCTTAGGCTATATATTTTTCAGACGAGATATGAAAAAATCAAAGCGTGTTATAGTAATTAGGTAACACGATGCGAGTAACCTATAAGAAGAATGGAGTGAGAACTGCAGTTTCCTACTGTAATAGAAGCAATAGAGTAAGATGGAGAAGAAGGTAATATCTACCAGGTTTTGGGAACTACATGTTCTTGTTAGTTAAATAGGTCAGCTTTATAAATATAGGGTGTACGGGCTAAAAGTATCCAAAAGTTATGCCTTATTTTTACAGAACTACCCATTAGAATAAAAAAAAATTTTAAATATGAAGAACATCTCACCAAGTTTTAATATCAATCATAGATTTCGATCATAGTATCATAGGTTTCGATGTGTGCACCTTTTGTAGCACGACAAACGTCTAAATGGTAATCCAGTTCTCTCCAAGTGTTTCGTAGCATATCAGGAGTTATTACACGAATTACTTGAATGATACGCTTCTTCAACTCATCCACAGTTTTAGCTTTTTGTATACGGACAACTAATTTAATAAATCCCCAAGCAAAAAAGTCTAATAACTGCTGATATGCTACGAAACAGTTGGAGAGAAATGGATTACCATTTAAACGTTAGTCGTGCTACAAAAGATGCACACATCGAAATCTATGATACTATGATCGAAATCTATGATTGATATTAAACTTGGTGAGACGTTCTTTCTATGTAAATAATTTTTAAAAAATTCTAATGGGTAGTTCCGTAAAATTAAATCATAACTTTTGGATACCTTTAGCCAGGACACTCTGTATTAATTTAAGTCTACCAATAAAATAGATCACATCAGACTATTCACTTGCATCTGCTTTAATCTTACATAAGAATCATGATTCGTCTGTACTTATTCGCAGATAATCTATATGGAGGAGTGGGAAGGCTTTCAAGCACAAAAGCTCTCAACTTGTTATCTCTAAATGTAAATTTATTGACTCAGTTTATCAACTGAAGTCTCCCTCTACAAGCCCTTTATTTAAGGGATTAGCTGGCAGAATCATAATTTCAGGAGAATTTGATAGACTTAGTTCCTTTTTGATATTCAAAATTCTCTGTGAATTTAAGGAATTAGGGCAGCTGGCTCTCTCGATGCACTCTGTATAACATTAAATGTAACTCAGTTATATCAAGGATGGAATGGAAATGGTGAATCCTATTTCTAGTCGTCTGGAGGGAGAAACTCTGAGATTACTGCTCTGGACTGCTCGTGAGTATTCGCTGCTAAGGGCGTCTACACACGGAGCTACTAGAAAGAAACTGATCACTGACTCTAATCACAAACCAGTCCGCGATGAGTCATAACCTATGTAACTGAATGGAACCACGCAAACGGCGCTACTGGTTACTAACCCGTCAGTAACGCGTTAGTATTCAGTGACAGGCAACTCAACGTATCGAGACACTAGGAACTTGAGTTACCAGTTTCTCTTTCATTGTGCGTGTTATTGCACAATCTGTTTTGACAATTTCTTAAAATAAATTAATTTCTGATAATAATTTAATTAAATAATTACAAGATAAAAAGTACTTTTTATATACCATGTTTTTAAATTTTCTGTTGAATCATATAAACTTGACAATTCTATGTATTAATAAATACTTTTTAAATTTTTTTGATGAATTATCCCATCAACTTGAAAGAAAATGAAGTTAATTGGAAGTTAACTTGCGTTTAACTTTTCGTTCCCGTCCCGGTCGATAGATGGCTGCATCAGTCTACAAAACAAAATTAACTGAAAATGAATTCAATCTGCTTAAAGATGGCTAAAAGTACTAAAAAAATGCATTGTCATCGTGTTCTGAGCTATTCTAAAAGTTTCAAATGTCTAGCTAGTCAGGCAGTTAGTTAAAAATCGATTGCAAGATTTATACTGGACAAACACACACACAAACAAGAGGAAAAGGGAGGGGAGGGAAGGGAGGAGGAAAGGGATGTATGATGAAGTCCTGGTATACTTCCTAAATTGGGTCATCTGAATTATATTATTTTGGGTTAGATGATTTTCTCCGGTAATGTTTCCTCAACTAATCTTTTCTGGACGGAGATTTATTAACTAAATTTATCAATTGGAGTCTTCCATCTACAAATCCTATTCGGCTACATTAGTTAGTGCATGTGAAATACAGTACAAATAGGCTAAAGGGAAAAGGAAAGATGTAGAAGTCCTGAACTACCCCATAGTGTGCGTTTACTAAACAATACTATGTTGAGTGCCGTAGATGACTTTCTATAGAAATGTTTTCGGCACCTAAATTTAAAGAACTTCAGAGAGCCGTCTAATCAAAATCATTCTCACAACTGTGTTATTATACTATAGGGTATGTAATAAAATAGTTAAAAATTGATCGAGGTAAGAATTTTGATACAGATAATATCAAATATCTAAAAGGTTTTACCGAAAATATGATGATTTATCTATTTTCATGAGCGATGAACGAAGCAGATAATTTAAAAACTCAAATCTGTGCTGTTAAATTTTTTCAAAGCATAAGGTAGAATACATGCAATAAATGCTCACATAATTAATGCACGCTCATAAGAATGTTCATGCGTTAAATTCCAACTTTTGCTCTTATATGGAATACTGAATTTTTTGTTTCGATCACCAAAAAATATCGAGCAGAGCTTCATCAGCACTTCGCACATAACTGAATGATGAAAAAGACTCAAATGACGTAACACAAAATAGTGCATTGTCTGTCGCGACACGTGTAATTACTTTTCCGTGGTGAGTTATTTTGTTGAAAAACGAGGGGGCAAAAAATCCATTAGTTTATTCCCTGCTTGTAATGAATTGCAGCAAGATAATTAGATTTTACACTTGCCGAATACTCAATTAGAGGAAAAATCAATACTTGCGGTGTTATGATGTCTTTTGAAAAAGAGATGGAATGCTCGGAATGTTTTTGTTTGAGGTATACGTGCATTTTTGCTACTGAAGATAGAAAGCCCCTTTACGAGGGCAAAGTATATTTTATTTTGTTACTTCTCTTTTAGTCAAGTTTATGAAGACAAATTGGAGCTCAATTTGAGAAAAAGTAATAAGAGTTTTAACTAAAAAATATAGAGTACATTCGTTTTATGCGAATTTGTACTATGACTAGTTCTGATTGCAACGGGTATAATGAAGGTATGGTTATATAAAAAATAGTGGATATATTCTCAATGAATGAATTGTAAACTTAAAAAAGGGATTCAAATTTAGATTCCATATTACCCAGTAATGTATTAATTTACAGTAAAAAAAGGATTAAATAGAATGTACAGACTGATTCAAAAGTCGCTAAACCTCCGAAAAGCTTAAGAACTCGACAACTACCGACACTAAAATTATGTAATTTACGGTGCATGAGGTTAATTTAGTTCCTTTTACTTCCTTTACAATAAATGCTGAGAGTGGATCCCGTGCTACTGTACTTTAGTTACGCAGAGGACAAATTCATACCAATCCATTCATAAGTCTGTTCTGAAATTTTGAATTCGTGCCATCCTTTATTTCTATATTAAATATTTCTAGGCAAGGATTTTAGATGTACAAATATTGAAAAAGAGTAAACTTTAAAGGACACAAAATTAGTTCATAACATACTATATGGTATTTTAATCAAATAATCGAAACATAATGTTTCAAATAATGTTTGTATGAGGATCACCAGATACAATTGTTAATATTTTTTACGTTCGAACTCTCTGAATTTACCAAGCTGTACAAATATACATTAATTTCCATTAATCTCGGAATGGAATTTTTTATTATTTGTATTCTATACAAGGATATATTTAAAATTCCTTGTGATATATCGCTATAAATATTGTACCTTCCATTTCCTTTGCTTCCCTTTCATTCAATTGTCTTCAAGATTTTCGAATATTAAAACCCTTTCAGAGCGCCGTTCGTACAGTGCGAAAGCCTAAATATAGTCTTCTTTTCACTTGCATTCAATGTATTCCAGTTAAATGAGCAAAAAAATGGCTAGTGCTGCCATCTGTTATCAGTTTAAAGAAGTAAACGCATTTTGTAACCTTTAATTGGAAAAATTTTCAAGATTTTTTAGGTTAAAAATAACGGGGAAAAAATCTGCACCTTGCAAATGGTGTTTTTGTCCCTGAAAGGGTTAAACGTATGAGATGACACATATTCCAGGAAACACGTTGCAGCATGTCATCTGGAACGGTGTTTATTTCGATGCGAATCTTATTATGCAGCTCCTCGATGGTGTGAGGGTTGTCGACATATACCCGCTATTTTAAATAACCCAACAGGAGGAAGTCGGGCGAAGTCAAGTCTGGGGATCGTGGAGGCCAAAGTCTCTTTGAAATCACCCTATTTTCAAAAACGTATTTCACCCGTTCCATTGAGATCCCGGACGTGTGATAGGGATGCGACATCGACAACAAAACATCGATATTCAATATTGAAACATCTCCCCAAAACCATCGATGTTTTTGAACATCGATGCTTTTGAACCATCCATTCTTTAAAACTGATTTTGTAACGGTACTTTTGGGAGGCATCTTAATATTAATTAACGTTAACTTATATAATACCAGAACAAAACAAAAACTTAAATGGCCGCTCGTGTTTATACTATTTATAAAAGGAAACCCCATGGAAGGTTCTGGAGTGTCGAGAACATTCCAAGCGCTCTGATTGGTTCATTTTTTGTTAATTGCCATTTGTCTCGTTGGTAGGTTATCGTTCACCCTTTTGTATTCATCCTTTTCAGAATTCAAACTTACATTTACTGTGAAAATTATGCTACGTGGTTTTTTTTTATTATGGCACTTTTTCATTAAAACACCCACCATCAAGACAACGGAAAACATCGATGTTTAAAAAAAATAGACTTCAATAAATCGATGTTTAGAACATCGATGTTTTTATCAAAACATCGATGCTTTGAAAACATCGACATCGATGTCGCAACCCTACCGTGTGAGCGGTTGCACCGTCTTGTTGGAAATGACCTTCCCAACATTCAATGTCATCCAACTGCTCGAAAAATTCCCCAAACGTTTTGAAAGAGCGCTCTGCATTGACAGTTTCTGTAAAAAATTTTGTGTGTACAGTGACTTTTGGATCCCTCTGTATAGTCGAATGTGGAATTACACAGGAATGATTAATGAAAGTTTATTATTTATATTTCAGTTTGAAGCCAAATGTTATATTAAAATAACTGAAGTCCAAAGAATTGAATTCTGTGCTGTACTGTATTGAAATGCATTAAATGTAACTGTGCTATATGAAATTAAATAATTTTGCGGCTATCTGAATACTTCACATACCTTGCATCACATTCCATTCAAGCACTTTTTCTTCATTCCCTATATTTGTGAAAGTCCACATGTTGATTCCAAATTTTTTTATTGTATGAAACACACTGTGTTATAAAAAACTATTTAGTTTTAGTTTTTTGAGCCTTAAATAGGATCAGTGGTATTGAGAGTATAAGGTTTGAGCACTGAGCCATATGCGGAATTTTTAAAAACGTTTGTGATGTTCCACTGCCGCAAACCTCCCCACGAGTGTTGGGGACGAAAGTACTTTTTATATTGTAATATTTTGCGAGGTATTAAAGGGATTCCGAACAAATTTTTAAACATTTCCATTGATTCTGCAATGAATTTTTCCATAAAATGTTTGCTTTTATAAAAATAATTTTTAAATAAAAAATTCTTGCATAGCCTGAAATTTTTATCGTGTAAAATGATTATTGATACGTAATTTTAATTGATACGTAACATGCTTAGTCTATATGTGTAAAACAGTTCTGTAACTGACTGCCTGACTAACTGACTGATAGATAACGCACAGACCAAACCGCTGGACCTAAACGGCTGAAATGGCGATTCTTCTTATAGTGTAGGGTTGAACTAAGAGAGATTTTCGAAAAATTCTTCTTAGATTTTTTAAAATTAAACTTTTAAGGCGACAATGGACCACGAAAAACTTTTTTTTATTTATTAACCAATTGCTATGAATTTTTGTATACTGATACAGTGTTGTTTAGAGATGGAAATTCTAAATTTAAAAAATATCACAATGTAATTAATTAAGATATTAATTAAAATCAGTTTGTTAATTACTCTATTTAAAAATGCTCCATGCGCATTAATTTTTGTCTCAGATATCTAATTTTCTCTCTTAAGCTAGCTTTATATAGTTATAATAAAAGTTAGTAGCAATATTTGATTTACAGTCATATTTATAAAAACTAGAAAAGAAATCGATAAAAATAGGTCATTTTATGCATAATTTTATAAAAAATTTTTTTATGTAAACATTCTAAGTTGTTTTAACACAGTATAAAGAATTGATTACTAAGTTTTATTCTAACATATGTAAATAATCATTTTATGGAATTTTATGAAAATTGAAGAAAAACTTTGACGCATGAAACATTTTGAACATACCGAAACGACATGAAAACTTGTTTTGAGAAAATGGCATTTAAAGTTTAAATTTGACAAACATTTCCATTGTTTACGTTTGAAAAAAATACTTATAACTCGGTTAATAATGATCGGATCAACATACTTTTTTTTAAATTTAAAGCTGAGGAGTTGCAGAATCACTTTTTGAAAGAAAAAAAATCGTTTTGGGGGACATATTTTTGTCAGTCTGAAGGTCCATTGTCGCCTTAACCTGTTTTTGAAACATTCATTAAAGTTTGCATTTAAAATAATAATTTAAGGGTTATAAAATTTATATCACGAGAAAGATCCTAAAAATTCCTTTAAAATGAAATTTCTTTCGAATGCTTACCTCAGTTTTCTGATTTTTGGTAAAATTTTAAAAATTAATTTTTAGAATTTAATTTATTAAATGCTGATCACGTGGTTTCTTTTCTTTTTGAGATGCTTTAAATTAATTTATCGTCACGTGCATAACAACGAAATAAATTTACAATTTTTTTTTTCCTCTTTCTAATGCGGCAGACGATTGGACATTATCCAAAAAAATATTAAAATACAGTAAAAGAAATGTTCCTCAAACTGTACTATATTAATTAGTACTAGATGATACCCGTCAAAACATGACGGCTAGATAGTAAATAAATGTACAAATACACAAATTATACTCAACACGATTTCCAAATGTTAAAAGTCATAATAATGAGAGAAAGAAATGTGTTTAAGCGGCTTCGTGCTTAGTGAGTATCTAAAGCCAGATTTAAAAATGTCACTGGGCATGCACAGAAAGCAATTTTTTTAAATTGTAAATTATCGCTAGTAAAACAGCGCGAAATAAACAATTTCCATCAGGTTTTATCTTATACTTCACAAACATAATTATCATAAAAATAAAAATGGTAGAGAGAGACTACTCGGAATAAACGTGTTTAATCATTAAAACATGTCACTGAGTATGCGCAGAAACAGTGAGTTTCTAAAGACAGATTTATACATGCCACTAAGCATGCGCAGAAATCAATTCTTTAATTGTAAATTATTGCTTATTAATAGAAATTGCGGTCACAAAAACCAAATTTGACAAATCTACATATTACAATCTTTCGTTTAAGACCATAATGAAGTAAATCGATGCAGTAGTTTTTTCTGACGGACTGCCCAAAAAGCCGGCTTAGCAACTTAAATATAATAGATGTTCTATTAGATTTAATTTCAATATTTTCTTCTACATTATTTTGTCTATAAAAATATACGTTAAGATTTTTTTTATAAATATATATTTTTGTTTTATTTGCATTAATTGCATACATTGACCGTTGCATTTAATTTGAATGTACTCCGTAGCGAAGTAAGGGTTTTCAGCTAGTATTTTATATATATATCAAACTGTAGCTTTTGATAGTCCTTGTTCGGCTTGCATTTTTTTTAATTTTGTATGTAGAAAATGTTTTTAGTTAATTTGTCTCTTTCGGATTTATAAAAATATTTATTATTCATACGATTTTTAATAATTTCAGTGAATATTTTATCTTTCAAGAGTAAGTTTTGCAGTTGGGAAAATGTTTTGAAAATTCTTTCTTAATATTCGAAAATCCTGAAGACAATTGAATGAAAGGGAAACAAAGGAAATAGAAGGTACAATATTTATAGCGATATATCGCAAGGAGTTTTAAATATATCCTATTATATATAACAAATAATAAAAAATTCCATTCCGAGATTAATAGAAATTAATGTAGATTTGTGCAGCTTGGTAAACTCAAAGAGTTGGAACGTAAAAAAAAATTATCAATTGTATTTGATGACTCTATCCTCATAGAAACATTATTTGAAACATTATTTTTCCATTATTTGATTAAAATACCATATAGTATGTTATGAACTAATTTTGTGTCCTTTAAAGTTTACTTTTTGTGAATATTTGTACATCTAAAATCCTTGCCTAGAGATATTGAATATAGAAATTGAGGATGACACGAATTCAAAATTTCAGAATAGACTTGTGAATGGGTTGGTATGAAACTGTCGTCTGCGTGACTGAAGACTATAGTTTTCTCCTAAACCTACAGGAAAGTTTAACCAAATTAGTATGAAGCATTTTAGAGTTGCACAGTTATGTCTTGATTTCTTCAATCTGGGAAAAACTATTGGAATTTAAGGCTTATTTTGGTTTACCATAAAACAATCAGTAACGTAACTGTCATAAGAAAGGCGGAAAATCTTCTGTTCCCCAGATGACCCATTGCTAAGATCCTTCTGCAGATTTATGAAAACTAAATCTCACTTAAGTAAACGGTGAGCGGTTGTCTAATGAATTAGCACAATTATAAAAGTTGTAGCTGAATTACTCATGAACTCACAACTATTTGCATAGAACACAAAACTATTTATTACATTACGAATACGAACATGTAAACACTAAGGCCATCCGCACACGGGTCGTCTCGTACTTGGCTCGAACTCGAAGCGAGATGTGCGAATCGCACTCCAAGTGGTTTCGTCTAGAATTGGAAGCGGGATGACGAATCCATATTTTTCCCAGTAGGTGAAATGTCTTCAATATGCAAAGTACAAAACTTCTTGTTTTTATTTGTTTAAAATGGGCAGCTCCGGTGATGAGGAGGATATTCATATGTTATATTGGTACCTTAAGATAAAAAGGAGAAGGTTTCGGAGGAGAGTACAAGTACATCCGTACTTGGAACGGAATTTTCACCATCGGCTGTTTGTTGCGACACATTAATTACAAGAAAGTGATTCAAAATTTTTAGCATTCAATAGAACAACAAAAGAATGTCGAAAAATTTTCAGTTCGGTATATTTTAATGTTATAAAAATACAATTTTTTTGTTAATTATAAAATTATTTGAAATTTCGTTTTCAATCGGAGTTATAAATGCATATAGTTTTTAAGATACAAAAGTTTCTGCTAAGCTCTTGTGTCTGTGTAGGCGAGACGGTGGGACTCAGGTAGCAATCTCCACGACAAAGTCGAGGCTGTGACACTTTTTCATCAAAACTAAAAACATGATTTTTATGTTTACTGATTTGAAAAATTAAATATATTGAATTTCGCTCTGTGTTTTATATTCGATTATTATTTTTTTATGTATTTAATCAGAATAAATTTCGTGAAATTGTAATAAGATTTTTTTATGA
Organism: Dolomedes plantarius; assembly: GCA_907164885.2. Lineage (NCBI taxonomy): Eukaryota > Metazoa > Arthropoda > Arachnida > Araneae > Dolomedidae > Dolomedes > Dolomedes plantarius. The sequence continues at coordinate 157,836,937 of OU015492.1, forward strand.
ATGATTGTTATAAGTTTTGTAATTAATAAAGAAATTGTACTATAATGTAATAATTTTTTTTAACTAAACTATGTAACATTAATAAAGTTTGTAATTAAATACATTACCTGTCAAGTTGACTTCATTTCACGCTTTTTCTGTAAATCTTTTCTAGAATATTCACGGAGCGTGTGGTCATAAAGCTCCGGGTGTTTTTCCTCTTCTCCTACAAATTTAATGTTGAACACTTCTATTGATGATTGAAAATTCCGCGCGTCACGCTCGATTTTTCCCGTTCCAAACAGTTTGAGTGAAACGAGACGAGTACGAATCGAGACCACTTCGAGCCGATTGCCAATCCCCCTGTTAGTGGAGTCCCATTCAATTACGTAGGAAGTTGAGTGATGGGAAAAATCGCTTCGAGTTCGAGTCGAGTACGAGACGACCCGAGTGCAGATGGCCTAAGGGTCTGTTCACATAGGAGTCCGGTAACGGAAGCGTTAATGCATTGAAATATATTTAACCAATGACAAACCTCCAAACGATTAGCTACGAAATTTTTAACGCCTATGATTGGTTTATTTTCGCCTCAGTGACATCTTTTCTTTTACGCTTCCGTTACCGGACTCCTATGCTAACAGGCCCTAACTGACATAGAACAAAAAGACAAGAACAGAAAACTTCTTGGTTACGAGGCTAGCTCGCGCAATGACTTCGCTTTAGTTCTTTTTCACAAAACCTTCCTTATGAGTTCTGAAGAACAACACTTTCTACTGATATGTCAGGATGTTGTAATTTTCTATTAGAAACAAAACCCATGGTTTAATCTATTTATTTATTTGCAGCTCTCGTAGTCTCAATTAATTTCTTTCAGCAGTGGAAAATCGCGGAACAGAATAACAAATTAAACTGCTCTTCCTCCGAAATTCTCCGAGAATATATTGGCATTAAGAATTCATTACTCTATTAAAAGTCAAACCAAACCAAACCCAAAAACATAAATAAAAAATTACTTTGTTTCCTTTTTTAATTATTTTCTTTCATTTTATCTACATTTCATTTATTTCACTGGCTATAAATATATGACTTTAAATAGGAAATTAATAATGTTTCATCACATATAAATGTGAGTGTCAGAGACCTATTATTACATTGCTAAAATGCTCACTTATATTACTTCATTATTCATTTCTGTCTTCCCTGTCGGTAGCAAGGGAAAAATGTCAGGACTGCAATCATAATTTTTTTCCTCATAAATATATTTATCGTAACGGATGTAATAGGTATATATGTGCCTATATTCGTTACCTCTGAGGCAAAGCGCAGAAAAAAATATTCCAATCAACATAAATGTGTTATTACTTTTTATGTGTGCATTTTCCTGTGCACAGATTAAATTAAATAGGATACAAAAGGATTACAGCATGAATTATTTTGCCTAAAAGTAAAACCATTATATGTCCCATTTTTAGATACTGAACATTTCGTTGAAATCTGAAATATTTTTATCTGATACATCATTTACATGTGATGATTTTTCTTGCTGTTCTTTGTATTTCAGTGCAGACTCTAAAGCCCTAGTATTTTTCTGAATAAGAACGCTTTTTGCTGGTTCACAAACAATTGTTTCATTCGACTATTTAAATTTTTTTCCATCAGCGACAATTTAGAAAACAATTTAATTTTTAATGTCATCCTGGTTGCCATAGGAGATGATCCAATCAACACGCAACTTCCAAGTGCATTGTGACATTCGAATAACTGCAAAACTATATTTATAAAGTCAATTTCTTACATATTTCTGCATTTGAATCCTTATTTTCGGCATATTTTAGCTGATTAAGTTAACATTTCTTGGTCGACTTTGATCTATTGGCTCACTTATCCATACGTCAACTTCCAAGGCTGTCGAGATTAGAAGAAAAAAATGTTTAATCCGTTGCGAGACACTTGTCAAAAATATTCCTTCATACACCGATATTTGTTGGCTTTTTCTTGACTGAGAGCACTATTTTGGTGATCTGGCATAATCTCCGGTTGCCACCCCGATTTAGATCGAGTACCGCCAAAGGCAATGTCAAGGGGTTCGCACCCTCTTCGCTGTCCTACAAACTTCCCTGTCTACGGATTGTGACGAATTAAATTAATTCGTCCAATAATTCAAATCCCCGCAGCCGTTAACACCGCTTGCCCCGCTAACGACCGGCGGACCAGCCCCCATTGTGCGTGCAGCAGGTGATGGTAAATTTGCCGAAAAAAAAGAGACGCCAGTCTATCTCCAAAAAGTGACACTTGGTCTGAATAAACCTTTCGAGCCAGATTAATGACGTAGGACAACCCCTGAACCGGGACATGCAAGAATTGCGGACATCTTGGCGCTTGCGTTTCAGCAAATAGAAAACCTCAAAAATGACATCACCGTTAAAAGAGCCAATGAGAGATGAGTTCTCTGGATGGAGCGCCAAAGTTCGAAGATGAGACGAAAGATGGGATGTTAGTCAGCTATCTCCTGAGCTGAGAGAACTACTCCGACCATCCTGGGTCGAGAAAGGCTATAGGTGGACTTTTGAAGTCAGCGGTTTATTTCTCAAGAAGAGAATTTTTAGCTGCAGTTAGGAAGCTTGGCTTATTTGGAAGGTATCTCAAAACGAGATCATCCGTCCCGATCATCATGATTTTATTAATTGCCTCGCAGTCATCCGCTCTGAAGGAAGCGTAAATCGAGGGACCTTTTGCACTCGATATTATTTAATTAGACAAACGTTATCTAATAACTCATGCTAACGGACCCCGTCACCATCTTAGAGGACTAATCATTAATCTTGTGACCGATTACTGAGCATCAATTTCGATTTTTTTCTCATCTGAATTGTTAATAAATTCGTTTATTTTAAATTTACTTGGCTGTGGCTTAAGTTGATTCAAACGCTACCTTGATCAATATGCTACAGGATTTAACGCACCCATACCCGGCGCAGACTCAAGAGCATTCAGTGACGCTCGTCAAGATTCGATCCGAGAGCCCTCAGTACCGGATCCCGACGTGCTAACCACTTGGGTGCGCAGGAAGAAATATTTTTGATCTGTTTTTTCCAATGGAACTCAGTTTATCAGGGCTGTTTTAGTTAATCTTTTTTTGTTGAAAAATACCTTTTAATTATAGTTTCAAAACTCTTAATTACCGAATATAATAAAAGTAAAGGTGAATTACAGTAAATGTGAAAACTTACAAAGAAATACATTAGTCCCACATCTTAAAAAGTTCCCCGTAACACTATAGATTTTTGTGCTATTTTCAAATTAACTAATATAAAAACCCAACTGAATATTGACATTTAAAGTATTACGTAACTTTTGTATTTACAATACAATGTAACTGAAAATTCTTTGATCTAACCTCCAGTCTTTAGTACAAGGCACTTAAGCTTTCAGAGATAATTTATGATGACCTCTTTGAACATGCCGCACGAAGTACAGGAAAATTTTCAAACTTTCAGTTTTAATTAAGATATTCATAATGATTATAATTTAGGCAACAACTGAAATTTAATATTTGAAAGAGAATGCAAGTTACAGGTAGACAAACATTTCATTAGACAGAATTAAATAAGAAATAGAACGTAAATGACTAATAGTTTCCACTTTATAGTTGTCTCTGCTAATTCCGAATAAGGGAAAATTATTTTTTCCTCTTTGAATATGAAATAGGAAATGACAGAATTGCAAGTTTTCATTTAGAACGTCATGTATAATAAAATAGGATAGCGTGGATAATTAGATTTCAGAGAACTCTGACACTCATTTACAATGAAAAGATAATATGCTAAATGACAATGGACGACAAAAAACTATATATTATGTTTTTATCAGTGCCTGATTACACATGTGAAATTTTGATGTTTTAAAATAATGATTTAATATGCATAAGAGCTTCCCAATTATACAACAGTCTTTGAATAATCTTTGCCAATTATTCTAAAAATGATTTCGGAACTACATATATATATATGTGTGTGTCAGAACTTAAGTTGGGAAGGGAATAAACAATGTAAAGAAAAGCGGGCTTGGGAATTAAATTATATTCGTGGCGTAATTCGCCCCAAATTGTTCGTATTTCAAGACGCGAATTGGGAAAGGGAATTCCCCTTTTCATTATATAATCTTGGCGCGTCTGTGGTATGAGCGTTCGAAGAGGAAATTTTATATAATTCTCCTTGAAAGATGTCTAGTTTGGGCTCTGCGCATGTGTAGAGAGAGTTGGAGCGCGGAATTTGGCAGTGGGAGCTAGCAGGACACGGGATTTAATCGTTGCTGGTGGATCGTTGCTGGTGTGTCAGCTGGGTCCACAATTTGAAAATGGCGAGCGTTCAAATATGCGCTACTTGGATCAGTGGTTGCTGGAAGAAGAAATAAATTAAACTTGATGTCGTTGGAACTATGTTTGTTTACTTGATTTAGACTACTTACCACTCGCCACCAGTATTAAGATGATGACTGCAAATTAATGTGAGAACAGGCGAACCAAACACCTGTCAATCAATATATATACACAGTGCGTCAAATAAGTTTTAAGACTCGTCTCAGAGCTCAGGTTGTAATGGCTCTGTGAGTGTAAATGTGCATGTGTCATAACGTCCATCGTCTGCTGGTACACTGTCAACAAGTTGAGAACATTTCGTTAAGTAGTTGAGAGAAGGCGAGCATTCATTGCAGAAGTGAATTTTTTTCATGTTGATTTTTTAAGATGGAGCAAAGAGCTGTAATTAAATTTAACGCAAAACTTGGTAAAAGTGCTTCGGAAACATACCGACTCATGTAACAAGTTTACGGTGACTGTTATTTAAGTAGATCAAATGTTTTTGTGTGGCACAAACGTTTTTTTGGACAGAAGAGATACGGTAGAAGATGATCAGCGTAGTGGAAGACCAATTTCATCTAGGACACCTGAAGTTATTGAGAAAGTACGAAATTTCGTAACAAACGATCGCTGTGCATGACTGAGAATGATGGAAGACTCTTTAAACATCAACAAAGAAACAATTCGAACCATCCTGCATGAGGATTTGGGCAAAACAAAAGTGTGTGCTAAATTTGTTCCACACACTTGAAAAAAACCACCTGAAAAAAAGCAATGAGAAGTGCACATTGCAGAGACATCATTTCAGCCACTGAAAACGATCCAAACTTCTTGAAGTCCATTGTTACAGGTGATGAAACCTGGTGTTTCCAATATGATCCTGAAACAAAGCGACAAAGGGCGTAATGGAAGTCACCAAATTCCCCGCCAGCCAAAAAAGCAAGAAAAGTTCCATCCAAAATCAAAACATTGTCATTACATTCTTCGATATTAAAGGTATTATCCACAAAGAATTTGTTACAACTGGACAAACAATTACAGGTCAATACTACTTAGCTGTTTTAAAGCGTTTGATGGCCAGAATTCGTCGCATTCGTCCAGACTACACAACGACTGAAAGCAGTTGGTGTTTGTTACACGACAATGCACCCAGTATTGTTCGTCGACTTTTGGCAAAAATATTGTCTGCGTGTTGAACCATGCACCGTATTCACCTGATTTAGCACCCTGTGACTGCTCCTTATTCCCAAAACTTAAAATGAAGTTAAAAGGGTGTTATTTTGAGGATATTTCGACCATACAAGAAGCATCGACGCGTGCTTTGGAGGCCATTCCAAAAAGTGATTTACAACAGGCGTTTGATTCATTAATAAATCGCAGTAAAAAGTGCATTGAAGCCACAGGGTCCCATTTTGATTAAAAAACCAAAACAGGTATTAATTTCTTGTTTCCATTTCTTTTTACAGACCCAGTCTTAAAACTTATTTGACGCACTGTGTATATATATATATATATATATATATATATATATATATATATATATATATATTTATATATATAAACATATGTTGGAACCCAACTCCGAAATCGGACAAAGTCCGAAAAAAATGCTCACAACGCGAATGAATCACACACAAATGCGCCAAGTCCAAAATGTTACATTATTTCGGACTTGGATCATATACAAATCATCATTTTGCGTATGGGTAAATCAGAAGTGCGCAGAATACGAAACTTAATTTCTTTTCGTAACTTGAGCATTCTAAATTTCTCATTTAGCGAATGGGCAGTTAAACAATGATCAAAGTCAGAAAACAATCATTTTTAACTCTAATTATTTGACTAAATAAAATGAATAAAATTAGTTAAAAGATCATTTTAATTATCTGTATTGACTATTTTAAAAACCTCCCAGTTAAAAACGTATGTCCATAGTGTACAAAATGAAAATATAGTAAAATAATAAATGATGGAAAAATTATGAAAAATCCACTGTTACTTATTCTTGCAGGCAGAACTGTTATGGCTCTTTGAGTTACATTTGATGCCAGTTGATAGGCTATTTTGCTGTCACACTGCTTTTTACAATTGCAGTTGACGAAACCTTGTGAGTTTCCTGATTCCAGGGTAACTGTGATTCGAAGTGAGTGTACGAAGCTTGGAACGTCTTTATCAGATATGAAGTTGTCTTCAGTCAATTGGAATTCATTTATGGAATATAATTTCTCTAATATTCCGGATTTCGTACCGATTTTGTATAGCCCACCATCGTTCACTCCCATTATCACACCTATCACATTTCTGGGCACAGCTCTTTCTTTGTCGAGTTTTGAAATCCGTAACACAACGTTCTGACCGATGCCCATGGGAGAAAATTTAGCGTCACTGCCTTTTAGCATTTTGTCCGTTTGCTTTTTCATTTTTTTGGCACAATCGGCTCGTTTCTCTTCAATTATCTTCTTCCTTTTTTGTAAGATGGACACATCAGAGTTTTCAGAATCTGATGAATGCGTTTCCTGTTCACTTTCAGGAATGTTGGCCGAAACCTCTTCAAGTTGTTCTTCAGTCTCAAGGTCCGTTGAACAACACAATTCCTGGGGAAGTCCGTTAGTAAGTGGAACACCAAACACAGCTTCGTATTGGCTTCTGGTGATTCCACGATGGTAGGTGCAATTTGTTTTTCATTTGATTTCAACGATTCGTAAGCCTTCTGCCCACTGACTTGTCCGATTGTCTGCTGTCCACGTCACCAACATATCACGAACATCTTGGTTTGCACGTTCGACGGAACCTTAGCTTTGAGAGTGTCTGGGTTTTCCATGAACAATTTTTGCTTCCAATATATATGCAAGCTCTTTTATGATTTTATTCGAGAACTAACGTCCAAATTTGCAAATATGTCAACAAAGGAAATGATATGGCTGTTTTTGGAGTATCAAGTGAGAATGGATCAGTTGATGAAATCAAACAGTATCAATTTGGATGGTATATTAGTAGAAATGAAGCAGTGTGGCGTATTTTATCATTTGCAATTCATGAAAGACTCCCAACAGTTGTTCATTTGGTAGTTCATCTCGAAACTGGGCAACGAGTTTACTTCAAACAGAAAATGTACTTGAAAGAGCAACGACACTACCACCAACAACATTGACAGCATTTTTTTCATTATGCCGAACTGATACATTTGCTAAAACATTGTTATATTCAGACATACCGACATATTTCACTTCGAATGCATAAAAAAGGGGAATTCCAACGACGCCTACGGGAAAAAAGGTGAAGGTCAACAAAATTTATTTTCAACAGATGCTTTGGGAAGATTATACTGTTCATCCAAATCAAGCAGAATGTTATTATTTGCTTTTGTTATTGGTGACCGTTCCTGGATCAACATCATTCCAACATTTAAGAACAGTTGATATTCGTTTGTGTGCAACATATAGAGAAGCATGTCAAAAATTGAATTTACTTGAAAAAGATGCATAATGGGTTAGTTCACTAGCTGATGCGACAATTTCTGCTCATCCATATCAAATACGCGTTTTATTTGAATCATATTATCAACATGTTCACCATCAAATCCGAATGAATTGTAGGAAAAATATAAAGATTTTATGCAAGACATTCTGCATCGACTTCGTATTAGTGGTTTAAACCGCGACATGCAATTCACACAAGAAATGTATAATGAAGCATTGATTTTAATTGAGGATAATTGTTTGGTAATCGTTAATAAAGCATTGTCACAACTGAGAATGACATCATCTAATAGACTAGCTAATGACATATTTCATACTGAATTACAACGCGAAAAAACTTTGACATCAATGAATTAAATATATTTGTACAATCAAATATTAAAATTTTTTTCAAGAACAAAAACACGTTTATGGTGCGATAATGCGAGTAGCAAATGATGAAGGTGGTGGAATTTTTTCCTTGGCTGCGCCAGGCAGCACAGGAAAAACATTTCTTATTTCCATGGTACTGGCAACCATACGTGCACAAAATAATATCACATTGGCAATCGCATCACCTGGAATTGCGGCGACTCTTTTGGATGGTTGCCGAACTTAAATTTCTTTTGAATATACAAAACTGTGAAATAGCGATTTGCAATATTTCAAAAACATCAGGAATGAGTAAGGTACTCCAGCAATGCAAGATAATAATATGACATGAATGTACAATGGCGCATAAAAAAAGCACTAGATCGAACATTACAAGATTTACGTGGAAACGAACGGCCATTCGGTAATTTTATTAACAGGAGATTTTCGAGAGACTACATTACCTGTTATTCCCCGTTAAACACCAGCTGATTAACTAAATGCGTGTTTAAAAGAATCACATTTGTGGAGCCATGTTGATAAATTTTCATTGACGACAAACATGCGTGTTAAATTACAAAACGATCCTTCTTCAGAACATTTTGCGATACAATTATTGGATATTCGAAATGGGAAAATTACAACTGAAGAAACAACGGGATGCATCAAATTACCAAACGACTTTTAAAGTATTACTCACTCACAAGAAGAATTGATTCAATGCGTATTTCCAGATATCAAACAAAATTACAAAAGTCATCAATGGTTAAGTGAACGTGCAACATTAGCTGCGAAAAATGTGGATGTAAATTTCATTAATATCAACATTCAACATATGTTACCAGGAGAAACAGCTAGTTACAAATCAATAGATACTGTTATAGATCAAGATGAAGCAGTAAAATATCCAACTGAATTCTTAATTTCACTGGATTTGTCTGGATTGCCACCACACGACATCAATCTGAAGGTTGGTGTGCCTATCATTCTTCTTAGACACATTTACCCACCCCGTCTTTAAATGGTACCATCAGATTGGCAGTCAAAAGATTATTAAACAATGTAATTGAAGTAACAATTTTAATTGGGAAATTCAAAGGAGAGGATGTGCTAATACCACGTATACCAATGATACCAACAAATATGCAGTTACAGTTCAAACGATTGCAATTTACAATTAAACTGGATTTTGTAATAACGATAAACAAATCACAAGGTCAATCATTGCAAGTATGTTGATTGAATTTGGAATATCCATGTTTTTCTCATGGACAATCATACGTTGCATGCTCCCGTGTAGGAAAACCAAGAAATTTGTTTGTATGTATGCCAAATGGAATCGCCAAAAACGTATATTCTAGAGCATTCCAATGAACTTAAAATTTAATGAAACAGTAATCACAATTTGTTTAATCTAAAACATAAAAATTATAATGTATATGTAAATATCTACTTTTAACTAAATACAATAATTCATATCAAACTTTCAATTATGTTCTTTTAATTTACATATATACTAAAATCTAGCAATAGTGAAGCATTGCCGGGTCAGCTAGTATATATATATATATATATATATGCAAAAATACATTTATATACATTGCGATAGTAGATAAAAGTTACCACAAATCAAAAAAGGAAGATCGAGTTTTGAAAAGAAAAGTACTCACAAAGCGACTCGAACATCGTAAAAAGAAGAGAGAAAAGTTTAAGGAATAAATCACAAACAACATAGTTTTGTTTCAAACAATTTCAGTTCACTTAAAATTTATGAGGTATTGCTAGATTTTATATTTTAAGTTAGAAAAAATTTAATAGACGGTTTTAAACAGGATTATTTATATTCGTATATTTTAGGTCTCTTTTTGGATAAATCACCCAGTACACGTTCTAGAAGTACAATTCACAGCATACTTACCACCCGCATCGTATACAGTAGGTGTTAAAGCCACGACCTTTCACCAGCGGGCTTGTGTTCGAATCTCGCAATGGCATGGACGTTCCTATGCTGATTCCTCATTGGGAGTTGGGTTGATTAACCTATATGGTATTCCCATATTAAAGTGGCAATAGTAAAGTAGTCCCATATTAAAGTGGCAAAAGTAACCGACCCACTCTAAGGCATGTGAAAAAAATTTGGTTGAAAATGCTAGTTGTTGCGTCGTAAATTGCATGGGTATTACCCGCTTTCGGAAATTAATATAGGGCCAATGTGACCTGTTAGTAGGGGAAACTCTTGTACCTAGGGCCGGCTATTTTCAAATGGCAGTATCTTTACTTATAACTAACTTACAATAATAAAGATAGTTTGTATACATTACGCGCTTTATTCTCTTTAAATAAAAATCACATCACGTGTAGAAAAAAAAAATTTGTAAATGATATTGAAAATTTTAAAAAAATTACAAATGGCCCTAGGTACAATAACACTATTGTACCTAGAGCCAGTTATTTCCAAAAAAATTGAAATTGTTGTTTACAATAAAAAAACAATTTGTATGCATTATTTCTTTCATGCTCAACTTCTAAAATCTTCGTAAGGAAGAAATGTTAATTGTAGGTAATGTCTTAAAGGAAGAAATGTTTATTATTTCATCACTTTCTAATGTATGTTTTTTCTCCGTTGTCTTCTTAATGATCCTCCATAAATTTTCTGTTTAAAACTCAGATTTCGTAACCTTTTTTTAACAATTACTTTTTTCAATATTTGTGCTTGAATTTCATTTTTCTTGGGGGTATCAGTGAGAATTCTACACTTGCCAAGTTTTCGTCCACCTCTTTTCTACCAGAGCCCATGGTCCTAGGTACAAGACAAGATTATGACCCTAGGTACAAGATGTTGTTGTTTTTGGCAAAATGGCTTCCGTAGCCAAAGATTTGCAGAAATCAAACTTTGTTTTTATATCATTTTTCCGTTAATGATTAAAAATATTATCTGCTATACATTAAAACATAAGTTTGCACTTAATTTCACAAAATAAGACTTCAAATTGAAATGAAAAAATTTAGTTTTGATCAACAATCAAGATTTTCTTTTCTGTTTAACTATAGCTTCTTACTGCTTTCATTATAACTGGCTATTATGATTTGAAACAATTTTGTCACTAACTCCAATGAGTAAAAATGCTGTAAAATAATAATTATTTAAATAAAGCATGGTGGCCCTAGGTACAAGAGTTTCCCCTACTTACTCATTGAGTAAGACTAAGCCATCGACCTAAATTGGTTAAAAAAACCATAGTGGGGAGAGTAGTTTATTCTCAGGATAGAATACCTGGTATAAAAAAAAACACATCCAGATTAACAATACATGTTCTAGTATACTAATTAATTTCATCTACTGAAATTAACTTTGGTACCTACTGGAACAACATTATATTTTTTTAGCACAAGCTAGAATCATAATAATGTTTACATCAATAATAAGAAATACTTGTGGTTTAACACGTTTTGCATTATATCTTTTTGCACTCATATTTTTAATTAATAAATTCCCAGTACTAAGGGAGTTTCATTTTGAATTTCCAAGAGAAAATTCCATGTTGAATTCCTGTTGCTCAGAGGTACATTGCGATAAGTAGCCTGCGTCTCTTGTGAATAAGTTGCGTGTGGTTTTAGATGCGTATTTTTGGATTTTTCATGAATTTTTTCGGATAGATACACTTGTAGAATTAAATAATATCTCAGGTTTTAATCATTTAGACCAGTCGTGCATAAACGTTTTTCGACCTCGACTTACTTTCTAAAAATAAAAAAAATCTCTTTATCCCAACGAAAAATGTTTGGTAGAAGCCCATTTTCCAAATTTAAAATAAATAGGAAAATATCTCTCTATTCTAAAAAAAAGTAACTCCCGCTGCCGCTGTCAAAAGCTTGTCAAGCTATCTCCTCCGAAACTGCTGGGGGTATGGGGTCGAGAGCGATACCAATGGATACAAGAAATGGGGGGACCAAAGTAACACATGTCTCATCTTCGTCGGACTTTGAGGTTTTTTTTATATTTTATGTTTTGTGGGAAAATATTGAATTTTTCATCTTCAGATTACGATAACTGGCCAAAAATGATAGTAGAATTTTGATCATTTTACAATCTAAGACTACAGACATTTCTCTTTCAAACTAGACCTCATTTGTTTAAAAATATTTTAAAACAGACTAATATTTTCATCAAAAAATGAAACACAGTTTTTCAAGAAATATCGTCCCCTATGTGGATGTAATATCGATGCTCCTCGAGATTTTATCTTACAAAGAAAATATTTACATCATCTGGATGCTGAAAGCTTTTTTATTCATATAAACCTCCTTTGAAGTCTATATCTTAATTTTTCGATTTTTAATTGAATTTTAAAGCTGAAAATTCAACAGTGATGAAACGCCCTCCGCATTAAGGGTGACAACTGTAAATGGATGGAAACTGTTACATTGTCCGAGAATCACCCCTATGTATCTCGCTATTAGCGATAACAGAGGAGCGAGCGTAGTGAGCCTAGGGAAGAAGCCCCTAGTTAACAAAAAAAGAAAAGAAAACTATATTATCAAATTTTTGCAAACTATTTTAAAATCCAGATTTGAATGCTCAGTCTCACGCAAATAGGTAGAGGCAAATGGAAGCAATGTAAGTATAGTCTTTTGCTGAAGGAGTTTTTATTGTAAGACTGTTTGACACCTTAATTAACAATGCCACATATTTTTTAACATATTGAAAATAAAATTAGAAATAAAATATTATAGAATATTTAAAGCATATTTTTTAAGTTTAATAGTTCAATATGATATAAATTTTCTTCAGATTATCCTCGAACCCACCAATTTTTTAGCTCCCCCCTGAGGGTCGGGACCCTTCAGTTTGCGCTACACTGATTTTGACAACATCCAAGACTCTACCTAATGCTTTTGAAGTGAGACAAAAATGACTACATAACCACATTACTTTAAAAGATTACCGAAGAAACCTTATATGGAATTTATTGCGATTCCCACAAGTTAATAGAAACTCGAGCTTGACATCTTTCTTTTGCCTGCGCTACCTGGCAAAAGAAAGATGGAATACCTGGCAAAAGAATACCTGGAATAAAAAACAACACATCCAGATTAACAATACATGTTCTAGTATACTAATTAATTTCATCTACTGAAATTAACTTTGGTACCCACTGGAACAACATTATATTTTTTTAGCACAAGCTAGAATCATAATAATGTTTACATCAATAATAAGAAATACTTATGGTTTAACACGTTTTGCATTATATCTTTTTGCACCCATATTTTTAATTAATAAATTCCCATTTGTGATAGTACCAGGATATTAAACAAATTTGTGATAGTCACTAATTGTCCCATTAGTGTCCCATGTATGAAAAAAAATCATTTATGCTTAATTTTGTATCTTTGAAAATATTTTCAAGCCTAGTAGGTTATTTTCGAGTCAAAAGATTAAATAGTACTTTAACCCACCAAATGTAAGAAATTTTTTGGTCGTGTCCGTACATAAGTAATCACCTTTCCATCACAGACCTAAAACACATTCTAACATTTAAACCGACCGCAAACGTATTTAATAACGTTTAAATTTTTGAATGAAAGCATAATCAACAGCCTTCATCAATCTTATTTCTATCCAAGTTTCTCAGAAGTAATTAAACCTGCACAGACAGGCATAAGTGCTTCACACCACGTAAGTTTTAAAAAGATATAAATAATATGTGGCGGAAATAATGGGATATATGAAGATTGATTCTAATAGCCTGTTTCGAATAATGAGAAATAATTATTATTAATCGGCTTAGTGTACTCTGCGGCAGACAATTTGATAAATATGACTTCGCTTTCTTTACACGAATAACACTTAATATTATTAGAGTTCATGAGGGAATAATAATGGTGAATCGTTTGTCGCGAGGAAGATTCTACATCGTGAGGAATGCATCTTCTGTAACATTGCATTTATTCCTTATTTGAAATGTTACACTCGATTGATAATAATCCCTGCTCAGACGAATCACCAGAGATTAATAAAATATTTTAACTGTTTATAATGCTTACTAGAAGACATGCTTAATACTGCTCATCGTGTTTTTCCCACGAAAAATTAAATAGTATACTTCATCAACAGTATATTTTATGAATTTAAAATTGCAATGAAAAAAATGCAGGCAAACGTAGGTTCAACATAGAGGAAACATAGTACAAACATAGAGGAAAATAGGCTGCACAGTAAGTAATTTTAAAGTATGTGATGCAATACATGTATAGAAGCAGTAAAATTATTAAAGTTTGTAAAATTGATTTTATTTTACAGTTATGCAAAAATTTAGTGTAGCAGGAGACTGAGTAGCTCTAAAATATTACAACTGATGGTAAAATTGGGAAAAATGAAATCTGACAATCTTGAGATTCCAATGCAAATGAAACTGCCTGTGATAGCGTTGCGTCAACAAATGTCGAGGAAACAAAAATGGGAATTTAAATCTAATCTGTTAAAAAATCCCAAAACGTTACTGATCCTAATTTTTAAATCTAGCATCCTTAGAATCTATAATAAAAATGAAATAAATAATAAAAATGAAAACACTGAACTTATGAGAATATTTAGTGTGCACAGAGATATAAAATATTTATATCTAACAAAGAGAGAGAAATTATGCTTTTTATCGGTTTAATATTAAATAGTAATAGCTGGAGAGCTGCAAAGTTTAAATTGTTATCTTGTCCCACTTTAAACTAGCAAAATTAACAATCAACGAAAAGAAAAACCTTGCTAATGTACTCAGTTCTGACACTGTGGAAATCTATACGCTCTCGGAAATTTTTTCAAGGCGGTCGTAAAAAGTATGACATTCGGTAAATTTGTGGGTGACAAAACACGGAATGAGTCCTTTTTCAATTCCACAAT
Source organism: Dolomedes plantarius (assembly GCA_907164885.2). Taxonomy (NCBI): domain Eukaryota; kingdom Metazoa; phylum Arthropoda; class Arachnida; order Araneae; family Dolomedidae; genus Dolomedes; species Dolomedes plantarius. Next base: position 157,852,001 of record OU015492.1, read on the forward strand.
AAATTCAGAGGGGGGAGGGCTACATGCCTCGAACTAATTCATGCTCCTCGTCCCTATGATGAAATGTTAGTCAGTTCTAAACATGCAGTACCCCCTCCCGTTTTTAATTTATTGAGGAATTGAAGAACTGTTCATTTCGTACAGGTCGTAAAAAGTCTTCGTTATCATGCAGTATGAAGCTCCTAACTCTCATAAAAGCAAGTTTGAATGTGTCAACCCTTGTCACCACATCAGGTTTGCCTCGAGTCAGTAACGCAAACTAAAATTTTACGTACATTAAACATCATGTTTTATACGTTTCCTTTTCTCTCGGGAAAATTACTTTCACAATATATCCAGAAGTACCTTTTTCCTTCAAAACAACTGCTCCTGCTTCGTTGAAAATATCTACCATCAGTGTAAATCAGAGATTCCCAACGGAGTCCAGGTGGACCCCTTGAGTGTCGATGGAAGTTTAAAAAGGGTCTATAGTATTCCAGGGATATATGGGGGGGGGTCGATGATAAATTTTTATGTTTTAAAATTTAATTTAATTATTTAGGAATGTAATTATTAGATAATAATATCCGTTTTAATATGTACACTCATGGACAAAAAAATTAGCGCACCAAGAAGGAGTCGTCAAAATGAAACGAAATTTTACATACGTAATGACTACTTTGATATAAGTAAATGATAAGAAAATCAAAGAAAAAGGATAATTTATTTCAGAGAAAAAGGCAAAAGAACGGACGAGTTAATACTCCGTTGGACCCCCGCTAGCGCGAATGCACGATGCGATACGATCGGGCATTAAGTCATACAAGTTCTGTATGATGTCTTGAGACATTTCGTTCCATATTTGCTGTAACCTTGCCTCTAGTTCGTTCAAACTCGTGGGATGCCCAACTCGTCGTCCCAAATGATCCCAGATATGCTCGATTGGAGACAAATCTGGGGATCGGGCAGGCCAACGAAGGGTAGTAACAGTGCGGAGACAGTCTTGTGACACCCTTGCCGTATGAGGCCGAGCATTGTCTTGTTGAAAAATGGCTCCTGGGAGCCGTTGCATGAGTGGCAACACATGTGGTTGCAGGATTTCATGAACATATCGCTGGGCTGTCATGGTGCCACGGAACAATACTAGGGGTGACCGTGTATTGTAGGCAATGGCACCCCATACCATCACACCAGCTGTGGGAACGATGTGTCGCTGTACAGCAAAGGCAGGATTGAAGCGTTCACCACGGGCTCTCCACACACGAACACGATTGTCATCACTGCCGAGATTGAATCTGGATTCGTCGCTAAAGACGACCTGGTTCCATTCCGCTGCAGTCCAGTTTCCTCGTGCGCGGCAAAACTCCAAACGGAGGTGTCGATGGGTGGGCGTCAAGGGCACACACGTAATGGGCGCCGCGATACCAACTGTCCTTCAGCCAGGCGCCTTCGTATGGTTCGAGAAGACACAGACGCCCCTAGCGAAGGTGCTACCTGTGCCTGGATGGCGGCCGATGAAGCAGTTGGCTGTACGCGTGCATTTCTTACGATGTGGCAGTCTTCTCGACGACTGGTCTGTCGAGGGCGTCCTGAGCCTGGTCTTCGTGCACATGACAGCTCTCGGGTCCACTGGTCCCAACACCTCCTCACAACACAACCAGAGCGGCCTAATTGACGAGCTACTCGCCTAGCTGACCACCCAGCTTCCATCATCCCGACGATTCTCCCCCTCTCAAACTGCGACAACTGCTTATATTGTCTTCGAACACGGCGTAATGGCATGTCTATCTCAGCTCTTCCTTTGTAAATGATTCAGCACGCTCAAACAAGCTTTGGTTACCTGTTTTATACTCCAGAGAGTACGATGTTCAACGTCCTCTACCGGCTATTCGTAATTTCGCAATCACGCTGCATTTCTAATCATTTGCATATCTCTCCGACATGTACCTTCATTGCAAGTTTCGTTACGATCCCGCAATTATTTCTTGGTGCGCTAATTTTTTTGTCCATGAGTGTATAAATACAGATTTGCATAGGACGGAGTGATTCACCAATCTAAAGTAGAATGTCATGACGCTTTTGTATATGTGTCGAATGAAATTATATTACAATTACATATATTTATGTTATAATTACATATCTTACTATTAACAGCTGAAGGTAAACAAATGTTAGTTTGTTAGTGAGCAGGCACGGGGACGGGCTAATCTCGCGAACCGAGCATAGCAGGATATCGGACTGGTACCGTTATACGCGGACAGCCGAGACGCGTGCACAGATGCTATCCTCAACTTTCAAAACTTAAAACTTCTTTAATTATTAAATTAAAACCGCCGAACTTAAAGGAAGCGGACAGCAGAAACAGATGACATTCCGGGTGGGCCAGCTCCTTTCCGTTTTGCAAATTGCCACTATTTTCATGCATCCAAAATTAAACTTTTCCTTCCACCAATCGACAAATTTTTTATTTCCACGTGTTTTACATCTATTCATCTTTAAGGATATACACATTTTTATAAGGTTAAAAAAGTTCCTCATTGGAAACGAAGCTTTTTCCCCAAAGGAGTTTTCCGAATTTCACGAAATCGACAATTTTGATGGACAAATATTTCGGTTTTCTGTACCTATTAATGTTAATTTTACTCACTAATAATTCGAGCAATTTCGTGAAATTTGTTTCTAATTAATGAGCAACTCATGAGGATTCTTCGGCTACCAATTTTGGATTCATCAAAACTGTCTTTCTATTTTTTAAGTACTTTTCTCCTGATGAGATTTAATATTGCCACATTTCTCCGATGTAATCGTGGCTCAGCGGTATCGCTCCTGATTTCTAATCGTAAGGTCCCGGGTTCGAAACCAGGTGCAAAAACATCTTTTATTTTAATTTGCTCTGCATTCGAGCTGTATGCAAATTGATCTATTATTTATTTCAGTTCAAAATTTGAAAACGGAAATTTTATATAATCATTTTCTTTTTAAAAAAAATCCAATATATTTTTAAGAGTGATTAAACAGTTTTTAATCTTTAAAGATATAAAACTATTTCATTTCAAATCAAAAAAGCAACACATAGGGTTGCCACTCAGCTAGTATTATATTATAATTATATATATTTATATCAGCTATTGTGACTATACGATGATAAGCAATTTCAAGCCAAACATTAAAAAAATTTGTATCAATGCATGAAGCACAACCACCACATTAATTGAAATCGAACTTTTGTGCAATTACAAACTGTGTTTCTGAAATATTCTTTATATTTGTGAAATTAAAAATTAAAATAGTACAAAAATAATAAAACATAAACCTAATGAACCACTTTTCTAATTTTTTGTTCATATTCTTAGTCAAATTGCTATTTTTAAGTGTTTAACGTGTAGTAATTTTTAGTATTATAATTATGTATGCTGCATATTATACTGAAAAATGTGAGGGGATCGATGAAGAAAATCATTCTTTTAAATCATTCTTTTACATCGATGTAGGAAAAAGGTTGGGAACCCCTGGTGTAAAGCATATTATCCAGGTGGATGTTTATGTGAAAGCTTAGATAGATTTTTTTTTCAATGGAAAACGAGAGCTTTACAAGATTCATTCTAGTCCCTTCAACTATCCAAGTATCGTGTTTAGAAATCCCTTCCGCACACTCACTGAGGCTGAGTCTTATGTGATCACCGATCGTAATGAGAGTCGAAACCGTGCCGTTCTCGAAAACCACATGAGACACCGAAGTAGCTGGCACATTTATTTTAGACTAGCTGAAAACTCGGAGTCCATTCAAATTAAATACAACGGTCAATGTATGCAATTAATGCCAAAAAAAATAAATATATATATTTATAATAAATGCGACTATCAATGTATACAATTGATGTAAAATATATATATATATATATATACACTGAAGTGCCACTGAATTAGGGATACCTACCTAGTAACGAGTTGGGCCTCCTCTGGCCTTGATAACGGCTGCCACACGACGAGGCATCGATTCAACAAGTTTCTGGAAACGTTCCACGGGAATGGCTTGCCAAATATTGCATAAAGCTATCCATAATTCAGTAAGGTTCTTTGGTGATGTGTGATGGCCTTTCACGCCTTGTTCCAAAACATCCCAAAGACTCTAAGACTGTCGACCTTGAAAATCCTAGCTGTCTGACGATTTCGCAAATGGAATGGCCCATGCGTCGCGCACCTACGATTTGTCCGCGATCGAAGGCGTCTAAATCAGGCAGTTTACCCATACTGGCAATTCCAACAACTAATTCAGAACAACCACAGTACGCGCTATATATGCAGTTACCACAGCGCCGTCACTTGCGCATACATGATGCGCAGCGCTACACAATTTGCATAGGCTTTGCTATCCCTAATTCAGTGGCACTTCAGTGTATATATATATATATATATATATATATATATATATATTTATAAAAAAATCGTAAGGGATATCTATTTTTTTTTTTTATAATATCCAATCGTTTGCTGCATTAGAAAGAAAAAAAAATTGTCTATTTAGTTGTTATGCACGTGACGATAAATTTATTTAAAGTACCAGAAGAAGAAATCACGTGATCAGCATTTGAGAAATTAAATTCTAAAAATTAATCTTTAAAAATTCACCAAAAATCAGAAAATCGAGGTACAGGTTTGAAAAAGATTTCATTTTAAAGGAATTTTTATGGTCTTTCTCGTGATATAAATTTTATAAGCCTCAAATTATTATTTTAAATGCAAACTTAAAAAAAGTTACAAAACAGCTTAAAAATTTAATTTTAAAAAATCTAAGAGGAATTTTTCAAAAATCTTTCTTAGTGCACCCGTACACCATAAGAAGAATCGCCATGTAAAATTTCAGCCCTTTAGGGCTAGGGGTTTGGTCTGTGCGTTGTATGTCAGTGAGTCAGTGAGTCAGTTACAGAACTGTTTTATATATATAGATGAAAGGAAGAATTTCCATCTTTTTTTACTTAAAATTCTCAAGACTTACAAATTAAGGCTCGATGATCTCTACAGTATAAGTTTGTTCAGCGCATTTATAATTAAAATAAAATGTAATAAGTGAAGTTTAATGCTTTGTAATGAATTCCAAAATCTGATATTCCTTATTTAGCTTTTAATTCTGTTTCAAATTTTTGCAGGTTTATGCTATTTTGAGTTTGACTGTCTGTCATAATTTCAATTAGAAAATAAAAACGTTGGATTAATGCAACTTCGGAATTTACATATGCTAAATCACTTATAATCCTGTATTATATCAATCAATTCTACCATTACAAATTATCTATGCATCATCCTGAATTTCGAATAAATAATTTACGTAAACCAACGGTCTAGGTTTTCAATTGGGGTTAATATGATTACTTAGAGGGATGATCGAGAAACGTTTTATTTAAAGTAAAGGATGGTAAATCGATTAATCATTCGGCGATTAATCTTTCTTTCTGATTGAATGTTCCAAAGAGCCTCGTTATACTGTGGTTGAATCACGTATTTCAAACAAATTTCTGGCGTTCAGGAAAGATGGAATTAAAATATTTTTGTCCCATTAAGAGATACGCGTAATAAAAAACAAAGTTAAGGCATTAAGTGGTTTTGATATAAACTGGGAATAACTTTAAATCGATTTATGTTTAATCAATTGTAAATGCACCAAAAGAGGAAAGTGAAAAGCTCTAAAATTGCTATTAATCCGATTTTAATGAATAAAATATTTTCTAATGATTTGATTTATTACATGAATATAGGAAAAGTAATTCTGCACGTGAGGGGTTTTATATATAATAAAGTTAATTTTGAAATCCCCAATTAATTAGGCTATTTATGATTTAAAATATGGTTGTTGAATTTAGAGCAAAAGTATTTTACCGGTTTACTAAGGTAGTAAATTCCTTTAGTGAATTTCTGTCTAACTTTAGCGGCTATGGTTAACTGGGATGAAAATTTTGTGAAGTTTAACATTTGGTAGTCCGAAATAGCTAAAACCCGAGCTGGAAGCAAAAATTATAGACAGAGAGAGATTATTCAATACAGAAAGCTTGAAGGAGAAAAGTCTCTTTTATCTGGGGAAATCTCCACCCTGGATCTACTGGGACATGCTAAAATTCAAGGAACTAATTAGTCGATATAATAGACCTTGGAAACGAAAAATAATACTATTAGATCCAGCGCGAAATCGTGTCGTAACCATCTCGCATATGACTCATATCATAAGTTGTAGTTTTTAAGTATTGCCATTTCTAAACAGATTCAGGTATATTAATATACTTGAATGTATTAACATTTCTGAATATATTAGCCATCTCAAAATGTATTGAAATTTCGGTGCAATTGTCACAGGAAAAGGAGACCAATACTATTTAATCTAGCAAGATATTTTTTTTTTTATAATCAGTAAGCTTACGGAAATGCCTGCAATGCTAAAACTATAATTTATGACTTCTACTGCCATGCTAAAATTTCAATTAGGATATTCACCGTAAATTAAACTTCTTAAGGTTGTAAATAACCCCAATTCGAGTGTATTATCATTTCTAAGAAAAAATATGTTAACCGCTACAAACTGTATTAAAATTTCAATGTAATATCGTAGGAAAAAGAGAGTAATACTATTCAACCTATAGAAAGCAAAATCCTTTCATAGTAGGCGAGCGTATCATCAGGGTATAAATTGCATGTTAGTAACGACATCTCTGAAATTTATAATATTTTTTCTTTATAGCTTATTTTTTACTTAAAACACAACTACTGGTTGGCAGGGAAACTGAAATCTATATCTTAAACTTTCAGGATAATTGCTGATCTCTGCGTTACCAAGCCGAGTTATGATGCTTCCGAATCAATCTCAAAAGATGTTTGTTGAAATTAACCACCATATTTACCTTTATCAACTATTTAATTCTTTAGTAAGCATTATGATAGCATTTGAGGGCGAGTTTAATAAAACTAATTGAATCTTATTATACGCTAATTAGATTGCGAAAATTAAAGAGTTTAAATTTTTTCTCAATTGTTTTATAGTTTCCCGAATTAAAAGAACTGAAATCACGTGAACCTGTCGATAACTTTTAAGTATGATATAATTTAGCAGAATGAAAACTTTTCATGTTGGCTGAAGAACTAACAATGTTATCTCTATGTCTAATAAGAATGCTTTTCGCTGTAAACGAATCCAGTCAATAAAGTTCACTAACAAGGGGAATCTGAAACTCTTTTCACACATTTTATACAAAAGTGACATGTTATTCTCAGAAAATGTGCTCGCTATGTATTTTCCCTTAAGTAGCTTATCATTCAGGAAATACAAAATTTTATTTTACAAGAAAGCTTCATATCTTTATAAATACTGAATTTTCTAAGCAAAGGAAATGGGCAAATGGCGCACAAATACAAGGCATTGTAGCATGTGTGATGTCCCAACAGTTGTTACCTCTGGATGGCTTATTCTATTTCTAAATTAGATATGTGGAAGAAATTTAGTGTGAGATAGATTATTTAAGTTTAAAAAATTGATAGAGCCATTATTGAAATTTTTATTAGATTGGAGACAGAAATTATAATTTCTATACTCCTAGAGATTGTTGGATAAAAACAATGTATATAACAAATTTTTCTAACTAAATTAAAAACATTATTTGTTTTTTATGATTTTACCATTAATGTCTGTTTAAAGATGAAAGCAGGGATATCGCGTTTTTCTTCTAAGCATTTTTAAGAGATAAAATATCTCTCAAACGTCTAAAATAAATTTTAAATCATTATAATGAATTTACAACTTTTCATTTTGATATTAAAATTCCGAAATTGCATTCTAACTACAGATAAACATAATCTAATTGTCTAGAACTAAACGGAATTATTTTGTAGAAAAACAACTGACAAGGGAGAATCTGTTGAATACGTCTTTAAATTCACGATCTTAATAGAGATACTGCCTAAACTAACAAAGCTTACAGGGTATACTCCTATTTAATTTCTAAGGAATACATTTAAAGCATATTGATTTCCGCTAATGATAAACAACGTTTAATTATAGCAGAAGCATGATTAAGAATTGTTTTATACGTTTTTTTACGGTTTGCGTTATTTTAAACAGTAGACACGATAAACAATTTAAAACAGTTCATACATTATTTAAGATTAATGGATAATTCTCTTTTTATAAAAAAAAGATTAAAATAATAGTCTGCATAAGGGATGCTTTTTTAATCCCAACATTCATTCCTTTGCATAATGTGATTACAGGCACATGAATTAAATTTGTCATTTTACTTATGACTTCATATTGCAACACATTCCGAAGAAGATTAAGAAAATTCTTGTTAACTCTGTACGCAAACTTTAAATGAGTTTTTAATGATGCTCTGCATAAGTGATTTTTCTTTTATTCAGCCATTCATTACTTGGACTGAATGCGACTGCAATGAGATAAGAATTTTTTTCAGCATATTTCTGATCTTAATTAGAGAACCTAATTTCTGCATTATTAAAATTCATAGGTTCAGCTTTATTATCTCGTTTGCAAAAGTATTCACAGCACTTTACGTTGCGATAGAAACAATAGAAAGAAGAGCTTTGTCCTTAAATATGATGTGTGTGTTTTGTAACAACATGTAGCACTCGGAATTCTGATTATTTCAAACCGGAGAATATATTTAAATAGAGCAGAAGGACTAATAGCCATTCTTTTTACAGTAGCATGGAACTTTTAAAGAATTTTAAAACATATTTTCATTCAGAATATTTTAATAATTTAGTTAGGTCGTTGATGTATTCTCGAATAACGAAGACTTTGTCAGGTAGGATGTATGGTTGGGAATACTGCTTTCGTAGATAAAATACATTCATGAAAATGAGGATAAGCTACTGAAAATATAAAACAACTAAGGGATAATGACAACGGAATAAAACCAACGACATTTTTTGGCGGAGTTTGTATTAACATATTTTAGCTAAACTGGAATTTCAAAAAGTAGGAAAAAGACGAATAAAAATAAACGATGAATATACTTATTATAATTTGCATATATCAAGCTGATGACAATTTGTTGTGGTTCCTTTTCGGAAGCATAAGAAAAACTCAAGAAACTATTAGGGTTACTTGAAATTTTCAGATCCCACCCTTTCCGGGCAATTGACACAACCGTAACTGGTAACCCGTGTCCGAAAAATTAGGATCCTTGTTATTGAGGGAAACCAGCACATTTGGCTTTGACTAAGAAAACGGGTGGTTAACGGCGATCACCTGCTAATCATTTGGCTAATCAGACTGACAGTCTTCACCGATATTGGTCAAGCAATCTATCAGTTTCTAAATACCTTATTAGGGTTACTTAAGAGATGGTAAAGTGCATATAGGCACCAGTTAGGACTGCTGCAAAGTCTAGAGAAGTACACATATACTCTTTCACGAAGGAGCAGAAAAATGCATTCTCCTGTTGGGCTCCATGGTGAGTGGTACGATTGGAGTTCAAACCAAACATTGAACGTATCCACGCTTGGTTTTACTGGCATAATTGGTGTAATTTTATTGGTGTAATCCTGTGTATACCATTTCATATTTTAGTGTGCTACTAATTGTAAATGTGAATGTTAATCAATCAAGTGACTTTGTAATGTATCACACAACAGGCAGTTTCACTCTTTTTTCCTACATGAAATTTTAATATACATAAAAGATTATGCAATATTAGTGAGGAAATTAAAAATGGTGACTTTGCAATTGAAGCTGGCGATGCAAGACAAGGAAAGGAGTTAAAGTAGCGGTCTATGTTACTCCCGCTGCGTCCCATAGCTCCTAGAAATTTTCTCGGGGAGTCATCGCTGTTCAACTATTGTATACTCATGCGAAATGCGTGATCAGAATGTGTGTTGCATGTGACGTACTAAAATACACCAGTAGGTAATGCAGTTTCCATGAAGTACCTTATCCGTGACACTCACTCTACCCATACTTACAAATGCAGCTTACCTGTAATTCTCAATACAAACTTATATACATATACATTGTTTACCCTACAGAAGACAGTTTATTTAATAACAGAAGAGAATTAATTTAATAAGCCTTTCATTTAGATGCGGATTTTTATATCTTACAGTTGTCCCCAGACATAAAATTCTTTTAGTCCGCATATTTGAGGACTTTCTTTTCTATAAACTTTCATAGATACTCATTGAATGAATGAAATTTTAATGTGTTCTTGCATCTCACTTTTTTATGAATAGCCTTTTCAGTATCATTCGAATGGTTTTCAGAGAGAAATATTTGAAGTATATGGATTTGTGAAATTTTCTTATAATACTATTATTTTTAAATAAGCGCTGTTCCATGTACGTCTTGCATTTACTTGCTTACTGAAGCAATTTTAATCTTTTCTTTACTGTTAAAGTACTGTATAACGCCATTCCAGTTATTTACAAAGACATGTTATTTATTTTTTTCCGTTATGCTTTAGTAAATAAAACTTAGTGACAGATTCAGTACATTTTCAAAAAATAATACAAAAGTCCCTGATATATGGATGCACATTATAATGGGTGTTTAATGTCTTGGAGAATGTTCCGCAATAACTAAATTGCTTATCTTATTCATTAAATGATTACTATCGAGGTAGCTAAATTTGGGGTGTATTGCCAAGATATACACACTGCTGGCCACTGTAAATGCAACACCCTGAAGGAAACATGCAAATAACATGAAATTTACAACATGCATTAGCGGAGGGGAGATATGCAAATGATTAGAATTTCAGCGCGGACGCACATCACGCGCGCCTGTGGCGCCACTTCAAAGCGCTATTTAAGGCTTGGAGATTTCGACGATTTCAAGTTGGGCAATTGTGTTTTTCTTGTGGTTTTTTCAAAAAAACGATCAATTATGCCTCGTCGAAAACAGCGATCATCTTTTGATCAAGTATCCGACTTCGACAGAGGAAGGATAGTGGCCTACCGAGATTGTGGATTATTTTTCAGGGAAATCGGTAGTCGTGTTGGACGAAACCAAACAACTGCAATGCGGATATGTGATCGTTGGATGCAGGAGGGTACGACGGACCGGCGTGTTCGATCGCATCCACCTCAGCGCACCACTTCACGTGATGACAGGCAAATTGTGCGCATGGCAGTGACGGATCTTTCAGTCACATCACGAACCTTAGCACAGCACATGCAGTCTGTAACGCATCATCCAGTGTCTGCGCGTACCATTCGACGCCGTTTACAGCAGAGTGGTCTGTCCGCAAGACTTCCATTGCTTTGTCTACCCTTGACGCAGAACCACAGACGTCTCCGCCGCCAATGGTGCGATGACAGAAGGATGTGGACGGCAGAATGGAATGAAATTGCCTTTACTGACGAGTCACGCTTCTGTCTGCAACACCACGATGGTCGCATTCAAGTCTGGAGACACCGTGAAGAGAGGATGCCGAACAGCCGCGTTATGCACCGCCACACTGGTCCTGCACCGGGTATTATGGTATGGGGCGGTATTGGATATCACTCTCGCACACCTCTAGTACGCATTTCCGGTACTTTAAACAGCCAGCGCTACATCTCCGAGGTGTTGGAGCCAGTTGTCCTGCCTTACCTTCAGGGCATGCCCACAGCCATATTTCAACAGGATAATACACGACCACACGTGGCACGCATTGTCCAACGGTTCTTCGTCAATCGCCAGATTGAATTGCTTCCCTGGCCGCCTCGCTCTCCAGATCTTTCGCCGATAGAAAACATGTGGTCCATGGTTGCTCTACGATTGACCCAGATTCCATCCCCAGCTGCCACAGCAGATCAACTTTGGCAACGTGTGGAAGCTGCTTGGACTGCTGTACCCCAAGAACTCATCCAAAGTCTCTTTGAATCAATGCCGAGGCGTGTGGCAGCGGTGATCTCCAACAATGGTGGCTACTCTGGCTACTGATTTTGGCAGGAACCAGACTTCACAGAAGTCTATAAATTTAATCATTTGATACTTGGTCAACATGTCATCTACAAAATACATTTTTTTGTGATATCTCTTGTCTTTCTTGGTGTTGGAATTTGGGTGGCCAGCAGTATATAAATCATTTACCATACTACCTGATTAAAACCGTCTTCTTTAATTGCGTTGTGTTTTTTATGAATAAAATAATCTAATTACCTGATTGAAATTACAAATAGATAGATTTATTGAAATTACAAATAGATAGATTTATTGAAATTACTAACATACATAAATACATCACAATACATGACACAATTATTGTCCTAACAACCTTATTTTAAGTCTTCTAATTTTTATAATAACTACAAGTGGACTTCATCAACTATATATAATTGACTTAGTCATCTCTGAGGTATTATTAGATTATTTAATGGAGGAATTCTAGATAGACATACACAGTTTTACAGGATCAATGAACAACTGCCACACGTACCTTTATTGACACTGCATTCGTAGACCTGGGCACGCGTCAGGAATCATGATGACCTTCGCACAGTAACAGCATAGGTGGGGATATATCAGTTAGCTGCTGGAGGAAGTCCTTCGTTAAGTCCCCGGGGAGCGGGTATTCACTCCTTCGGCTAGCGGCCAGTTCTTGGGACTCTCTTTGTCATCCGTCGGGTCAAGTCACTCTTCGCGTGGCAGGGCTCCAAATTTAGGTTCACGTACACGGTCGCTGGGTCAATCCGTCGGGCCTCTCTCCTTCGTTCGTCGGGGAATGGCTGTCTCTACGCACATTCTGTCATCTTTCCTAGGCAAACAAAATACCTCTCTCTGCATGAAATCTTTATCCCGCTTCTTTTATATCTATCTTGTCTGCCGCTAACTCCTCCTATATTTTCTTGATTGGGCCCCTATCTTTTTCTGGGAGTTTCCATCCCCCCCCCTGCTGGAGCGTTCCTTCCCATCTCATTACCGCACCTTTTCCGGGGGGGTCGTATTTGATATCTGCCGTTCTTCTCTCGCTTCCGAACTCCTATTATTTCGGCTAAGTCATTTTTTTCACGCCTCTCACTCCTCTCTATACATCTTCTCCCTTCTTACAGACCTATTCTTCTTCTTAACCGTTTCCCACCTGTCATCTCTTTTCATGCCATACTTGCTTCGTTCCGCCTTACTCGTCTGGCGTTTCTTCGTGATATTTCTTTTCATACCGAAACGATCTTTTTTTATCAATATTCTCCTTTCAATATTATCCTTTCTACCCTCTTCTATGGATTCTTATTTTCCCAGCTTGCTTCATCTTTTGACCTATTCACAGGCTCATTCATTATCCTTTTCTACTCTCTACAATGTCATTTTTACCCGTGACACACATATAGCTATCTACATTAAATAAATTTGAAATGATTATTAGTGTAGCTGGGACGCATTCAAACAAAGGCTTGTAAAATTGCATTCAAGCGATAAATGATAGCTGTAAAAATTCTTAAAACGCGTTATTCGAATAAATGGTAGTACACTTTTTTACATTTGTACTACCTGAATATACGTATATGTTTCTTACAGTAAAGTATAAGTGTTTGATACAGTCTTTTTGAGATTTATGTATCTTAAAGCTTCGAGCATGTAACATATGATAAATATTAAAACTAAATGGAATGTATACAGTACATATACACGAAGTTTATCATATTTTTTGTTTTCGAAGTAACATTTTCCATGTTCATAATACAGAATGCCGAGCAATATTATTTGAAATTACATAAAACTATTATACGAAAACATTAATATATGTCCCGAATATATTTACAGTGCCTATTACGTTTACCTGCTAAAGGTACTTTTTAAAGGAATCTTTTTCATTGTTTAATCAGCAAAATACCATAGCCGTCTGTTGAAAAATTATCTGTCTAAATAATCAGACTCTAGACTTACTCCTAACATTGTCCTGTTGGGAATTTCAATAACGAACGTTAAAACGAGTAAACGTACAACTACTTGAAGATATATAACTTACAGCAAAATATTTTTATCGATGAATTATTTCTATTTTATCTCCCAGGCGTTCGTTTCTCCATTTATTATTTCCTATTCTACCAATTTTAAAGTGCAAATTTCAAAATAAATCATCCTTAAAAAGAATACGACTCTGAGACAAAAGCACATTAATATATGTCCCGAAAGACTGAAACTTAATTTATACGCATTGCATTCAGGATTTGAAATATAATCCAATATACCTGCAGCCCTTTATTATATGAGAAAGAATTATTTGAAAAACTTTTGCATAAAACTGTACCCCTCCGTTTTGAAGTCATTTTAGAGAAACGCAATATCTACTCTCTCATTGCTCAAGGCCTTTAATAAAAGTTTAAAGTTACCCTTGAAATGAAGAACCTCACCCACTCCACCCGGTATTTTTTATATTTTCATTTTTAAGTATATTGTATAGTGCATAATTTATTAGTTCAAATGCATTTCAAATTCCTATTAGGTCATATATTAGAGATATCTCAGAAATATTATGAGATATATTTAATATAACTGTAATTCTCTGATTCTGAAATGGAAATCCATTATGATTGCAAAATAAACCAGGAGGTATTAAAAATATAACTAAAAAGTCTATTAAATCCGAAAACCGAAACAAATTTACCAATTTTGTTTCAAATTAAAGAAACGTATTTTTATATAGCAAAAAATTATAAAAGTGTTTTTCCTTTATTTTATTTAAATGAATATAGCTATTTACTTCGTATACGCTTGGCAGTTGTAGAATATTTAATTATATTTTAAGAAATCCTTTTCTATTTGACTGCGAATTTAAGGTTTCTTCTATAATGTTTAATATTTATATAAAAATTTACATTACATGCCGTTTCATTTTATAAAATTGATATCTGGACTCATGAGACTCTGGACTCACTTAATTGTGAGGTAGAATTTATGGACTTTGCCTCATTCGAATTTCTATGATATTTTACCTAAAATGTAAGTCTAATAGAAGGATTTGTCAAAGAAGGGGATATTGAAATTCGGTAATCTATATATATAAAACAGTTCGGTAACTGACTGACTGACTGATTTACTGACTGACTGACTGACATACAACTCGCAGACCAAACCGCTGGACCTAGAAATTTTGCATGGCGATTTTTCTTATAGTGTAGAGGTGCACTAAGAAAGAGTTTTGAAAAATTCTTCATAGATTTTTTAAAATTAAATTTTTAAGCTGTTTATGTAACTTTTTTTAAAGTTTGCATTTAAAATAATAATCTGAGGGTTATAAAATTTATATCATGAGAAAGATCATAAAAATTCCTTTAAAATGAAATCAATTTCGAATCTTTACCTTCATTTTCCGAGTTTTGGTGAATTGTTACGGATTCATTTTTAGAATTTAATTTATTAAATGCTGATGACATTTCTTTGACAATTTCTATGACATTTTACCTAAAATGTAAATCTAATGAGAGGATTTGTCAAAGAAGGGGATATTGAAATTCGGTAATCTATATTAGTATATAAAACAGTTTCGTGACTAACTGACTGACTCATTGACAGATAACGCACAGACAAAACCGCAGGATCTTAAGGGCTGAAATTTTGCGTGGCGATTCTTCTTATAGTGTAGGGGTGCACTAAGAAAGAGTTTTGAAAAATTCTTCACAGATTTTTTAAAATTAAATTTTTAAGCTATTTTTGTAACTTTTTTTAAAGTTTGCATTTAAAATAATAATCTGAAGGTTATACAATTTATATCACGAGAAAGATCATAAAAATTCCTTTTAAAGGAAACCTTTTTCGAATCTTTAACTTAATTTTCTGAGTTTTGATAATAACAACTATAATAAACCTAAAAACCAGGTTTTGACTGTTAATCAGTAGACTTACATAGTTTAACTTTGTAACTTAAGAATTAATAATTTTTTTATGCTAACTGCTATGGCGAAAATCTCTTGAACTGTAGTACTCCTCTGATTTAAAACGAATAAGAAACAGCTCTCTTGCATTTTTATTTTATTTTATTATGGATCATATTAAGTATCAACAGATACTTACTATAGAAATTAACGAAAGGAGTTATCGTGTGCAAAACTTTTACATTTATCTAAATCTTCCACGACTACTTAACTTATAGAAAAATCTTTGAGCTTTGTGTTCAATAATTAAAACGCTTTGCCGCGTTTTTTGCTTTGTGTACTATTTTAAGTCTTCGTGCTGCAACGGACGACTGCCAAGGAATATAATCATAAATAAAGATATGAGGTGGTGAAAGGCAAAGTGGTGTAAGTCGAGTTAGGGTAATTTTGAGAAACAAAGCGATTTACTGCAAAAACTGCAAAAAATTTCATTATCTTTTTTTTTCCTACCAAATTTGCTTTAGTGTTAGCAATGGATAATTCACAGGCCTGCGAAATTGAAGTTTTTGAAAAATACAAGAGAAGTTTTAACTGAATTTTATGTTATTTGGTGTGCTGATTTTGAAAATTACCTCCATTTATTTCCATCACGTCAGGATTTTTTGTAAAATTGATATCGATATTTTTGCTAAAATACTATTTGAAAAGGAATTTTCTCAACAATTTTGCATGTACTATCTAGCAACAGTGGTTTTTATTCATTTAAATATATGTAAAATAATCGATTCTTGGTGAGGCAAATTGATTTTTAAGGCAATCAATTATTTTTTATAGGTTTAATGCATGAAAACCACTGTTGCCAGATCGCACGAGACGCCTCTGATCGAGAGAAAAACAAAAAGTTCCCTTGAGTTTAAACTTTTTGCATCAAATTATGGTGCAGTTTCTAGAAGAAAATCACCAACATAATATTTTAATTTGTTTTTATTAAGGTAACTTACATAAAATAGACGATTGACCAAGAGGAGCAAATATTATGTATGCATACATGAAAGTTTGAAACAAATTTTAATCTGAGCAAAAAACAAAACAAAACAAAACAAAAGTTTACATTTAAGTACGTACTATTTTTCTTTTGACTTCTTTTTGACGTTCTTATTTTATGTTCAATCTCAGATCTATCTCGTGTTAACATCCAACAGTAGTCGGCGAGCGTTATCTTGTCCCATCCTCCTTGATATTTGCGCACCATATCTTCGATGTCTTGGTGGAACCTTTCACCCTGTTCTTCGCTGACTGATCCTAAATTTTCGGGGGAAAAGTCCCCATGTGAGTGAAGGAAATGTATTTTGACACTCATGGAGCAACCCAACGCTTGAAATTTGTCCAGCATATTCATAGCAATTTCTTTATAATCAGGATCCTTTAATTACCCAGAAATTTTCCAGGTTCACGATTTTGTCTTTTCGGCCATTCGCATTGTTGACCAAGAAGCATGGAGATAACTTTAAAATCATCGCAAATGGTCCAACGGTGGTGGGCATATTTTATTTCGTTGAGGATGAGAGCCAGGCCCTCATAGCGTTCTTTTAAATGTACCTAGTGTCCAACTGGAACAGAGGCATACTGGCTTCTGTGATGAAGAAGGACAGCTTTAAGGTTCCTTTTCAATTAATCTATAAACAGCCTCCATTCATCTTTATCTTACAGTAGGTGATATTAAATTTGCTCGTGAATCCGGGAACATGAGCACAATAGACCAGGTTCTCCTCTTCCTCAAAGTACGTAACAAATTCCTTTTCTAGAATCCTGTACCAATAAAAAAGAGGTTCCTTTGGCCAATAAGTTTTTTCTTTCAATCTGGAGCCCAACAACACAGCTGCCTCTTTCAAAAGGCCCAGATCTCTAGTCAGATCATTAAGTTCAACCTGAGAGAAAGGTAAAGGGCCTCCAAAGATCCCCTCTGGAGTTCCTCGCCTCTAGAGGGGAGGGACCCCCGCTACCATATATTCGGTAGCGGAGATTTGAAGTTCTGGATGTTCCGAGTCTGAAGACTCTGAAGAGATGACTGTCAATTCAGTTGGAGGTAAAGGCACTGGCACATCGGGTCCATGAGGAACGGGGCGTATGGCCGATGGAATGTTATCAGGATAAGAGATTAGCATTTGATTTTTGCGGTTATACCCACGGACATGGCAGGAACAAAAGTAACAATCATCAGAGTGATTTTTCGGCTCCCTCCATGTCATAGGAATTCCAAATCGTACAGCAGTCTTCTTTCCTTTGAGCATAAGCGTAGATCATTGAGACACTGCACACAAACTTTATGAGAAACCCACGATTTGTCCTAATCTCTGAGTTTCATGTCAAAATACGCAAGATAAAGTTGTCTTACATAGTCTGTAATGCTAGGGGTGGTGTAACAGAGGGGTATTCTGTAGATTTCACCACGGTAGAATGATGGTCAACCAGGGAGAGAAGAAATTCAACGCCGGAAAAAGAATTTATGGTAATGTTCATAAAAATCAAAGTAAAATTGAATTTTTCAAGAAAACGTGACGTGATAGGAATTTTTCATTATTTTTTTTTAAATCAGCACCAAAAAATACATAAAGTTCAGCTGTCAATTTCCTTGTAATTTTTTCATCGCAGGCCTGTGTAATTATTGCATGTTCTCAGAACTGAACATGGAAATTTCATTTTTGCACTCAGCCAAAAAAAAAAAGTTGAAAATGTGACTTACACTACTTTGCCTTTTACCGTTTCATATGTAGAATGGAACAGTATTAGTATAACCCGCATCTCTCATAGTTTGAATTCAGAAATGTTTGATCGAAATTTTATTGAAGTACAAAAGTCATTAAAGTTGATATTCGAGACAGATGCAATGTAGTTATGCCAGATTTTAATGTTAGATTGGTTTTAAAAGAGTAGTTAATTTTCAATATTTTAAAGCGAGAAGATTTAAAAGTTGATCTATAAAAACTTATCACCGTATTATTCTGCACATGTTTCTCCATCCAGTGTTTTCTAAATAATCCCATTGTGAGCCTATTCCTATAAGTAAGGAAATTTAATGTCATCATATAAGTTCTTCTTCCGTCAATGTATTGGAGACTTTGGAGGTCTCCAATGTATTGACGTTCTACCAAACACTGTTTTTTTCTATTTTCACATCATTACCTCATTTTACACTTGTGATGAGGAGATGCCTCATTTCTAAAATAATTTCTAAAATGTGTGTTGAAACTTAAAAAAAAATCTAATTAGGAAAATTTATTTAAAAATATTAAAGTTGAAGAATATAAAATATAAATGCTTCACCCTAAAGAAAACGCAAAATAAGAATGTGGATAACACATTAGGATGTATCTCCATTATTACCTACTTACATATAAAAACTGTAAAGAAGAGATATTCTACAGTAAATTATTACTGTTTACATTTTACAAACCTCGAACTGAAATTCCCATTAGGAATTAAACATTGCGCGAAAATATATAGTTGAATATTTTTACAGCAATGATACAGATATCGAGCAGCAAAAAATTTAAAGTTTAATAAATTTAATGTTTCTATCCTAGAATTACATTCTTGCGTATTTCTCTCTGTTCATAGAGTTTATAATTCCATGAGCCAGTTTATCTCCCGAAGTTGAACGTCTGATTTGGGGATGTTCATCCTCGGGAAGGGTAGAACGTCAACACACTGGAGACCTACAAAGTCTCCAATACATTGACGGATGAAGAACTTATATGGTGATATTAAATTACGTTACTTATATGAACATGTTCAAAATAGGATTGTTTAGGAAACACTGGATGGAGAAAAATGGGCAGAATAATACGGTGCTTTTATAGTTCAACTTTTAAATCTTCTCACCTTAAAATATTGAAAATTGACTACCCTTTTAAAAGCATTCTAACATTCAAAGCTGGCATAACTACATTGCATTTGTCTAGAATATCAACTTTAATGACTTTTGTGCTTCAATAAGATTTCGATCAAATATTTCTGAATTCAAAGTATGAGAGATGCGGGTTAAATTAATACTGTTCCATTCTACATATGAGACGGTAAAATGCCAAGTGGTATAAGTCCCATTTTCAACTTTTTCTTTAGCTGATGGCAAAAATGTAATTTCCATGTTCAGTTCTGAGAACATACAACAATTATCTCTTGCTAAAACTAAAGCATATTTGGTAGGGAAAAAAAAGATAGTGGATTTTTTTGCAGTTTTAGCAGTAAAACGCTTTACTTCTTAAAATTACCGTAACTTGACTTACACCACTTTGCATTTCACCACCTCATACCTCCATTTATGATTATGTTCCCCTCTAGCAACGTTGAACAAGAACGAAATTTCAAATTGAATAAACTTGTAATTCATTTAAATCTACTCATAAAATATTTTCAGCCCTTTACTTACAAAAATCCTTTGAATATCTACAAACACAAGGTAAGTAATTGAGAAATATCCCTTTTTTTATTTACAAATGCCTAGGTATTGGTATTTAAACCATTAGCCTCTTTCTTCTCAGTACTCTTGAGCAACAAAATGAAACTTATCTAATGCAGAGCAAATGTACAAATGTTCCCTGTTCATTGGATGCCCTGAATTTTAAAGCGAGTAGCCCAGAGAACTCCTGGGTCGAATATGAAATAATGAGCATTTAGACAAGAGTGCCCTGTAAGGAGATGAAACATTAGCACAGCAGTACTGCGAGGGATACACGAGATGAAAAAACTTGGCATAATGGTAAACTGTCATGCCTGTCCTTAAGCCTTATAGGCCATAGCAGATTTGTATAACTTCTATGCTCATACGCAATGAACTGACCATTCCTTGCACTTTTGATTTCCTTCATATTGGTGGGCAACGACAGACACTGGTATTAGGGCTGCTGTGTACTAACCCTATTGGATTTGCTCACCTCGATGTTAACCCATGGAGAAAATTTGTCTATTATTTACAGCTACACAAATGCTGCTAATCAAATAAAAATGGTGTTTTCAGATAGCCAGAACTTTTCTGCACATTTCAACAGGATTCATTTTATAAATTTCATCCACCAAAGGAATTTAGGAACGTTTAAAACACTATACCAGATTTTCCCCCGAATAATTTAAATTAAAAAATATTATTTGATTTTTTTAAAACGAAAAATACCTTAAGGTGTAAAATATCTTTCTATATTACGGAGTTCAATTTAAAAGAAAATGGATTTAAATCCAAGTCGGCAATCCTTGGACAAATTTACTTCATAGGATAACATTGAGGTTGTGAGGTTTTGCATCAAAATTAACCCCCTGGTTCAAATTAATCGCCGTTTGAAGAAGAAGAAGCGCCTTATGCAAATTAACGGCTCTTTTCTACTAGACGGGAATCCCCGTGGGTAGCGTACACGTGAGAGGTAATCACTGCGAGGCGAGGTCGTATGGAGGGAGGCGGTGAATGAAAAAAGAATTGGAGTGAAGAACGCTTTGCCATACAGCAGACCGGCATTATCAAGTTTACCGAAGGCATTTTGAAGTAAGCCATCGTTCCAGCGACCTGGTGATAAGTGAAGACAGAAAGGTTAGTGTGGCGTATATACAAGCTGTAGCCTGGCTGATTTCTGGTAGGGTTTACTTAATATAACTACCGGGATTAACACACGAGATAAATAATTCCCCGTTGCCTGCTAGCAATTGAGTACGTTATTTATGTAGTCTAATTGTGTTGTAATAAATAGTTTAGTGTAGAAAACCTCGTCGCATCTTGTTAATGGTGAGTTCATTGTTTAGTATATACAAGGGGTGTTCAAATGAAAAGGTGCGAAACGATACTGAAGGTATAATTGAAGTCTTTATTCAGAAGTAATCACCAGAGTCCTGAGCACAAATATCCCACTGTTTCACGACCGAAGGATCCTCTGTTCCCAGAATTTCTGTGGCTGTGACAAGAGCCAGTCCTCCACTGTGTCCTTCAGTTCGTCGTCCGAGTTGAAGCAATTCCCTTTAAGATGTTTTTAGCAGACCAAACAGATGGAAGTCGCAGGGCGACATGTCCGGGCCGTAGGGTGGATGCTCAAGCTGCTCCCACTTGAACTTGGCGAGTACACATTGTGTGACCCTGGAGACATGTGGACGCGCGTTATCGTGGAGCAGAATCACTCCTTCCGTTGAGCAGCCCAGGGCGTTTGCTCTTGATGGACTTGCGTAGGCTACAGAGTGTCTCAGAGTATACGTCACTGTTAATGGTTTTTCAGTGATCGAGGAATTCAATGAGTATCGTACCTCGAACGTCGGAAAAGACGGTGAGCATTACCTTGCCTACTGAGGTCGAATTTTGCAATGCGAACGCCATGATGTCCTCACACGGACTGCCAGCGTCAATTGGACGGAACACATAACTGCCTGCTTCTCTCCTGCGTCATGTGCGAGCGCCCGCGCATGCGTACAACAACGCCGGACACTACATTCGCATCCCTGGATGTCTCACTACGTTATCCCAAAGCGGTATATTTAAATTTCCACCAGTTCGGTTGTTACGCCGTTGCGTTCCTTTTCATTTGAACACCCCTTGTACATTATCTTAAGGGTAAAGTAAACAGTGAACTTCACAAGGTGAGCGAATCTAATAGGTTTAGTACACAGCAGCCTTAACAGCGGAAATGAGAAGAAGAAAGTTGTCTGCTATTTAGACTTTAAGTGGTACTAAGAATAAGAAAAATCAGCCATTAGTTAATAAAAT
>OU015492.1:157877007-158014507 GCA_907164885.2 Dolomedes plantarius
TAAACCTAAATTTCTCTATAAAGAAGGCGAGCATCATAAATGAACATTTCTCGAAACTAAGTGTAAGTTCAAAGATTGCATATTTACGCAACTGGTGATTAAAACTGAATAGTCTCGTAAAGAGTATATTACCCGTGAAAATAAATTTTATGTGACAGAAGGAATTCAATTTATTTCTAAGGATGTAAAACTCAAACTAACGCGAACCAACATTTATTGTTAGAAAGATGTTCAGAACGGTATGATAAATTACAGTTTTCTGCGTTGAACTCAGAGAGATAATGAAGCACATTTCTATTTCCTGCAATTAAGTTTTCAAACGCCGAGTTGAAGGAAATGCAACATGCATTGAATTTTCCCCGTTTCTTCGAGAGATAATCTTTAAAAGTGTTCTTCCTTAGCTGAAGTATTTGTGTTAATTATGAAATAAATAATTTGAATGAGGGTAAGTGTGCTATGGGAAACCTTTAGCATTAGCAACGCGGTTACGTTACAGGAAATATGTTTTGTGGCCATATTGTAAGATAATGTGTAATTAAGAGAATGCAAACGAAATAAACTTATAATTCCAGTCCTTTTATTCGTTTCGTTTAATTTTTGGTTGCTTGAGTGCTCAGGAAAGATTATTTCAAAATTAATTATTTGCCTTTTCAACAGTCTGGGATGTTGTTGGGAAGCGATAAAGTTTCTGTTGTATAAATGGCTGTTAAAGTCGACCACTGGAAATACCTTAGTCAGGAAATACTATATAGTCGACCACTGGAAAGATAATGTTTCCAACTACGTTATAATGAATGTTTTGTAAGTTTAAAGGTCTTTTGTTTAAGAAAAAGCTTTGTGCTTCAATACCTGATTGACAAAGAATATTTAAAGATACGCATGTGAAATTAGAATATTTTTCTTTGCATCCATACGTATTAAATTTCCATCATAAATAAATGCAAAAAGAATCTACCTTTTGAACAAGAAAAATGATGGTTTTACTTGCAGATGAAACCTAAGTCGCTTAAAATTACTATTAAATGAAAAAAAACTTTTAAGATACCGTATTAAATGGATTTTCTTCTAGACGCCGCCTTAAAGATAAAGATAAGCTAATAACAACTGTAATTTGATGTTCAGCCTCAAACGTTTAATACTTTCTGTTTTGTTTTTTATCCATACATTCTTTATTTTCTTGCTACAAAGTAAATAAAATTCGCTGTAATCGTGTACTTTAATTCATATTTTCAATCATTACATAAATATCTTTCTCTTCGTTCTCATTCCAGTGTATTTTTAAACTGTTTTTAAATGAAATAAAAGTACAAATTAACACTAACTTTATCTACATGGTTTGACAAATCGAAATATATTTTCTACCAAGCTGATTAATCATCAGCTTACATGAACAGTGGATAAAGGGAACAGAAAAATTATTGGTAGATAATCTGAGTCGCCGTTTTCCTCACTCACTTTTAATTTCTTCAATCAACTTCAGGACACATCGTATGGCATATTGAAAAATTGATATCACTTCTAATTTAAGATTGTTTACTTTTTGCATTTCAGCCTAGTCCCAACCGGAATTAGAATACTTTATACCAGGAATGTGGTATACTGAAGAGATGATTTTAAAAAACTATTGCATTGCATTAATAGATAGTAATAAAGCGTTTATTTCAAGGAAAATTATCAAAGCTACACTTTTATTCTGAATTTCTTAACTGATTTGAACCAACATGCTTAAATCAATATTTATTTTCGTATAAACATACATCTTATTGTCCATAGATATCTATCTTTTATATAACTATATAGCTATACAATCGCAATTCAGATAAAAAAATATTGGAATTTGGTTGCAGTACTAAAAAGGAAATGACTCTAAATATTAGTGTTTTAGATTGAAGAATATGAATAAAATATTGCAAGATTTAATCACTATAGCAGAAATATACCGGATTTAATCGCTAATATACCAGTTTTAAATGAAAACACTGAGGAGATCATTAAAAAATTGACTGATACGTTATAAAATAAGTGTATTTCTCGGTACCATAGAAACATTTTCTAAAAACGGAATTTTATAAACTCTTGTAATGATATAATATGTCAACAAACACAAAAACTGAAACATATGTTTCAAAGTGTGAGTTGATAGGAGAATCTCAGAAACCCGGTAGGTTATGTTCTCAAACTAATATAGTTATGTAAAACTTCAAACACGTGAGAACATTTTGCCGTAGTCACAGTATGTTTATTCAAGATTTAACTTTTTCTGTTCTCTCTCTCTTCTTCTCTCTTTTACAGCGGCAGTTCTCAAACTACGATGTACGTACGTCCAGGGATACGTGCGGAGCAATCAAAGGTGTAAAATTAAAGACACGACACGAAACCAAACGTGGAAAAGGAAATTTCTTTTTCTGTAACTTAAAAAAATATTGACAAACTGTGGTTATCCATTTGAAGCATAGTTAGGAGCAAAAGTTTTATCACACTAAGACTGGAGCTTTTATTATTGCTTAACTATCAAATAAGCCGTAATTTAGTTAAACCCATCGTAAACGAGCTAATTACATCAGTAAGTGTGCATACACAACATCAATTTCACTTTCTCCAAACTGTTTTGGTAAACGCCTGGTTTTGCAACTAGCTGAACCCTACTGAAGAAACAATATTGTTGTAAAAGTGCCTCATAAACTGGTACGAGTTCTTACTTTGAGTGTTTGATCTTGAGAGACATTAGAGAGATGTGCTAAAATTTGCAAGAACATCACTAGCTAGAAAACCTTTAGGTTGAAACAATACGAAAAACTTCGCTTAGAATTTTTTTAAGCTTGTGTTTATATTCATTTTTTTACTTTTTTTTATCCGAGTAGTTTAGGAAATGAGTAGGATATTTTTGAAAAAAAATCTTTTAATGATCATAAAAATTCTAAAGGAGATGATATACAATTAAGACAGTAGAAGAAGGATTCATTAAATTCGTTTGTCACATTTAAAACTTTTTATTATCGATATGTTTCTTTTTATTGCATTGAAAGTTTTCTCCGTCATTTGCAAGGCAGCCATATATATTTTTTAACAACATGAATGAAGAAAATTTATTGGAAAGGTGAATTATAATTTAGACCTAATTACGGGGTACAATTTAAAATATGCTTGAGAATCGTTGATCTAAAACATCTCAATAACATGCATTGCATTCCTTCATTTCTTTTCTTCCCATTTGTAACTTCTGTGATTTACAACTGGTGTTTCTTTTTTCAAATATCAAATGAAAATCAGATACCTGGAGATTTCTCCAGTGTACCACACTACATAATTAAAGCATCGATTGTCTCCCGCTGCGTATATGAAAAACAGGTATACCATTATAGTTACTGAGCAATTCAAGGGATCCACGTAATAATAATAAACTGAGAGGAATATGTTCAAGGAAGATAATAGACATGTTTCTTGGTGTAACAGAGAGCGCACTTGTCCGATTAAAACAAGTCTTGTTGATTTTAAAATGAGATAAAGAATGCAAAGAGAAAGTGCGGCTGATTGTGAAATGATAGTGAATTCATCACTTTTTGTTTAACTTTTAGTGCCAGTGAATGCAAGAAAACACATTTTAAATAGTAGTGAGGGGGTTGATATTTAAATTCTTCTACTAAATATAATGTCCTATCGATAGAGAGCGCCATACACTGAGTAATGACGATTCTTTCCTTCTTTCGCACACATTTAATTTGTACACAAAACTATGGATTTTCGATGAGAATGTTTGTATACATAATCCCAAAGGTTTTAACTGGAACTAAACGTCTATGAGTTTTCCTCACCAGACGTATTTCCGACTTATAAAGTCGATTTTTTTTCATTCGATATTTTTTGAAATCCACGACAAGATGGCTTTTTTTCAGATTTGCCTTGGCGTCTGATTCGATTGGGAGTCATGTAATTCAAGATATTTATTACATCAAGAAGTACAAATCCTATAACGTTAACCCCGAAGTTGAAGGTCTGTAACTCGATTCTGCAGTGTTCTTTACTATTCTTTTTAGGCCATTAAAAGATTAATGGAGAGGTGGTGTTGGACTACACCAAAAGAAAGAAAATGAGAAAAAAATGTGCAATTTAACGCCCAAGAGAGGTATTTATTTTAGCTCATTATTTTAGTGTGATGGTTCACATTTTATAAAAATTACCTTGCGATAACTATTTTTATAATGTACACGAAACATAATACACTTGAATGACCTAAATAGTTGAATTTTAACAAAACTTAATATTATCAAGTCAAAATAAATATAGGTTCAGTAAATACACAGTGGAATTTACTATTCCATTTTTAATAGAAGATGGAACGAATAATTTAAATCACCTTATTGTAAGAATCATTTGTTAAAAGTGAAAAAAATTGCATCATCATTTTTCATGTACTGTTTTTTGTTTTTAAAATAATTGTATATGTATATAAAACAGTTCCGTGACTGACAGATAACGCACAGCCCAAACCGCTGGATATAAAGGGCTGAAATTTTCATGGCGATTCTTCTTATAGTGTCGGAGTGCACTAAGGAAGATTTTTGAAAAATTGCTTTAGATTTTTTAAAATTAAATTTTTAGCCTGCTTTTTTAACATTTTTTAAGTTTACATTTCAAATAAAAATCTGAGGATGATAAAATGATAAAATTTATATCACAAGAAAGACCATGAAAATTCCTTTTAAGTGAAATCATTTTCAAATCTTTACCTCCATTTTCTGATTTTTGGTGAGTTTTTAAAGATTAATTTTTAGAATTTAATTTATTAAATGGTGATCACGATCGAGATTTCTTCGTGACTCTGGATTCCCCTAGCTGTGAGGCAGAATTAATGGACTCTGCTTCATTCAAGTTTCTATGACATTTTAGCTAAAATGTAAGTCTGATGAGATGATTTGTCAAAGAAGGGGATATTGAAATTCGGTAATTTATATACACTCCGTCGCAAAAAAAATATATGCATCCAGAAGAAATCGTGCTACTATCACGAAACTTGGCAGGAATGTAGTCTGGTAAGAGATATGCAAATGATTAAAATTTCTACGCCAAAGAGACAAGGGTAGGCGCGTTATGTGCATGTGAAATGCGCAGCTGGGAGAGTTAAAAAGTATGATTGCTCGTGCCATAGGGTTATTCAAACAAATCTGACGACTTGGATGGACGGTATTGTGACTAGAGATGCCTCTGAGACGTAACCGGCGACAGTACGAACAACTGTCGGACTTTGAGAGGAGGCGTATAGTAGGCCTCAGAGAAGCAGGTTAGTCGAACAGGCATATCGGCCGCCACCTCGGTCAGACCGATACAGTAGTTGCTTGGTGTGGGCAACAATGGATCACGGAAGAGATAGTCTACCGTCGCGGAGGGACAGGGTGTCCCAGGAACACAAATGCGCGCGAGGATCGCGCAATGATGAGAGCGGCCACGTCCGCACCAACAACGTCGCTAGAATCGGCTCGATGCCATTTACCACCTTCCAGACATCCGGTGGTATCAAGGGAAACCATTCGGAGACGACTGGCCGACGCAGGTATAAGGAGCCGACGTCTATTAAGACGCCTACCACTGACCCCACATCATAGGCAGTGTCGATTGGATTTTTGCCGACCTCGGGCAAGCTGGAGTGTGACCGACTGGAGGCGTGTGATCTTCAGCGATGAATCCCGATTCAGTCTCAATGCTGATGACCAGCGCATACGCGTGTGGAGGCAGCCAAGTCACCGGTCTGATCGGGCATTTGTTGTCGAGAGGCATAGGGTGATTACACAAGGTGTGACATGGTGGAGAGCGATTTGTTGGGACATACGATCACTTCTAGTCGTCCTTTAACTCTGACGGCACGCAGTTACGCGGACGAGATTTTAACGACAGTTGTTCTGACTATGCTATCAAGTCGCCCAGGTACCATTTATCAGAAAAAACAACGTTCGTCCACATACTGCGCGACTCTCCCAACAATGTCTTCAAGGATATGACGTACTTCCATGACCTGCCAGGTCACCAGACCTCTCGCCAATAGAGCACGTCTGGGACGAGCTGGGAAGGCAACTGCAGCCGTCCCGGAATACTGGTGAATTAACTGCACAGTTGCAAAGATTATGGCATGACCTTCCGCAGGAGGTCATAGGTAATCTCATTGATTCGATGCCATGTCGTGTTTCGGCTTGTGTAGCTGTCAGGGGTGGATTTACTACTTACTGATTTGTAACATATTTCATGCCATATCTTCTTAATAAAAAAGTCTGTTCTTCTGAATTTGTAATCATTTGCTTATTACAAATTCAGAATTTGTAATTTTGGTTCCAATCTGTCATTCTTTCATAGTCGTCACATATTCCTGAAGTCACATTACGTCACATATTCCTGACTATGTTCAGATATCTGGCAAATGCCTTGTTCAGGCATTTTGAATAAGGGAAACTCACATTGGAAGTTGAAAGTTTGTAAGAAAATAAAGAGTACAGCGCTCGAAAAGAATTTTAAAAAATGGGAATTTTGAAGATAAACCTAAAATTATTACTGTTAGCTTAATTAGGCGTTGTTTAGTATAGAAACAATATAAAAGTATTCTTTATAATCATATATATATAATTTACATCTTGTAAGTAAATAACAGCATTATTCTCCTTATTAAGTATGCTTTCTAAGGGGTAATAATAAACATGTTTCGGGCGTGTCACAATTTTTTTAAATCTGCAGCCTCATTTACATCTAAAGTAGTTATGAAACACGCAAAAGGTATTAACGCCTTCTGTTAGACACTAATCTTCTAAGAGATGAAACACGCTATTTAGGAATTCTGTCAAAATAATACAGTTAAAACACTGTTAATAATGGGAAAGAAATTTCCGGGAGGAAATCCTCATAAGATCATAAAGGAGTTTTTCAAGAATAAATTATTCAAAAATGGTGCATGGAATAAGAATTTTTACTTTTTGAATTCTTTAGCATATTTTTTAAAAAATATACAGTATATATTATACTAAACGGAGAGTCGTAACGAATATTATATTCAAGGGCTTCTTAAAGTATTTCTACCCGTGACCCTTTTTTCGAAGGAGAACATTTTACGTTACCCCAAGTATATATGAAAAAAGGGTATATATTATAATAAAAAAACATGCAAATAAATGTAGGTACATAAAATAAATATACAAAAAAATATTAACCGATAGTAAATCAAAGAAATTAAAGCGAGAAAAGATAGTTTTATTTCTCTGTTGCTTATCCACAACGAGTATTTTAGTTTTAATTATAAATTTTAGATCAAAAGGGTTTTCATAATTATTTTTGCAACTAGCATTGAAGAGTCTGACGGAGGGTCACCCTTCGCGAACAGTTATCAAAGATTTCGGGACCTCAGGGGTCACGACTTCCAGTTTAAAAAACCCTATAATATATTAGATACCTTTTACAGAAAAGGAAAAAGTTTTAATTAAAGAAATCAAATGGATTTTTTTTCTTGAGAGGGATCAATACATTAAAAACATAAACTGTTCAATGTAAAAGTTCCGTTCCTTATGTGAAAGAAAATTTATAATTCAGACATTTTACAAAAATGTCAGATTCCTTTTAAAAGTTTTGCTTGCTATTCCTCTTTTTTTCATTGACTTGAATTCGTACTCTATGAGTATACTACATTTTATGACCATTATATATCTATTGACTAATGGTCATCCCCTTCTCTTGCGTTGCACAAATGGAGAGAAGATTTAAACTTCATTTATTTTGATATAAAAGAGAGTAATGCATTCAGGATAAGTCGAAATAGTTCTTACAATGCCTTTTAAAAATATATTATAAAAAATATATTTTAAAAATATATTATTTGAAATAAATAGAATAAGTTTCAAAGCTATATATATAATTAAATATATAGCTTTGAAACTTATTCTATTTATTTCAAATGGATTTGCTCAAAGATGGTTAGATGCACAAAATTAAGTAATTACAGTTTGTGCTCCGTTAATATAAAATATTAGTACTTATATATATATATATTTTTTTCTATTATTTTCTAATTTTTTATAAATTTTTTTCATTACAGTCGGTATGATTTCCATTAGGGTATTTCATGTGAAATTTTTTTAGTTTTATTTTATATCCAATACCTCGGTCTTTCTTACTATCGTTCATTTTCAAATTAAGATAGATTACGAGAAAAGGATTAAATTCAGATTCAAATCCAGAGCATAAGAATATACTTTGAGTGAAAAATTAAAATTTGTCAGGAGATGATACAGCTATGTTTCAACTGCTTAATATCCTAGAACTAAACTTTGGACCCACTTCTTATCTTTGGTATCGGACGATATGAGAGTCAAATATTTATTTATCAATTAGAAACATTTCAAAATAATTTCGCGAAAAGTGGACCCAAACGATCTAATTTGTGACTGAGTACAAAAGTAAAGGGCTTTTAATTTGATAGAAGAGAATAGTATTTCGAAAACTTAGGTAGGCATTAATAATATTTCCTGCCTGTGAAGAAATAAAACAAAAACAATTAACACGCCACACGAATTACGAACACAGATTAATCGAATTCTGACTTGCTCGAGGTGGTTGAATCGTAGCTGATGCCGAACAAACAGGGTACCAGTAAATTGTAAGTTATTTTAAATATGATTCTTATTTAGTATATTTAAAATAAATTATATTTTTAAAATATAATTTATGTCCAATGTAAATATTAATAATACGCAGACAAATTTATGTTAAATATAATTATAAATTATACATAAAAAATTTTATATTTTTAAACGTAATTTAGATTTATATTAAAAAATATTATTTAATCTCAAATAGGTAACGAACCTTATTGTATTAAATCTATTAAACAACTCTTTTAAACCACCCTTTCCTTTCTTTACTTATAATGCAGTTTGATGATTTGAAAGAAGTCTTTTAATGTCTTTCTTTTCATACACACTAAATAATACTAATATTGTACCCCTGACTTGTTCTTGTATTTTTTTTAACTATTAAACTCTCACTTGCAGTACTCCCTTCCATTATTACATGCAGTTGGACAACACTCCCGACCAAATATTATGATAACACATCAGAATAATTCCATTCCCATGACGACAGTCATTAATCATGCATGGCGTATTTCTCTCGTGACATATCCGAAATCGAGGCTTTTAAATCAGGAGAAAATTTATGCATTGCATAGCCTAAATCTTGCTGCGCCGCATGTCGAATGCACGAGTATTTCACCCAAAAATAACCTAATCAATGAATGTTTGTCTTTAAGCTTTTCACCGATGAAACCGTTTATGAACTTAGGCAGATTTCGTAAACTATATACTGACACTAAATTACTTGATCGAGTTACGTTCCAGACGGCAGTTCATTCTGATTTGTTCGTCAGTCGTTATTTAAAGTAATTCTAAAATAGCCTCACTCTTCCTCCCTATTTAAGTATGATAGACTGTAAAGTCAATAAAATACTGCGTTTTTCATCCTAAAATATAATACCCTATACAGAATTGTATTTTACCAATACTAATGATACATAAAACCTAAAACAGTAATAATACGTATACTACACGTACTGTACAGTTGTTTTTCTTACCTTGACAGTGGTAGAGTCAGAGGCGGCTCCAGTCCAGAGATTTGGGGGGGGGGGGCGCAACGTCGGCTCTTGGGTTATATATATATTGTGACGAATTAAAATAATTCTCACAATTAAAATATACGCAGCACATGGCTGGAATTTGTCGGAACTGACCGACACGCCCCCCCCCTTTAACGTATAGCAGGTGACAGCGAGCTGGAACGAAAGGAACACAAAGCGGTGGGAAAAACGTGACATCTTGGCGGAACAGAAATTCGCCACGGTGCTCCAGATTAATGGCGCAGGACCACCGGGAAACCACGGATTTTTCAACCTTGCCTGCCAACAAATCGAAAAGTCTAGAATGACATCACGATTAGCAGATCCAATAGGAGACGAGTTCTCTGGACGGAGCGAGAGAGTCCAAAATTAGACGGGGCGAGAAAAAGTCAGTTAGCGACCGGCTAAGCTGTGGTAGACTCCTCCGACCATCCAGGGTCGAAAGAAAACGGCTATACGCGGACTTGCGTAGTCGGCGGTTTATTTCTCACGAAGAGAACTTTTAGCTTCGGCTAGGAAGCTTGGGTACAGTTCAACGAAATCATCAGTCCGGATCATCCTGATTTTATAAAGTGCCTCGCAGTCATCCGCCCTGCAGGGAGTGAAAATCGAGGGACTTGCTCTAATTTCAACGAACTATTCGATGATATTGAATTAGCGAAACTCCAAGTGGTAACTCCTCCTAACGGACTCAGTCGTCATTTTAGAGGACTTTCATTAACTGTGTAACGGATCTTCAATCTCCAAATTTTCTCCTCCGAATTGAAATAAATTCGTCGATTTTAATTTATTTGGCTGTGATTTTTTGTTGAGTCGATTGCTACCTCGATCAACGCGTTACAGCCTTATATTGGTGGCAGCGAAGTAGGATAAAGAATCGTCGTTTAATCAACAGCGACGGCCCACGACATTGTGCACATTATCGACGAAGATAGATGTAGGACACCCTGTCCAGGAAGCACCCCTGTTAGGACGCCCTGTCCTGAAAAGTAGAAGGAAGTACCGGGAGCCTCAGCCGATGGAAACCGCCGTGTACTAATATCCGTTGCCGTGCTGACAAAATTCCGCAAAGGAGCCACAACATTGAGCTGACCGACATCGATTGCAGAACGAGGGTCGTCAGAGAAGGTAAGCCTGACTCATTCTTAGAGGCAAAGAAATTGTGTAGTAAAAGGAATATATGCTAATTTTAAATTAAAGACTATTCTTAGTTTGCATGTATAATTGTTGAACGGTGCTGTAAGATAAATTAGTAAATGCACTTGATTCTAATCGAAAAGTAATTGTGTTTGAATTAAAATATGTGGAAAATATTACAAGTAAAAATTTAGTAGAATTGTGTTTTTTATGTGTAGAGCAAGAGTTACGCGCAAACATCAGTAACTGTTCAAACAGTATGCAAGTCTGAATTATAAAATTGGGTAAAATTTTAAGGTGGTCTTAATTGCAAAAGTTCTGAGTGTATTTTTGAATTGTGTATATTACGAATTTAATTAGCCAGTGAAAGAATTGAGTTTAGTGTCGTATATGAAAAATGTTTATTGCAACTAAGTGTTATATTGATGTTGAAATAATATTATTATTGCTAGTAATCGAATTATTGATTCTTTATGGTATGTTGTAATTTGAAAGCAAACAGCGATTGTAGAGGTTAAGCTTTTCTAACCTACTCAAAAGCAGTTGCGATTGAATGGAAGAACAGTTCCTTTTCTTCTGCTAAGTCGATAAGAGAATTGTGTATTATTGTATTTCTGTGTGTATTGTATTTTGTGAAATTTTGGAAAGGGAAGCTAGGAGTGTAAAATTATCTAGTAAACTTGTGTCCAGTAAAATTGTAAGATATTAATATGGCTTTCTTAAAACGGCATAGAAAAGCCGATCTTCAAAACCTCGCTAGGGAATTTCGATTGGAGGTGGGGGATGAAGAGACGATAATAGACCTCTCTAAGAAAATCGTAGGGAGCGAAGATTATGATGAAGAAAGTGCCAAATTAATGCTGGGAACCATAATTGAGGATAGACTAAAAGTTGAGGCTAGAGAATTGGAATCGCAAAAGTTAAGGGACGAACGAGAATTGGAATCTCAGAGACTAAGGGAGGAGCGAAATTTCGAACTTGAGAAATTACGGTTAACACAAAGCGCCGAAATCGCTAGCGTAGCCTCTATGAGTAGTGAGAGCGCGAGACCCCGCAAAACCCTTAGAATGCAAAAATACGACCCAGAAAAGTCCGATATGGCTTTATTTCTTACATTATTTGAGCGCCAAGCTCGGAAAATAGATATTGATCAGGCTGATTGGGTAACCGAATTAATTGAGTTGCTACCCCTAGAGATTGCGCAGATAATTGTTAAAGTGCCGGAAGATAAATGGGATGATTATGACCATGTTAAATCCGTGTTGTTAGAAAGATTTAAGCTTAGCTCAGAGGCCTTTAGAACAAAATTTCAGACACACAGGAAACAAGAAGGGACGCTATGGTAAGATCTCATCTTTGAGTTGCGTAGCTACCTAGAAGGTTGGTTAGAGGGAATCGAGGTCATAGATTATGAGACTTTGAAAGACCTGATGATAGCGGATCAGTTGAAAAAACGCACCCCTAATGAAATGAAAGAACATTTCATAGATGACTGGGGAAACTTAAATGATCCGGATGATCTAGCAAAGAAACTAGTCCATTATGAAGCATCTAGACGCTTCTTAAAGAAACCCCAAAGTTTTAAACCTACGGAAAAGAGAGTCGTAGACCGCCCGAAAACGGAAAAACCCCAGGTTGAGAAAAGAGTTGAAACTAGCGAGAGCGGGCAAAACAATGGACATAGTGTTAGGAATATTGATCCTGAATGGCGAACGAGGGAGTTTGAACGTAAGAAGGAAATCGTATGCTATAATTGTAATCAGCCAGGCCATCTTAAACCAAATTTTCCCGAACCCAGGAAGGAGGTGGGAATTATAAATTATCTGTCCGTGACAAAAAGTTTTGATCCTTCTTTTAAACCCTATCTAAGCCAGGCCAAGGTAAATTCTAGGGAAATGACTATTTTACGGGATACAGGTAGTAGTCTTGATTTAGCTCCAGTACTCGTGACTAAACCCGAGGATTTTACAGGGGAAAAAATATGGGTAAGGCAGCACCTAGAAAATGAATTGAGGTGCTTACCGCTAGCTCGGATAACATTAGAGAGCCCCGAATTTGGAACCATTTTGACGAAAGCAGCTATCGTAGGGAAATCCGTAGAGATGAACCATTATTTATTGGGGAATTCCACCCAAAAATTAATTGACTCCCGTGAAAATAATTTTCAGAAAATTAATGCCGTAGTGACGCGAGAAAGTCGACGCAAAAAGGAAGCGAGTCAAGAGACTGAGTCAAAATTTAGTGAGAGTATCCTTAGGGAATTCGTAGGAGCCGAAACTCTGAGGGAACCAAATCAATTACTCTGTAAGAATAGAGAGGAATTTCGGTCAGGCGAAAGGCCGGAACTTGCGTTTTGTCACAGGATTGAAACAGGAATTGAGGGAAGTTCCCCTGCAACCGTTTTTCAGGGATCTAATTCTGACCAGAGGGAAACTGGTTTCGTGAAACCGCACTCACTTTTGACGAAGGCGAGTTCAGAGTCTTTTGTGGGCATTTCTTTCCAAGTGGGGAGTTTAGGAAAAGTCATTGTTGAACCTCCAAGCCAGAGGAGGAGCGCTAATCCGCCCACCCTTGATTGTCAGGTTTCGACGGAGGTTAAGGGAAACGCGAACAATAGGGTCGAGCGTGGTATATCTCCCCAGGAGAATGGAATGACCAGATGTTTCAGTAGTGACGCTCTGAAAGGGGGGTTGCATAAGACTGAGACAGCCAAAAATGTTGAGTCCCCAGGAGTAAATGAGAAACCGAAAGAGGAACTCAATAAGCTATTATTAAGAACGCGAGGGCGACGCGAAATGCGTGAGGAAAATTTGTTCTGGGCTTATGAGAGCTCAAAATTTGGAAATGAAAGTAAATTAGCCAAGAAGGTGCAGATTTGTCTAAGACTAAGGCAAAAGAGAAAGTTGAGGAAATTTTCTAAGATAAAGGGAACGGTTGACTTACCGAGACCCAGTGAAAAGTTTTCTTGGGCACTTCACAACAAGTGGGATGTGACTCACAAAGTTACATCCAAATTTAAATGGTGTAGATTCGAGAAATTCGAACCTTTCAAACGAAATTCTTAGGGTAAAATGTAGATATAATAATCTAGGTAATCCGTGTGAATATGAAACCTAGGAATTTAATCGTATTACTGTGTTGATTTTTGTGTTTTGTTAATTGAATTTTAAATTGCTTATTTCTATGTAGGGAAGTTACTTAATAATGTGTTTTTGTTAAAAATAATTCTGTTCTGTTCTGTCTTTGTTAAAAATAATGAGACGGTTTTTGTGAACGCCGCTAGGCTTTCCGAAGGGAATTTAGTTAAATGACTTGTATATGGTATGTTTTACTAGAAAGAAACATACACGAATTTTGGTTAGTGATAGATTTCTTCAACGGAAATTAGTTAAAAGGATGTATATTTTGCTATAATTCTCTGAAAATGAAATTGAACGCAGACTGTTTGAGCAGGATGCTGTCAGAATAAAAGAGTAATTTAATAATGTGTAATCAATTGAATAATTTAAGAATTTGCAATTAATTGACTAATTTAGTAGTGTATAATTGTACAATAGTGTTGCAAATAATGTTTCTTTTGAAAATTTTTAAGTACTTAATTTTGCAATTTTAAATATTAAATTATGATTGCCTCTAATGATGTTGTCAGGTGAGCCATGTTAACCCTTGTTTCCAGATTTTGCCTGCAAGACAAAATCTCCCCAACGGGGGAGGGATTGTGACGAATTAAAATAATTCTCACAATTAAAATATACGCAGCACATGGCTGGAATTTGTCGCAACTGACCGACACGCCCCCCCCC
The DNA here is from genome assembly GCA_907164885.2 of Dolomedes plantarius. NCBI lineage: Eukaryota > Metazoa > Arthropoda > Arachnida > Araneae > Dolomedidae > Dolomedes > Dolomedes plantarius. The sequence goes on from OU015492.1 coordinate 157,891,588, forward strand.
CCCTTTAACGTATAGCAGGTGACAGCGAGCTGGAACGAAAGGAACACAAAGCGGTGGGAAAAACGTGACATCTTGGCGGAACAGAAATTCGCCACGGTGCTCCAGATTAATGGCGCAGGACCACCGGGAAACCACGGATTTTTCAACCTTGCCTGCCAGCAAATCGAAAAGTCTAGAATGACATCACGATTAGCAGATCCAATAGGAGACGAGTTCTCTGGACGGAGCGAGAGAGTCCAAAATTAGACGGGGCGAGAAAAAGTCAGTTAGCGACCGGCTAAGCTGTGGTAGACTCCTCCGACCATCCAGGGTCGAAAGAAAACGGCTATACGCGGACTTGCGTAGTCGGCGGTTTATTTCTCACGAAGAGAACTTTTAGCTTCGGCTAGGAAGCTTGGGTACAGTTCAACGAAATCATCAGTCCGGATCATCCTGATTCTATAAAGTGCCTCGCAGTCATCCGCCCTGCAGGGAGTGAAAATCGAGGGACTTGCTCTAATTTTAACGAATTATTCGATGATATTGAATTAGCGAAACTCCAAGTGGTAACTCCTCCTAACGGACTCAGTCGTCATTTTAGAGGACTTTCATTAACTGTGTAACGGATCTTCAATCTCCAAATTTTCTCCTCCGAATTGAAATAAATTCGTCGATTTTAATTTATTTGGCTGTGGTTTTTTGTTGAGTCGATTGCTACCTCGATCAACGCGTTACAATATATATATATATATATATATATATATATATATATATATATATATATATATATATATATATATATATATATATATATATATATTTATATATATATATATATATATTTATATATATATATATATACATATATATATATATATATATATATATATATATATATATATATATATATGAAATAAACATGCTCTTATTTTAAATTTAAACACATTTAGTATTAGGTCTTCGATTAGATAATTTTAGGCTATGAAAAAAATATACGCCACACTATTTTCTTGGGGGTGCAGGGCGATTGCCCCTACTCCCCCTCCCCCCCCCCCCTGGAGCCATCGTTGGGTAGAGTAGGCTTAAGGTTGCTGTGTACTAACCCTATTGGATTCGCCCACCTCAGTGTTAACCTATAGAGAAAGTTGTCTCTACTATTTACAGCTTCATAAATCCTGATAATCCAATAAAAACGGTATTGTCAGATAGGCTGAACTTTTCTGTCGCATGCAACAGGAATCATTTTATAAATTTCATCCACGATGAGCGTTTATTAGTGTTTAAAACACACTAAACCCGATTTTTTCTCCGAATAATTTTAATTTAAAAACATTATTTGCATTTTTTTTGAAACAAAAAGTGCCCCAAGGTGTCAAATTTCTTTCGCTATTACGGAGTAAAATTAGAAAAAAAAATCGTTAAATCCAAGTCGACAATCCCTAGACATATTTTCTCCATGCGTTAACACTGAGGTGAACGAATACAATAGGGTTAGTACAAGCAGTTCTATGTCTACTCTACTAGTGGCGAGGTAAAAAAAAACCAACTGTACAGTATGTGTAGTATACGTATTATAACTTTTTTAGGTTTTATGTATCATTCGTATTGGTAAAATACAATATTGTGTAGTGTATTATGTTTAAAGGGTATGGGTGACAGGAGAGATGGTGTGGTGTCATAGGTGAAGCGGATCTCAAAGTCAGTGTCTTCCTTGGCAATACAAAGGATTTCTCCGGTAACACTTTCTTCTTAATCTGAGGAGGAATCGGTTATTGGGGACGGGGAGTCATTTCCGGTTGAAGACACTGGTTTGAAGAATTGATCTAAAGAAGGTTTCACTGACTTCCTTTTCCTTTCATTGTATATGAGACGATAACAGCGTAAAATATGAACTTACGAGTGGCAAAGCGAGAACTCCGAAGAAAATTTGAGTTGTCACCCGGGTCTGTTCGTATCTCTGAATGCTCGTAACATGACTGCTCTAAGGCAGTGATTCTTAACCGGGTGTGCGGGCACCCCTGGTGGTGCGAGAGAAGGTTGTAAATGCTTAATGAAAACTATCAATTGAGTGCATCATTTGATAGATACTTTTACACGGGAAATATAAGCAAAATAAATAGATGGATACTCAATCCATTTTGACCTAAATTCAATGGACGACAACGTTTTATTAAAAGACGATCTTATAGCAATACGAGCTAATGCACGTATTGGAATGGTATGTGAAAAACTGAACAGTTTTGGTGTACGCAGTTAGAACTTTATCCAGAATCGGCAAAAGCAGAAATAGAGACACTTTTACCATTTGGCACGACTTACCATTGTGAAATGTGCGTTTCAACACTTTTGCACATTTAAAAAATCCAGAAATCGCTTAAATGCATCTGATGATTTATGTGTGGCTCTTTCAGAAAAAGAGCCTCATTTTAAAAGGATAATCATGAACAAAAAACAATAACGTAGCCATTAAAAATGTAGTTATTGTTTTATATGTAACAGTATGCATTGTAAATGTTTCAGTTTTTTATGCAATAAATAAATTACTAGTTGGTACCCGTCAAAATATGACGGCTAGATAGTAAATAAATGTACTAATACACAAATTATGCTCAACACATCATTGCCACATGTTGAAAATCATAATAATGCGCAGAAACAAATTGATGTGTTTAAGCGGCATCGTGCTTAGTGAGTATCTAAAGCCAGATTTAAAAATTTCACTGAGCATGCGCAGAAAGCAATTTTTGTTTTAATTGTAAATTATCGCTAGTTAAACAACGCGAAATAAACAATTTCCATCAGGTGTAATCTCATATTTCACAAACATAATTATCATAAAAATAAAAATGGCAGAGAGGGATCTAGAGAGACTCCTCGGAATAAACGTGTTTATCATTAAAACATGTCACATGAAACTGTGAGTTTCTAGAGCCATATTTAAACATGCGATTGAGCATGCGCATAAATCAATTTTTAATTGCAAATTATCGCTAATTAATAGAAATTGTAGTTACAAAAACGAAATTTGACAAATCGACAGATTACAATCTTTCGTTTAAGACGACCAAAATGAAGTAAATTGATGCAGTAGTTTTCTTTCACGGACTGACCAAAAAGTCGGCTTAGCAACTTAAATATATTGATTTTGCAATAAATGTGCTTTCCTAAATAAAAAATAGAAACATTTTTGAAGGGGGTGCGAGATTCAAATTCAAGAGGGTGTTGGCTATTTAAAAGGTTAAGAACCATTGCTGTAAGGCGAGTGGTGTCTGCCACTGCGCAAGCCTGTGAAATTTTTCGTTTTATAGTACATTTACATATTTTATCGCTTTTGTAAGATAGGAAAATAAACTCTTCAATAAATATTATACCACGCCGTATACCCTTAATAATTTTTCCGAAAATAACCTGATTAATGAATGGGTGTCTTTAAGTTTTGCCCTAATGCATCCGTTTATGAACTTAGGCAAATTTTGTAAACTCTATGATCGAATAAGGATCTCGAAATTTTCGTTTTTTCGAGTACATCTACATATTTCATAGCTTTTTAACGATGGGAAAATAAACTCTTCAATAAATATTATGTCACGCACAAGATTAGAGAACACTTTTGAAGAACATTTAATATTCGGCTACTGAACCGCAGCTCAGAAACTTGCTAACCTCAATGTTGCAATAAATATTTATTTATTTTACGGAACAAAAAAAAGTTTGTGGAACATCAGAGACAGGGATAAGAAAAGCTTCGTAAATCCTCAATAAAGGGAAAAAGATTTTCGTTTGAGAAAGATTTTAGACGTGGTATTAATCCTCTTAGGAAATGTTAAATGTCATTTACGTTTCGTGACCTGATAACATTCCCATATAGAATGCTTCCTTGTGTGTCGAGGGACGGTAGACTTATAAGTTGTAAATACCAAAAGTTTGGACAGTAGTACAAACTCTGGTTAAAATAAATGTCTTTTAAAAAGCGAATTTTTCTTCACATGATCAATACCAGCAATATTTTTGTCAGCGAATAATTTAATTAAACCAATAGAAGAAAATATGGGACCTCAGCTGAAGTCTAGTTTTAATTTAGAGAAACATTTAAACTGTATGGGACAGAGGTAGGGTTGGTGCGAGGTAATGGTGGCGCATTGGCCTTGGAAGCAGGGGGTGCTCGGTTCGAATTGCGGTGATCACTATTCAATACCTTCGTGGCTAGGCTGGATAGGAGCACATCCAATCTGTACGCAGTAAAGTCATTCTATGAGGCCAATTTGGTGGGAGAAGGTACGATCTGGTCGAAATTGTGGTGACATCTGGACCAGTCGACTCCGGTCCTTGTGGTGCCATAAAAAACATTTATTTCAACTGGAGTAAATGTTTTAGAATTTGTTAACATTTATTTTAACAAATTCTAAAACATTTATTTTTTTAGAGTCGAATTCCTCTGCAAACTGCCTTCTATGTTGTTCCGGCTGTAGTTGTACAGGTCAGGAGGCATAATAATAATAATAATAATTTAAAATGTACTTGATATTTATATTTTTCAGCTTAATTACCGAAAATAGTCTCTTATCAAGACTAACTTTCATCACAATATACAAGTTTTTGGAAGTTTTCTAGCTAAACATATCCTCATTTCAAACGCTTGTTCGTTTATTTATTCTCAATACTTCTCAATATCCCTACTGAACCAAATTCACTAATTAGAGATCCTCTTAGACGACGCCAGGTACAGATAGATGAAACAGTAACAATTGTTTTCACACTGTCAAATTCAAAATGCCTTTTTATTTGTCCTGCTATAAACTGTATGATTTTCAATTTCAGCCTCCTTTTCTTTCAGTCGGTTAACTATAAAAGTCCCAAGTTGTCCTACAAACATATCATAACTTTTAGCTTAGGCATATGAAGCCTTTGCTAAATACGATAAAATGAGTTTCAGTCTGCAGACAAGAGATTAAAAGAGAAAATAAATGCTGCGTCAGTATTTAAAAAAAAATCCTTAAAAATATCTTTCAAATACATCGATTAAAACAGCATTAGCTAATTTACTGTCGTTATCAATTTTGATTCATAGTATCGAGAGTTAAGTATGAAAACGTTCCACAGGAAGATGTGATCCAGATGAGAATTTCTGATCTGCCGACTGTTACCGGATAAAATCAGTTTTTAAAGTTTTTAAACGATGATTTATGTTTTTAATGGGGATATATTTTTTTCATTCAAGTTTAATATCGCTACCATAACCATATAGCAATATGATATTTCAGCTGGGCTCGAGGTAGCCTAGTGATAGCGCGTCGGCTCTCGGTGCTGATGGTTCTCGGATCAGATCGCGACAAGCGCCATTAAATACCTCCGTATCTAGGCCGGATATAGGCACGTTAAATCCGTAGGCCGGAAAGTCCTTCTGTTAAGTCAGAGAGGGTGGGAGAGGATACGATCCCTATATGTCAGCCCTGTGGGGGGTACTCAGTAAAAATTGGGGTGGCATCTGACTAAATCGGACTCCGACCTTCCTGGTACCATTATAAACCGGATAATTAACTCTTAATAATAGATTCGGATAATAGTTGGATAATAGCACCTTCGGATAATAGCATCCCTCGGCCCACTGGCCTATATTGGCATGGTCTGGTATAAATTTCTGCCAGAGGGCATTAAAAACAACAACAACAACAACATACTTCAAGTTTTATTTGTGGCTAATCAAACTTCTGTCTGAAAGTAGAGTTTAACGTTAATAATATATAAAGTACATTACTACTCTTACACTATTTTTATAATTCTGTCGGTAACTTAAATGCATAGAAGGTTAGAAACTAGGTTGCAAAGTAACGTATATAATTACGATAAAAAAATTATTGAGTATTGAGGTCCTTGGTTAAACAAAGTATGTTACAACCTAATAATAACCAATATTCCTTGAATTTGATTCATTTTTCCTGCCCAATGATTTCCACAAATATATGAAATTTTTCCTTAGATTCTTTTATAATAAATGTTTGATTCTCATATTGTGTTCACAATCTTTTATTCGCGAGCTTAAACTTACAGCAAAAATCAGTTTAATTTCAGAAAATGCTACAGTAAAGCACAAAATATTAGATTTTCTGAAAATAAGTAAATGATATATATTTATGTTTTTATCCGCTCTAGTTGAAGCGAACAATAATTCTGAAATGAAACGACCTGTTGTATCACAATAACATTTCGAATGCGCTATTCATATTACGAAAAGCCTTAGAATCACTTTATGCATATTTGCTCTCAGCCAAGTGTAACAGGGACCACACTGCGTGATATTAAATATAAGCAATATTCTCGAATTCGATCTTGCTATAAATTTATAGTTCTGGCAAATTTCAAATTGAAAAAAATCAGCTGGAGTCAACGCATTTCAAATAACAAAAATATTTTTGGATATAAGAGGTGCTTAATACAACAGTTGTTTGAATCAATGGGAAATAAAGGATTATAGAATTATTTTTCTATCAGATGTACAATAAGAGCCAGAAAAACTGGTACACCTGCCTAATATCGTGTAGGGTCCCCACGAGTAGGTAGAAGTGCCGCAATACGACATGGTATGGACTCTACTAATGTCTGAAGGTATCCTGGAGGCAATCACACCATAAATCCTCCAGGGCAGTCCACAAATCCATAGTAGTGCGAGGGGGTGGAGATTTCTTCTGAACAGCAGATTGCAAGGCATCCCAGATCTGCTCAATAATGTTCATGTCTGGGAATTTAGGTGGCCAATGGAAGTGTCTAAAGTCAGAAGAGTGGAGCCACTTGATAGCAATTATCGACGTGTGGGATGTCGCATTGTCCTACTGGAATTCTCCAAGTCCATCGGAATGCACAATGGACATGAATGTGTGTAGATGATTGAACAGGATGCTTATGTACACGCCACCTGTGAGAATAGTCTCTAGACGTATCAGGGGTCCCATATCACGCCAACTGCCCAGGCCCCATACCATCATAGAGGCTCCACCAGCTTGAACAGTCCCCTGTTGACACGTACGGTCCACGGATTCATGAGGTCCCGTACACTCTATGGAGTGTTTCGTCAATTCGTGCACGTCAATTCGTCCGATACAATTGGAAACGACACTAGTCAGACCAAGCAACGTGTTTCTAGTCATCAACGATCCAGTGGAGGTGTTGGCGGGCCCAGGCGAAGCGTAAAGATTTCTTCTGTGCAGTCAACAAAGCTACACGAGTGCGCCTGCGGCTCCGAAAGGCCATATCAATGACGGTCCGCTGAACAGTTCGTACGCTGACACTTGTTGATGTCCCAGCATTGAAATCCGCAGCAATTTTAGGAAGAGTTGCACGTCTATCTCACTTAAGAATTATAGTCATCAGTCGTCAATGGTCCTGTCTTTTCAAGGTCATTTTTGGGCCTCACCGCTGTCGGAGATTCGATGTTTTACCGGATACATGATATTCACGACACACTCGTGAAATGGTCGTGAGCGAAAATCCAAATTGCATCACTACCTCGGATATGCTATGTCCCATATCTCGAGCGCCGACTATAACGTCACGTTCAAAGTCACATAAATCATGATAACCTGCCATTGGATCTTTAGGAACCGATCAAACAGCTTCGCCAAACACCTGTTGTCTTAGGCGCTGCCGAACACATCGAGTTACGCTGATTGGTTGCGAGTTTCCATTATTTGCCTACATACGCCTGTACCAGTTTTTTTTGGCTGTTCAGTGTAATTACAGTGACTGCGAAGTTTCATTCTAAAATTCTATAATGTATTAAATTTCTAGCTATTTTTTTAGGTGTATTAAGCTAATCTATCTTTTGTAGTGGAATTAAAGAAAAAAGGAATTTAATTTTAAACGCTTTAGTTTAAAGCGTTTTAAATTAAAACGTTTTAAATAAGGAATTTTGAAAAAGATTTTGCAAATAATTAAAATTGACTAACATACCTGTATAAGAAGCTGGATAAAACAATAATGGTCATAAACTCTCTTGAGTAAACAGACCTTAAAAGTTGAAATATTTCAGTTTTTGTTAAGATTGCATTATTGCAGTTTGAAACGTGTATATAATAAATTGCTATTAAGAGAGTGATTCTGAAATAAGTTGCTATTAAAAAATGACTTTAAAAAGATTGCTAATGTAAAAGATTTATGCTGGAGTACAACAGCTTTGTGCATTTAAAATAAGTGAAAATTAAATTTGCTGAAATACATGAATAAATTTCCGTGAGAATTTCGTTTTAAGTTGTTTAAAGTAATTAAAAAATATTTTTTCTGTATCTCACAAAAAAGATAGACGACGTTTCATTATTAGCGTTTACGTTTGAAAAAAAATTCCACTGTATTTTTTGAGAGACAAATAATTGAATTTAAAAAGAAAGATAAACAAAATGGAATTCAATCGTTATAATATGTTAAAAGAAACATGAATACACAGTTTACAAAGGAATTTCTTTTTTCTCGGTACTTTTGAAAGATTTAATATCTAGATATAAACATCGCTACGAAGTCGGCTATTTTTTGGGAGTAACGATGTACCATTTCTTTTTGGATTATACAAATAAATTCAATACGTATATTTCGTTATGTTTCGACAAATTGAGTGATTCGGAATTGAGGGCAGGAATTTCTGAAGTTAAAATATATTGGAATAACTTCAGGACTTCAGATTATCAATACTTTTTTGAAGTGAAGATAAATCAGGGTGAAGCAAGAAGTAAAGAGTTATCAGGGGCAAACTAATAATGATGTGAGATATTATGCGGACGGTATACATCATTAGTTTCAATGAGTACGTGCGATACTGGGCTCCCAGATCTGGATTTATAAAGTCACGTGTGGGTTTTTCAATGACCATATGAGTGTGCAGGTTTTTTCGAAAATATCTCAAAACCTGTAATTTGCCCTTTTAAGTAAAAAATAATGCAAAAAATTAATATTTTTTTATTATAAGCATAATTTAATTGCAATACAAAAGTTTAATAAAAATACACAGCCTACAATTGCATTCGTATGTGTTTTAATGTAAAAGGATTCGACCAGTGTAAAATGACGCAAGTGGAGATTATTTCAATTGAATCGTGATACTCTTCTGCTTGCACAACCATTCCAGTATTTTGGTATTTGTTATGTTATATCAAAAAATGTATTCAATAACCCTGAATATGATATCTTATCACAATTCATGACTTATTTAACTCTTTTATTTACTCTTAATGAAATAGTTAAATAGGTCATGAAGTAAATGAGTAAATGAGTATTTTCCTAAGTTAATAGAATCACAAAAAAGACCGTTTGAGTAGCCCAATGAGGAGAATTTCTGATCTGCCGTCTGATATAGGGGATGGTGGACCTTTCAAAACGATTTTTGAAATTTTTACCACAGAGATATGAAATTTTGTATATATATTCATTAAAGTATAACAATATTAAACACCTTATAAAATTTTATAAATATTTTTAAAAAAATATTTTAAAATTAAAAAATTTAAATTAAATTACCCTTTTTAAAATGCTCCTTGCGACTCAATTTTAAACTTTTCCCCTTAATTTTGCATTTATATTGCTTATAAATACATTCTGAACAAAGTTATGTATTTTTTTGTACTTTCGTTGAATGGTTAATTTTTAGAAAATATTTTTATGCTTGTACTCTGAATTTTCGCGAAATTTTTGTACTTTTCTACACTAAAGTTAAACTTTTATAACCTAAATGACCTCGAATCCTAAAATGGATACATAACTTTATTTTGATGTATTACAGGAATCTTTATTATAAATTTCATAAAATTTCGTCAAAAATTATGACGCGAGGAGCATTTTAAAGACTTGCAAATCTGAAAATTTCTCATTTTGAGAAAAAGTCATTTAAAAGATAATATTTTATCTACCTTTAATACTTACTACTCTAAAGCCACCAATTTTTCATTTTTCTTTTCACTACACATTTTAAATGCATTTCATTCCAATATTTACATGTTTTTAAAATATTAATACACCCCCCAAAAAAATTCCAATTTTTGCTCGATTTTTGGTAATTTGAAAGTCCACCATCCCCTTAAGGTGGGCTCGAGGTTGTCTAGTGGTAGCGCGTCGGCTTTCGGTGCTTAGGGTGCTCGAATCCCGATAAGCGCCCATTAAATACCTCCGTGTCTAGGTCGGATATGGGCACGTTAAATCCGTTGATCGAAGAGTCGCTCTATGAGGTCAGAGAGGGTGGGAGAGGGTGCGATCCCCCAGATGCGGACCAAAGGGGTACTCGGTCAAAATTGAGATGGCACCTGGCTAAATCGGACTCCGACACTTGTGGTGCAATTATAAACCGCAGTCGCACCCTTCAGTGAGCAAGCCTATAAGGACCTGGTCAAGATTACCTCCGGTCAGGAGGCATAAGAAACAACAACAAAAGACATATTCCGTTAAAACTGAAACTATAAAAGATTTTATGATGGCAAAACAGGCAATAAATAGATATCATCCAAATTTCCATACAAGGGTACCTAAAATAGAACTGGTAAACGACGTAATAGAAGAACATGTTATAGATGATAAGGCTTGGATAGGTTTGGAGCGCCACGGTCATTTTTTGCTACACGAGGGCTAATTAGACCGAGATCTACTGCTTAAAGCCGATTCCGAGCGGCTACAAACATCCATGCCAAGAGGGGGATTCGAACCCACAGACTCTGGTACCGAAAGCCATTCGGCCATCCTCCGGCCATAGTATATAGATGATAAGAAGCAAGCATCAAGAAAAATTAAATAAGCTTAAGAAAATTATAGAAGAGGTGAATGATAATATGAATAAAATTTGACAATCAAATAAAAAAAAAAACTTTTATTTAACTTCAAGTAATCTTAGAAAATGATGTGCGTATTACCTTATTTGTACTTTTTAATCAACTTTAACATTTGTATTTTTTAATACACTAGCTGAAAACCCGAGCTTCGCTACGAAGTACATTCAAATTAAATACAACGGGCAATGTATGCAATTAATGCCAAAAAAAAATAAATATATATAATTATAATAAATGCGACGATCAATGTATACAATTGATGTAAAAAATATATTTTATAAAAAAATAAGGGATATTTATTTTTTTGGATAATTCAATTTCTTACATTAAGGGCGATGAATGAAACAAGTGAATGAATGACTCAATCGTTGTATAAAATCCAAGAGGAGAAAAACCAAGAAATGACGCGATTTTTCATTCCGATTTCTGTTGAAGTATCGTTCTTTAAAATTCAATTAAAAATCGAAAATTTAAGATAGAGACTTGAAATGAAGTTTATATGAATGAAAAAGCTTTCATCTTCCAGTTGATATAAATATTTTCTTTGTAACATTATAAGTGTGAGAGCATCGAATTTATATATCTCGAAACGCATAAAAAGTGGGTTTTCAATTTTAATAAAAATATCAGTCTGTTTTAAATTATTTTTAAACAAATGGGGTCTTGTTTGAAGGAGAAATGTCTGTAGTCTTAGATTGTAAAAAAAATAAAAATTCTACGATCCTTTTTTGGCGAGTTATCGTAATCTGAACATGAAAAAGCCAATATTTTCCCACAAAACATAAATTTAAAAAAAAAAACTTAAAGTCCGACGAATGAGACATGTCTTACTTTCTTCCCCACATTGTTCTGCATCGATTGGTATCGGTCTCGACCCCATACCCCCAGCGTTTTCGGAGGAGATAGCGTGACAAGCTTTTGACAGCGGCGTTGCCGGCAGCGGCAGCGCCAGTTACTTTTTTTTAGAATAGAGAGAAACGTTAATGTATTACCATTGATACCATTGATATTTTTTAATCATGTTAAAAAGTTTAGTATTTTTTAAGATGCTGTTTTTTTACTTTCCCTTTTTTAGATGCTATCTGGGTGTATTACATTTTTCATACTGGGAACCCTGGTGCTAGGAGTTACATTTTAGAAAACTTAAAAAGTAGTAATGATAAAGAACATTTTCGTAAGAGAAAAAGCTTGTCACTCGTGGAACAGTGTTGTAAAACATATATGTTAAGAGTGGTACAATTACTCACAGAAGTATTTTTACCAGAGAATTTAACCGGAAACGCTGAGTATCAAGAATTCCTGTGGTCTAACCCACAAGGAACTTGTATTAACAAATGATGGGGGCTTTTGTTAAAAACTCTAACCGTACTCACACAATCCCGGGAAAATATCTCCCCCCCCCCCCCCGTCACTCGTCACTGTACGTGGTGATTCTATTAAAATATCAGTTATGAGGTTTGAAACATTAAATTATTATTATTGGCGTACCGTGTACTGTATTTGATTTTATAGCACTAATGTTCACCAGAGTTTGCACCAGAGTTTCCGTTTCCCTTCCAAACAGATTGGAACCTTAGTTTAAAGTGACTATAGGCCAGTTCACATTGCACCCGGAGCGTTGCGTTGCACTACAACGTTGGATACGAGATTCTTGACATGACCTGTGATTGGTTTGACGTATCACTTGGTCAATGAATTGAAGGGGTACGCACCCACATATCCTGAACCCCTACCATTTTGGGGCCATATATATATATATATATATGTGTGTGTGTGTGTGTGTGTGTGTGTGTGTGTGTGTGTGTGTGTGTGTGTGTGTATGTGTGTGTGTGTGTGTATGTGTGTGTGTGTGTGTATGTGTGTGTGTGTGTTAGTTAGTTAAGAATTAATTAGAAAAAGAATAATAATTAAACAATTTACAAGGGGGGCTTCACAATAATCAAATTTCTAGAATTAAATCTCATAAATTATCGTATTTCGAAACGCGCCAATTCTCAATCCTAAAGGAGGGAAATTCCCTTTTTGAGAATCTAAAAATAGTATCAAACTTATCCACGCCCATTCCCCATCGCCGGCGCAGACGTCATGAGCATGCGAACTAGTTTTAGAAGCTTTTGAGACAATAGGTAAGTTGAGAAGGCCGAGACGATTTTTCAATGCCAGCAGTCACACGTTAAGACTGCTCCGCGTTTGAGTAGGCCGGGCGCTACGATGTGTGCTATCTTGATGAGGTGGTTTACGTGAAGTTGTAAGAAATAATAAATATATAGAAAAGGATTATTGTGTATGTTCGACTCTTGAACTGACTTCCACTACGCTGCAATTCCACTAAATGATTATATGACTGCAACATCTTCCATTATAGCGAGTAACACCACTCCCGTCTTATATATATATATATATATATATATATATATATATGTGTGTGTGTGTGTGTGTGTGTGTGTGTGTGTATAATTCACTGCTAATAGATTAGAGCAACGTTGTATCGAGAGTTACTGCTTCCTCAATTATTTTTACTGAAACTAGGGGCTTCGCCCCTAGGCTCGCTACGCTCGCTCCTCTTATATGGCTAATACCGATATATATAGGGGGGATTCTTGGGCAAAGTAACAGCTTCCATCCATTTACTGATGTCACCCTTAATGCGAAGGGCGTTTCAACACTGTTGAATTATCAACTTTAAGATTCTATTAAAAATTGAAAATTTAAGATATAGACATGAAATGAGGTTAATATGAATAAGAAAGCTTTCACCTTCCAGATAATCTAAATATTTTCTTGGTAAGATAAAAACTCGAGGTGCATCGATATTATATCCACATAGGGGTCGATATTTCTTGAAAAACTGTGTTTCATTTTTTGATGAAAATTTTAGTCTGTTTTAAACTATTTTTAAACAAATGAGGTCTAATTTGAAAGACAAATTTCTGTAGTCTTAGATTGTAAAAAGAGCAAAATTCTACGATAATTTTTGGCGAGTTATCCGAATCTGAAGATGAAAAAGTCAATTGTCGTGTTGCCTGTCTTAATTATTTAATTGAGCGTGATTCGTAGTTTATTTGGGTTAGTACAAATTATTTTTTAAGAAAGATGGTATTTGGGTGCGTTGTGTTAAGATTTATTTTATTGAATACAACCCAAAGCTCTAGATATTATTGGCAAACGAACAGGTCAAATAACTTTGTTACAACAAACTAGAGATAACCTTTCTTAAGATAAACTGCATAACCTTTCTTAAGATAAACTGCAAAGATGACTGACAGTTAAAATAACAACTCTTCATCACCTGCGATGCTAAAGCACCGGGGATAGGGAACCCGGGCCCGCATGCAGAATGAATCGTCGAAAAAAACTCTAAGTCTGCTATTTATTTTATTTTTTCATTTCGTTGCCCACGCCTTCTCATAACTCCTACATCCATTCAGGAAAGCTTTTAAAACTCCACCACTTAGCTTCAATTTTCATTTCTTTAATTGGATAACCTCTCAAAACGTGCACGCCTTTCTTTGCTTCATATCCAGACCACCCAAGGTCCACTCCACGTGTTCTGCGGTTGACCCCACACTTTGACTATCATATATTTGTTCACGAAGAGGCTTTGTAGTTTAATGTCAACCTCGGTGCCAAACACTAACTGTGTCTGCGATCTTCAGACCCCCAACCGCACTCAGCCGCTTTTAAATTGGCTAAGTCACAAAGACGACGGTCCTATTTTATAATCAAAGGCGGCTTCCTAACCTTCTTACGAAATGTAAGGGAAACAGCCTTCGATCAATTTAGCTCTCTTAAAAATTAAATTCATTTTTTCTTTTAAATCGAAGGCGCTTCATTACATCAATATTTCTTGAAAATCTGTGTTTCATTTTTTGATGAAAATATTAGTCTGTTTAAAAATATTTTTAAACAAATGAGGTCTAGTTTGAAAGAAAAATGTTTGTAGTCTGAAACTGTAGAAAGATCAAAATTCTGCGATGATTTTTTGGCGAGTTATCGTAATCTGAAGATGAAAAACTCAATATTTCCCCACAAAGCATAAAATAAAAAAAAACTTAAAAGTCTGACGAAGATGAGACATGTTACAGCGCCGAATGTTACGGCGCCAAATGTCATGGGAAGCCGCAGCGGAACAAGTGGTAGCAGATTAGAAAAAAGCTAAGCCAGCCAAAAGTGGCGAGACATGAAAATGCGTTGTGTAAAAATTAAGTTACTGATTTAACTTACAGAAACAAACGATAAACGATGAACGATAAACGATGAACGATAACCCAGACAGGTTGTCTCAGGTAACATATATATTAAATAAAGTAGTTATGTTTTAGGATAACCGCACTTACCCAAGCAAGAAATACCTAACCCTACAGACAGCCTGACCCACGTGCTAAGCAGATTACTATGTTCATAAAATTAATTCACACTAGTGAAAACATTATCTATTAAAGTAAATTAAGTGACAGACTATATGGTTAAGGAGCAAATAAGAAGTTTATTTAATAAAACATAATGAAAGAGTAAATACTTAATGGTCATGAAAAACAAGATACCCAATGGATTCCTGCCATGCCATGCGCCTCACTCACCAACACCGGACACGAGAAAAAAGGTGTCACGCACCTAGTACACTTCCAAAAGCTGTCTGGTTATTTTTCGAAGCTAGCCCTGAACTGCGCCAAGCTGCATTTCGCACCTGCGCAATGCGGGCTCAAGCCACTAGATTTGGCGTGTATCGCCTTTCATGGCAATAATTCATTTTTCCTTTTCTGCCAATATATGGCGGTTACGAAAGACAGTTATAAAGACTTGAATATTAACAGATGTACTCTATGAGTCTTTATAACAAGACATGTCTCACTTTCTTCCCCACATTTTTCTGCATCTATTGGTATTGGTCTCGACCCCATACCCCCAGCGGTTTCGGAGGAGATAGCGTGACAATCTTTTGACAGCGGCGGCAGCGGCGGCGGGAGTTACTTTTTTTTTAGAATAGAGAGACATACTAAAAATTAATAAAGGCTTTTAAGATTTTAAGAATGTATTCGTTTAAATATGAAAGAAATATCTGTAATTTTGGGAATGATGTATGTCGTAACTCATTACATAAATTGAGTCAATTTACATGATATCTATTTATTTTGGGGGTGTTTAATATGTTTACATAATTCAATAAAAAACTAATATCTTAGCAGAAAAAAATTATTTAATTTTGAACGCAGGGCAGTTCTTTAAATCCTAGAAATATTTAAGCTTTATTAAAAACTTTTCAAATGGTTGGTTGAAAATCAGAAAACTGCAATTTAAAATGTGCAAATACAATAGTTTTAAAGTTATAACAACTTTAACGTTTATAACAACAGCTTTATAAAAACCTTACAATTATTATATTCTCATTCTTTTAACAATTTCATGCAATGCTTCTCGCTGATAGTTTATTAAAGAGGCACAATATAGCTATGTTATCTGATGATAAAATTTACGTAATTTTGTTTTTGAAAAGATATATTTTTCATAATTTATTTTATAAATTTTGTCTGCTGAACAAAAGATTTAATAAAGGACATAAAGCTTTTAGTCATTATTTTTCGACTTAAGGAAAAAATAACAAGCCATTCGAATAATTATTTGTACAAATTATGCATATTTAGATTTAAGCTTGTTCATTTGTATGTAAATATGATTAGTTTTTGAGACTCCAGTGCAGTCATTTATACCACATAAACAATTAACTTACCTTGATAAAGAAATAAAACTCATGGAAGATAAGAAAACATATCTGTTTAAAAAAAACATCACCATTAGAGTTAAAAACATTATTTATTTTTATCCAAGTGCAGAGGCGATGGGAAGCCAATTGATCCCCATTACAACCCTAGAAAGAGTACAGACGCGAAAACATAGCTCGGAATTTTAGTATATCAAAGATTCCTCAGATTTCTCTAAAAGTTTACCTATGAGTAAAATTTTCAATTAATAAATGCGTTAAAAGGATAATAGCCCATAAAACCTTTAAATATTAAAAATGTAAGGATAGACCAAATGTGCGACCTTTAGGGGAAAGTAATGCAATTTAAATCACTAAATTTTTTCGAAATTGTTTAGGGATAAAGAGGGGATGGAGAATTTAATATTTTTACAGATATTATAATTATGATTCATTTACAAATCGATATAAATAATACTTACTAGAAAATCCACTTCTCTACTTTTCTCAAATTATAAGAAATCATTATATTTTGCATAAAAAACTTTTTCATAGCTTTTGGTGTAAAATTCTAGCTTACGAAACAGCACTTAACATTTGATATAAAACATGTTATACAAATTTCAAACAAAAGATTTAATAAAGGACATAAAGCTTTTAGTCATTATTTTTCCACTTAAGGAAAAATAACAAGCCATTCGAATAATTATTTGTACAAATTATGCACATTTAGATTTAGGCTTGTTCATTTGTATGTAAATATAATTAGTTTTTGAGACTTAAGTGCAGTCATTTATACCACATAAACAATTAACTTACCTTGATAAAGAAATAAAACTCATGGAAGATAAGAAAACATATCTGTTTAAAAAAAACATCACCATTAGAGTTAAAAACATTATTTATTTTTATCCAAGTACAGGGGCGATGGGAAGCCAATTGATCCCCATTACAACCCTAGAAAGAGTACAGACGCGAAAACATAGCTCGGAATTTTAGCATATCAAAGATTCCCCAGATTTCTCTAAAAGTTTACCTATGCGTAAAAATTTCAATTCATAAATGCGTTAAAAGGATAATAATCCATAAAACCTTTAAATATTAAAAATGTAAGGATAGACCAAATGTGCGACCTTTAGGGGAAAGTACTTCAATTTAAATCACTATATTTTTTCGAAATAGTTTAGAGATAAAGAGGGGATGGAGAATTTAATATTTTTACATATATTATAAT
This sequence comes from Dolomedes plantarius, assembly GCA_907164885.2. Classification (NCBI taxonomy): domain Eukaryota; kingdom Metazoa; phylum Arthropoda; class Arachnida; order Araneae; family Dolomedidae; genus Dolomedes; species Dolomedes plantarius. The sequence continues at coordinate 157,909,295 of OU015492.1, forward strand.
TGTGATTCATTTACAAATCGATATAAATAATACTTACTAGAAAATGCACTCCTCTACTTTTCTCAAATTATAAGAAATCATTATATTTTGCATAAAAAACTTTTTCATAGCTTTTGGTGTAAAATTCTAGCTTACGAAACAGCCCTTAACATTTTATATAAAACATGTTATACAAATTTCAATTTAGGAACGCATTTTGATTTTAATGTCTTTTCACTGAGTGACGGTCTGGAATGCAAATGGTATGACAATACTGTGTTTAAATTCCCTCTTAATCTCAAAATGCATTTGTAAGTTAATATTTTATTTGAACCAATGAAAGTTTATTTCCGGATTAAAATTGGGGAAATTATAAGAGTTTTAAAAGTTTTAATTGTCTATAATTTACTCGTATTACAAAATATTAGTGCGATATCGAGTACAATAAGTGATTCTTACAAATAATAGTTTAGAATCTCCTCGAGATAAATATATGATTTAATGATCACAATTTCACTATACATTTTAATAGTAGAATCACAATTTCTTATTTAGTGACAATTTTCTTAATTTTAATTTCATAAATTTTTATCAAACTTCTTTTAACGTAGGATTACGTTCCTCCATAACGGTCCTGTGGAAAGGAAAATTTCAGGCGCTGTCAGTCCGCCCGTCCTCGAGAGTTCCAATTTTGGCAGCAGGCCAAACCCAGTCTATCGCTTGAACAAGCTAAACAGAAAAGTACAAACATGCGTTAAAATTTTGACATACATATATGTATATATATTCATACGTACACACACACACACACACACACATATATATATATATATATATATATATATATATATATATATATATATATATATATATATATATATATATATATATATATATACATATAAACATATATACATACATATATATATATACAAAAGAGGTAAGCAACAATAAGTAATCCTACGTAAATAACCCGTGGTAGTTTTGTCTAGAACAGACTACCTGAATTTTTTTAAGTTACTTTTAGTTCCTTTACCTGTATAAAAATATGCAAACATTCTGTTTTAAATATATTCCAGTGCGATTCTGTGAAATAAAATATACGTTCAAATGCATAATTATATCCTGACGTAGGTCTTTTTCTAAGATTTCGTTTCTCTTGAAAATATATTAAAGTATCTTGAAGCATAATAATTTATAGAAAAGGGTTTAACATCTGTTAGTAAAGACGGAATATATTTTTTCGAGTTTTCTAAAAAACGTTCTTCGATGCACTCGAAAAAAATATATGATTCGGAAAATGCTGGAAAAGACACCTCTCTTAATCCAGACCGAGAAAAAAGGGGTTCATTATTAAATTCCTGACAGGAAATGTATCACACACTAGAAAATTCGAAAGGATCATCGCTGCGAGCGAAATTGCCCTTACAAAGTTAGAAACTCATTTTTTACGAGGAATTCATAAATATCTCGCCGTTGCAATCGAATAATAACGAAGTATCATTTATCTTTTATGACAGAAATGAATTTACCAAATGTAAACGGAGCTTTGCGTTTGGGATAAATTTAGTGTTTCTGAACGCGGTTTTATGATTCGGCAAGAAGAAAACACATATAGTTGATTAAATTACCGGTATTAAGTTATGATAAGGAAAAGAAAATCACATCTTGGCAACGAAGCAGCCACCTTTGTGCATACAGGCGTGGCTCACATATCCCGGGAAACGTTCACAAGTTTGGAACAGTTTGTTGAACTTCAGTTTTCAGATATGATGTTCTAATGAAGCTCACATTCTGATTCACGAAAGAAAAAATAATTATGGTGCTTTTACCCTCCGTTAATATTAGTTGTTTTGGTAATTATAAAGAAGCGAGTTCCTCTTGGCACAGTTTGGCGAAGTTTTCAAAATTCATCAAAATCACACTAAAAGACGACTGTTACGTAACGGCAACGTAAGTGCCCAGAGGTCTATAAAATGGCATGTTATAACAAATTATAACATCTATACATTTTGATTCTAGAGTTTCATCTTCAGGCAGAGACATTTTAAAGGGAATGAATCAAGATATAAAGTTTACGGTCGCACTCTCCTGGTCAAAAAAGCATTAACAAAATAATAGTTCCTAAAAACAAACAAACAAAAAAAATAGATGTTTCCCACGAAACCATGTCTAGGGGTACCCACTTCTTTACAATTACTGTTTCTCTTTTTCATTGTTTTTGTTAAAAAGGCCTTTAATTCTGCCATGCATTTTCACATTCTTGAAACAACTACGCTTCTACTGGAATCCAATGTAAATGTATTATCACAAGACAAGGGTACTCACCATTATTTCAAAGAGACATGTCGTGATTTTTCCTATAGTGCTCTAGGAATATACTAATTAACTCTAATACTAAGATTACAGCAGCGAATTGCAACGAACAGTTTTCTGTAATTTACAGCAAATGTTTTGGAACTATTTGACGGGCTTCTCTATAATCTACTCGTATATATATAAAACAGTTCCGTAACTGACTGACTGACTGACTGACTGACATATAACACACACACCAAACCACTGGACATAAAGGGCTGAAATTTTGCATGGCGATTCTTCTTATAGTGTAAGGGTGCACTAAGAGAGATTTTTGAAAAATTCTTCTTGCATTTTTTTAAATTGAATTTTTAAGCTGTTTTTGTAACATTTTTTAAAGTGTGCAGTTAAAATAATAATCCGAGGGTTATAAATTTATATCACAATAAAGATCTTAAAAATTCCTTTAAAATGAAATCTCTTTCAAATCTTTACATCTATTTTCTGATTTTTGGTGAATTTTTAGGGATTAATTTTTAGAATAAAATTTATTAAATGCTGATCACGTGGTTTCTTTTCTTTTAATTTTGCGTCACGTGCATAACAACGAAATAGACAAAAAAAATTTCTTGCTAATGCGACAGACGATTGGTCATTATCCAAAAAAAATATTGACATACAGTAAAAGAAATGTTCCTGGAACTGCACTATATTAACTGTTCTATATACTTTAGTATGTTCTAATAGATTTAATTTGAATATTTTCTTCTATATTCTCTTTTCGTTTTTTTACATCAATTTCATGCATTGATTGTTGTATTTATTATAAATATATATAAATATTCATATTTTTTACATTAATTCCATACCATTGACTGTTGTATTTAATTTGAATGTACTCCGCTGGTTGGTTTGTTGGGGTTTTATGGAATGTACTCCGTAACGAAGTACGGGTTTTCAGCTATTTAATACATATATATATATATATATACACAGTGGCTCCCAAAACTGTTCGTACAATTACGATTTTCAATGAAATAGGGGTCTATCCATTAATTAAAATGAATATTTCAGAATGGGTATTTAATAATAAGATCTATAATCTATTCTTAACAAAACTACATGAAATATTTTGAAAACTTAGTAAAACTTTATCTTTAAGAAAACAGTAATCAAAGAAAAGTGTGTACGAAAAAGTGTACGAACACTTTTGGGAGTCACTGTATATATATATATATACATACGAGCCCGCTTAATGGAATAACCAATTTGCCACGAAAAATTATTCTAATAAGCGGGATATTCCATTATCCGGGATCACATTGACACACCCACAATGTTTCAAGTTACAGTTAAACCAAGAAAACTTTAAAAATTACATAAACCATAGGCATATTTAAACTATTATAATTAACAAATAATTTATTAATTAAAATTAAGAAATGCTTTAAACACATTAAAATTTAGAAATTCGATGAAAAATGAGCTAATTTTATTGTAAAATATACATATTTCCCTTAATTTATGGAAAATAATTACAATGTTGCTTACTTATTTGTTGCTAAAAAAGCGGAAATTTCAAACTGTTTACTGTTCTGTGAATGCAGAAAATCTGTTAATTGATTTTCTAGTTTATAAAGTAAGTGAAAGTCTGCATTTGGCTTCGTTTCCAAGAAACGTCTTATAATATCACAAGCGTTATTAACTTCAACATGTGACGGAACCTTTTCAACGATACATTCTTCATAAAATTCATCTTCATTAGCTTTGCTTTGATTAAGTTGAGGGTCTAAAGTTTCACCACATTCTACCAAGTCACTGTCGGAGTTTACAAAATTGGAAAAATTTGTTGCATTTCCAGTCGTTCAAGACTTTTTCCTTATTTTTTAACAATTATGGAACTTGAGCTTGGGATATCTCAAACTTTTTTGAGAGATGTAATTGCGTAAACTTATTTATTTTTGCAAACTCAAAAACTTTTACTTTTTCTTTAAAGTAAGATATTTTCGTCTCGAAGACAATGTGGTAGAGCACAAGAGAGATGACTGATTTCACGAAAGTGAACTGTTGAACTAATCGCCGTAAAAAATGTACAGTTAAATGTCCAAGGCTAGAGACCCGACGTTAAATGTTGCGCTTCTCCGAAGAGATTCGTTAGAGCTGATAATCCCCGTCCCCTTCAAGATAAAGACCTGTTCATGTTTCATACTTCCTTCACACCTCCCCCACAATATCTAGCTCTCATCTGGGGGTGAAGCTTATTGTTCATTCTCTGAATAGGGAAACGTAGACTGAGCGGCCGAGCAATACGGGGGAGGGGGGGGGCTAGAAAAAGAAAACAACAACAGTGAATTACCCTTCAAATCCAAGAAATTGCCATTTCCTGCGATTGCAAACTTTCTGCGAAGTGACAAAATTGCTTTGAAAGACATTCTGTTACTGCACATTCATTATTGTACTTTACAGAAAAAAATTCTGAAAAGAAGTGTGGGAAATAGAAAAAGATTGATATCGTCATGGCTAAAAATTATTCCTTTAAGCGGGATAGCTTCAAAACATAATATTCCTTTAACCGGGAAATTTAACACAGAAACAAATTACTACGGTTTGGTACATTGAAAATTTATTACATTAACCGGGATATTCTTTTAACCGATATTCCATTAAGCGGGTTCGACTGTATATATATATATATATATATATACACTGCTGGCCACTGTAAATGCAACACACGGAAGGAAACATGCAAATAACATGAAATTTACAACATGCATTAGCGGAGGTGAGATATGCAAATGATTAGATTTTCAGCGCAGACGCACATCACGCGCGCCTGTGGCGCCACTTCAAAGCGCTATTTAAGGCTTGGAGATTTCGACGATTTTAAGTTCGGCAATTGTGTTTTTCTTGTGGTTTTTTCAAAAAAATGATCAATTATGCCTCGTCGAAAACAGCGATCATCTTTTGATCAAGTATCCGAGTTCGGCAGAGGAAGGATAGTGGCCTACCGAGATTGTGGATTATCTTTCAGGGAAATCGGTAGTCGTGTTGGACGAAACCAAACAACTGTAATGCGGATATGTGATCGTTGGATGCAGGAGGGTACGACGGACCGGCGTGTTTGATCGCATCCACCTCAGCGCACCACTTAACGTGATGACAGGCAAATTGTGCGCATGGCAGTGACGGATCGCTCAGTCACATCACGAACCATAGCACAGCCCATGCAGTCTGTAACGCATCATCCAGTGTCTGCGCGTACCATTCGACGCCGTTTTAAGCAGAGTGGTCTGTCCGCAAGACGTCCATTGCTTTGTCTACCCTTGACGCAGAACCACAGACGTCTCCGCCGCCAATGGTACGATGACAGAAGGATGTGGACGGCAGAATGGAATGAAATTGTCTTTACTGACGAGTGACGCTTCTGTCTGCAACACCACGATGGTCGCATTCGAGTCTGGAGACACCGTGAAGAGAGGATGCTGAACAGTTGCGTTATGCACCGCCACACTGGTCCTGCACCGGGTATTATGGTATGGGGCGGTATTAGATATCACTCTCGCACACCTCTAGTACGCATTTCCGGTACTTTAAACAGCCAGCGCTACATCTCCGAGGTGTTAGAGACAGTTGTCCTTCCTTACCTTCAGGGCTTGCCCACAGCCATATTTCAACAGGATAATGCACGTGGCACGCATTGTCCAACGGTTCTTCGTCAATAGCCAGATTGAATTGCTTCCCTGGCCGCCTCGCTCTCCGGATCTTTCGCCGATAGAAAACACGTGGTCCATGGTTGCTCTACGATTGACCCAGATTCCATTCCCAGCTGCCACAGCAGATCAACTTTGGCAACGTGTGGAAGCTGCTTGGTCTGCTGTACCCCAAGAACTCATCCAAAATCTCTTTGAATAAATGCCGAGGCGTGTGGCAGCGGTGATCTCCAACAATGGCGGCTACTCTGGCTACTGATTTTGGCAGGAACCACACTTCACAGAAGTCTATAAATTTAATCATTTGATACTTGGTCAAATACTTGGCCACCCAAATAGCAACACCAAGTAAGACAAGAGATATCACAACAAAATTTATTTTGTAGATAGCATGTTGACCAACAATGACCAGGGTGTTGCATTTACAGTGGCCAGCAGTGTATATATATATATATATATATATATATATATATATATATATATATGTGTGTGTGTGTGTGTGTGTGTGTGTGTGTTTGTTTGTGTGTGTGTGTGTGTGCGTGTGCGTGTGCGTGTGTGTGTGTGTATGTGTTCGTGTTCGTTCATGTTCGTTCAGTCATTAAGTCCATTGTAAATTTGTAGTCCTATGGCACAAGGGGCAATCTTCATTAAAGAACATTGTTTTTCAAAAATAAAGACAGATTTCTTAAATAATTTCATCCCGCGTTCTCCATTCCTTTTTCAGAAGAGTGCACACTGAAGTCTGATTGCAACAAATTCTCTTCTGTGTCTTCTTGAAGAGAGTAAATAAAAGATACAATTATACATCACACCCAACCCCAACGTCCTGCAGTGGATCCTTCCTGTTGTAAGAATTGTCATTAGGTCACCAAATATGTACGTTTCTTTGCTTTATGTGGTAATGCTCTCTGCTCTTAAAACAGATAAGACTGTCTATTTTCTCCCGGGACATTTTCATATAAGAGCTCGCCTGAGAGTAAGTAAAAAAATTAGGTAGAGTTTAAAGGCATTGGTAAAGTTAGAAAAGTTAGGCATTGGTAAAGTTAGAAAAGTTAGGCATTGGTAAAGGCATAGCTTGTGTTAACTTTATATTAATAGGACAAGCTACGCCTTTGATCAAGTTTGAGAATTAGAGATACTTTTTTAGGTATAACATGCATATAAATAAGGATTTCGCTGAGTATTCACCAAACTTTTGACGTTTCTGGAGAAATTTCCTTTATTACAAAGCAGTGGCGTATCCAGGATTTAATCTTGTTTTGGAGGGGGGGGGGCGACTTATACGGATAAAAATATTTTTAATGCAATTTAAATTTTGATAATGTAATTTCTATTCCTTTGGGGGGGGGGGAGGGCCCCTTGGTCCACCCGCTTGATGCGCCACTGTTCCAAAGTATAAAGGCATTCAATATAACAATATGTATCTACCTTTACGGCATTAAATATTTTATATTCTAAACATTAATGTATGAAAATAAAAATATGAAGAGACTCAAAAGCATATAACAGTACTAAATGTTCTTTCCGCGAAGAATATAAAATTAAAAAAACGCTAAGATATGCTAATATTTTTAGGACTATTCTCTATATTAACTCGCTTCTAAATGAAATTTCTGTCGGATCTTTGGTATGTTGTTGCGAGAAATTTTACTATATATTCAATTCAAAGCGTACCACCTAACTGGTGTGCCTTAAACTAAGTGGATCAGCTGTTTTACAGGCGGAGAACTTTCTTTTTGAGCTCAAATTTAATTATTTTTAGAAATTTTATACCAGACAGGTAGAAAAGCAGGGATGAACTTATTCAGCGGTCCTGCGCACCGCTTATTGAATTTTCCCCCAGGCTCACGAATGATAGTTTGTCTGGAAATCAAAAGAATAAACTTATTTTCCCGACAGTGTTTTCTTAGCAAGAAGTAGAAAATCGGTAATGGAAAACGTATTACCTTAATTCGGTTAAAACTTACGCAATCCAAATTTTTATATTTCTCGTGAAAGATATTTCTAAATTTAAACTTGTTCAGACACAGGTTTTAAAATTCATTTCATTTGTTCTACTATTCAATTACTATCTACATTAAAAGCGGTATTCATATTTCAAGGTATTTATGAACCACATGCATCAAAAGTTTAATAACGCTACAAAGAGAAAAGTTTTCTGGATCAATGAGTTATTTATATAAATGGAATGTACTGTAATATTCGTGGAATTCCTTAATACAAATAATTTAATGGAGTGTATTTTTTATTTCCTGCTTTTAAAGCCTGAATTTCTGCTACAGGCACGTTTCCTTTTAGCTGTTAAAGCTTCTGAGATAAAATGGAATTAAAATTTAATTTCGAAAGTGTTAGACACGATATTTTGCATACAAACAGCTACTATAAACACCAATTAAACCTTTTTTAGGTTCTTTACAAAGGAGGTGCAAATACAAAAATAGAGTAAGTAATATAATGGTTTCTAGTTGAAACTTTGACTTAACGGTACTTTTAAGATAAGTTACCTAACAAATCACTGCCCAATTTCACCATTCTTAAAATCAGTATGAGAATACTTCCCACTGATCAAACGGTTAAACTTCGTTCATTACAAGTCAGTTAGTTCAATAATTGAGATAAGATAAAGATTGCACGCATAATGGTTTGAATGTGATGATAATGGCCCCGAAGAAAAGACTATGACCCATTTGAAATGGTGCTGCATTTTTATTAAGACATTTACATTAGCATTCAGGGTGATCAAAAAAGTTCAATGAGAATATTTGTTGTTTTTGAAATTTACTTCCAATGACCTAACTGTCTATTTATTTCGAAAATTTCTTCTTCTTGAGTTGTATTTTTTGTTGAATCTATGTATAATAGGAGGGCAGAGGTGTTTTGTTGCCCCGGATCAGGTCGAATCCTGACAAGCGCCATTGAATGCCTTCGTGTCTACGCCCGATAGGGGCACATTGAATGTTTGCGGGGGAAAGTCCTTCCATGTGGTCATAGCAAGCTCATTTATAGTGAATATAACTTCTTAAGGGCCAGTGGTAACCTAATGATAGCGCGTCGGTTTTCGGTGCTGAGTGTGCTTATATTGAATGCCAGTTACCGCCATTCAATATCTCCGTGTCTAGGCCACGTTAAATCAGAGGTCTGGAAAGTCCCTCTATGAGGTCAGAGAGGGTGGAAGAGGGTACGATCCCCCTCAGATGTGGTCCCTGGCGGTGATCTGTAAAAATTGAGGAGGATCTTGGCTAAGTCGTCAATGAAATCATAAGAGTCTGATCTGACACTTATGATTTCATTGAAACCGGAAACGCATTCCTGTGCACGCTGCAATCTATGAACCCGTCGGGTATGCTTTGTCCCGGGGGTCATAAATTGTAACAATGAAATAATGGTTGTTGATGTTAATTAGCTATATTGATATGAGATTAAAATGCAAACTATTTGAAGGGCATCATATACGGTATCACATTGAATCGGTTTCATACATGTTTGAAATATTCTTTGATAATTTTAGCAGATGAGAGTAAATGTGTTCTATCAAAGTCAGACTCAAGACCAGGCGAGGAATGAATCGAGCTGTCAAAAATCTGAAAAACGCTTTCAGAAAGTTACACTGCAATTGTCGATATTCTTAAAGGGGACAAGCCAAGTTTCTATTAGTTTGGTTAATAAAATAAGTGGTAATGCACTTTTGGTTGATGAAGATGGGGCTTCTACTCATGCATCAATAAGATTAACAAATTTTAATAGCCGATTCCTTCTGGAAATGAGCATAAAGTGTAAATTTTAACAGTCTGAAGTCCAATCATTAAAATACACTTATGAGTTTAAAGATTTGTCTCTATTGTAGGCTTAATTTTCTTTAAAATGTATGAATATGTTAGTAATTTTTAAAAAATATATATAAGGGTGGCTCAAATGAAAGTAAGACTTTTGGTTTAGTCGCGGTGGTTTAGTACTTAGAGTTTTGCGTTTGAGCCAGTAGATGACGTTGTATAGTTACGAAATAAAGCTTCTGTCATCGGAAAGTGTCAGTGTTCTGTTTCAACGTGTCTTAGCAAGGTGACTATGTATGGTCGTGACATGGATACGTCCAAACAGTACTACCGAGCGGCTATTCAATTTTTTAAGGCAAAATGTGTTAGTGAACCCGAAATTTATCGTCGTAAGATGGATGTGTATACGCATGAGTGTCTGTCACAGTGCACAGAATTCAGATGGTTTACGGAATTTCGTAATGGACGTGTGAGCACGGGACATGCCGAGATCTGCTCAAGCACACTTGTCCATCCCCGTAGAATCGATTGCTGTCGTGGACAAGATTTACTGCGGCACTTCCGCTAGGAAGTCATCGACCATCCCTCTTATAGCCCCAACCTTTCGCCTTGTGATTACCGCACATTCGACCCACTGAAAAAGTCTTTCAAAGGCCATCGGTTTGTTAATGATGCAGGTGTCCGTTACGCCGTTCGAAACAGGTTCCGCAGACAACCACGGACGTTTTTCGTTCAGGGTATCCAAAATCTAGTAAGAGCTGGGACACTTGTTTGAAGCGACAGGACGACTGTGTTTAGCGGATATGTAGCTCATGTATAAATATTACTTTCTGTATGTTTCCATATTCCAACCAATAAACCATAAAAGGTACAAAGCAAAAGTCTCACTTTATATCTTTAATAATCTTAATAATACATGTGTTATTAAGAAAATTTCCTAGCATAGTGATAGGCTTGTTGGTTTAATGGTTATAAGACGCTATAATGATCTTTTATTTCACCATAGGAGTTTTTGATATCTTTCTAGTTCGAGGTACTAGATTGTCTTTTCATGAAATATTGTAGGCGAAAAGAGAGGAGGGGGGAGGGGTTAAAATGCTGTGTTACTCGCTGTCTTGTCGAATCAAAAAATAAATGAGAATTTTTGCGGTTTCTTGGACATTACTTATAGCGAGCTGTCTATGTGTTTCAAAAATTTCTTCTAGCGCTGTACTGTTTGTTGAATTTAAGACTAAAAGGAGGCCCAAGTGCGGCGCCAAAAAGAAAACTTACGGACATTTTGGTTTATAATTCGTGCACTGCTGCAACAGAATACTGACTAAAGTTACCGGACACCACCTCACAATCAAATTCATTGGTTTGCGACATGTCTCTGGATTCCTTGCATAATTTCGCAATCTTAAAATGCCAGAGAGAGAAAAGAAACTCTTTAGAAAATGAGATTATAGGATATTACAATAGCATTTTGTCAGTCAGTGACATCACAGAGTATTTAAATATAGCAAAGCAGCGCAATTCTTTGGTATTTTAAAACAATCTGCGGTGAAGGGTGTATCCTAACTATCAAAACATAGAGGTAGGAGTAAAGAAAAAAAGTGACATGGTTGAAATCTAAGGAGAACCAATATATCAAATCAACGCATAACAAGGGCCAAAAATAAGGAAAATTATGACTTACACATACTTGTGGAAAATAATCACGTAAAGAACACTTCTAAAATACCACAATAAAATTAAAAAGCGAGGGTTACATGTTTCGAACAAACCAACATTTCATCATCAGGCCGAGGTGGCATAGTTGCAAAGCATAAGATATAAGGGCATAAAGGGATGAAACAGTAGGAAATTCTGTATACGCACGCACTTTTCTAGAGGAACTTTAACCTCTAACAGTACTTACTCTTCGAATGGCGAGAGTAGAATGGACACTTCCTAAGCACATATGACCAATGGAAAAATGTCTCTGGACTGACACATCTAGGTATCCTAAACATCACTCCGATGGTCATATGGGAACATTGAGAAAGCTTGGGGAACGTTTTTTTACCGGAATGTTCATTACCCACTGTTAAGTTTGGCGATGGCTGTGTTTAGTTTGGTAGCTGTGTTACGTTTCATGAACCTGGCTCATTGGTTGCAGTGAGCGAAAATGGTAAACCAAAATGTCTAGCATGATATCCTCGACTATTATGTCCTACCAACTGATTGGCAGTACCACTGATATGTCCTGTTAGTAGCTGTAAGATAATGCACAGAGCCACAAAAGTAATGAAGCAAAGCTCCGCAATGTTTTGAAGCTAAGGAAGAATAGTGTGTTGAAGTGCAGGGCCGCCCTGATGTAGGTTCCACAAAACCCTTATGAGATGAGTTAGAGCTAAAAATACGATGTTTACAACATAGCATTTCCAAAAAGCGACAGTGCTTCGGAGAGTCAATGCTTTTATGACGTCCAGCGACGGGTCGCCGGATGTTGACTGAATGGCTAGGGCGCTGGCAATCGGTATCAAAGACTTTGGGTTCGAGTTCCACCATTGACGTGCATGTTTGTAGCCGTTTGGAATCGACCTTAAGCTGTAGGTCTCGATATAATTAGCCCTCGTGTAGCAGAAAACCGCATATCTCTCAACCAAACCAGAAGCGGGTCAACATGATTGTAATGAACTTAAATAAATGTCAATTCTTTTGCTTCTTCTTTGGATTTCTATATAGTATGATGCCTGATAAGAACATTAATTAAGTTTTCTAACAGTCTATGTGTTGTGTAATATGAAACTTTACTTTGAATATACGAGGCAATACATTTCCATCTATGCGTATACTAATATTTCCTTTTTTTAATTATTTGGACGCAACTAGAGAACTCATGTTAGGAATTCAAAAGATTTAAATGGCATTTCATCTAAATAAAGCTAAATATTTTTTGGAGAAATTATTTTAGGAATTACTTTTTATAGATGTTAGATGTATTTTCTTAACATGATCAATCAAAATGGAGACACAAATTAATATATATATATATATATATATATATACGAGTATATAACTTAGAATAGAAATATATACTGGTTTAAGAAAATAAGGATCATAACTAACTTCATTTACGGTTATGGTTTAAGAAATCGTCCGAATTATACCTGTTACAATTTATAAAACCTCTAAATTATATTGAAAATAAACGAAATTCACTAACTCCGTAAGAAATTTCCAAAATTGAATGTAAAACGCTAGATTAGGATTATTGTATTGTAAGGACGAACTGAATTTATTATCTCTATCATTGAAATAAAGTTAGAGGACAGTGAAAGTTTAGTTTTACGACGTATCTTAATTTAAGAACGACATTCCACATTTTAAATTTTGCTTTAAATTAAAAAAAAACCCTTAGAAACTTAAGTTTACTATTGATATTGCGGTCGAATGTTTTTTGTTCTTTCCAGATATCTATATTCAGATATCTCTGAAGAGCAATGGGATATCCTAAGCAATTTTATACTATTCTATTGCAGTAAGAATGTATTCATTAAATATTCCCTTGAAAAAGATTTAATCTGTTGAAGAAACTTTTGCTTGAATATTTTTCCACATGAAAAATATACATTTTCGAAATCAATATTGTGTGAATGAATTCTCTTTCATTTTAAAATAGATTTATTTTTTGTTATACCCTAAAGACACACGAATCTAAAGCTATTTTTCTGAATGAAACTTAGGAGAGTGTTTGTTAGCTTGCCTCCAGTTTTGTTTGTTATGAATGAACTGTATTAATGTAGTTTTGCATTTAAGGTTGTATTTTGACAATTCATTCAAAGAAAATACATTTATAAAGAAGGATTTCTGTGTGAAGAAGTTTGAATACTCTATTTCTGCACGAAGTAAAGGTGCTTAAAAAATAAAATACATTTATATAACTCTATTCATATTTAATTTGTTATATCAATATTTGATATATAATTTTCTTTTAAAAGTTTAAAAAACTCCTATTCATTAGTGATTAACTTAATACCATGCTACTGAGAGTATCTTCGTTGATATTTTTCACCTAATAAAAGATTAATCATTCTCAGAAGCTTTCGCTTAAAAATTTTTAAGTAGAAGAACATGCATTTTATTCTAATCTTATTTTAGGTGAAAGCATTTAATTTCTTTATCGAGGGAATGTACCTAAAGAATAAGACATTTAGAAAACGCAAAGAAAAATAAAGGCTCTGACATGAAAATAAAAGGTTATGAGCATATAGAGCATAAAGAGCTTGTAAGTATGTGAACCTTGCGCATTTTAAAATTTTGATCTTAACCACTTAACTGATTCATAATTAAACTGACAATTGTCAGGGTGTAAATAATGCCCATTTTTTAAATTGAATTTTTAGTAATCTCAGGCGCTTTTAAACCAAAATAACTTTGAGAATTTAATGGGCTTAAAAAATAAAGTAGTTATGAACAAATCTATTTCACTTAAAGTTGGATTTTAGCGAACATTTGTGTCATAATCAAAATGGAATTCATTTAAACACTCCCCATAAAAGATAATGTAATACCTTACGAGCAGCTCTCATAAAATTACTTTAGGTTAAATAGATCTCTCTAAAAGCAGTAAGAAGATACGATTAGATTTGAAACAAGTACAGCATAGAGAAAACAAATATATTATTAGTTTGGAAATAAAAAATGATATGCATTTCGCTACAAGTTGGGTTAAACCACCCAACTTGCAACGAAATGCATATCATTTTTGATTAGAGTGTCATTTTTGCGTGTCATTTTAAATTTGGTGCGCTTATGATTTTTGAAGCGTTACAGAATAATTTAGTTACACTAAGGCTAAGTTAAACGTGATCTTCAGTTTGAAGCTGATTCCCCTAATTATTGGCAGAAGATACAAATGACAACACGGGGCTCGAATCTGATGTGTCTTGTTCTGGTATATTGAGTCATTATTTGCACAGTCCTATGCTAATTTCATAGAGACCGGCATGGGACTGTGCAAAGAATGACTCAATATATAGAAGTACACAAGATAATTTAAAAGTTATTGACTCACGAAAAAAAAGTACCTTATATAAATGAAATTTTGGTTTAGGTACATTACAAAAATGGAAGAATAACTAGAAGGGTACGAAAGCATGTTTAAGATGCAACAGGGGGATACTCAAAATAGGAAAATTCGCTATCTACAAACATTATACCCTGAAACAGGTAGATTTTTTTACCTGAAGCAACATTTCCTTTTTAAAGTCTAGATAGATAGTACCAGTGTAGATAATGGGGAGAAAAAGATTGGAACGCTATTAGAAAGGAATATCGCCGCGATAAAAAAGAAGCACAATCAGACGTACATGCTCGGATATATAATACATACGGGGAAGGGGGAAAATCCCTCCCCAGTTTCAAAAATGTATCTTTTACGAAAAATATTCAATTTTGTACTGCACATTTTCTCACATGTTTATTGTTTGGCATTCGTTCTTCTAACGTTACATATCAATCTCCTCTCCAGTATTTACCCACACATTTCCTCGTACACACAGGGAAATCAGGATATGACTTGACAGATCTTATATTGAAGTTCAACATTGTTCAAGTTCAACGAGCTTCAACAATGTTTGAGGCTCGCTTTGATATACTTGGCCCAACCCCACAAAAATTTAATACAGGGGTCCAGATCTGGAATTCGTGCAGGTTATTTCGTGCTAGGATGTTCGTGCAGGATACTAGGTAGAGCCTCCAACGGTTTACGTAGCATCCTAGAAAGAAAGGATTGAGACAATCACTTAAAATATTAGAAAAAAATAAAACATTAAAAAAATTGCTTTAAAATAATTATAAAATACTCGACTCGACTTCCAAAAGCCGAAAGACCTTTTTGTTTAGGGACCGAACTTTAACTGTCTAAGTTTTTTATTAAAACTTTTATATCAATATTGTTAGTTTTTTTTATTTTTAATCTTTATATTTCTTAAAATATATGTAATCCCAAAATTGCAGAAAATGAAAAGTAAAACTACACTGAAGTGCCACTGAATTAGGGATAGCAAAGCCTATGCAAATTGTGTAGCGCATCATGTATGCGCAAGTGAGGGCGCTGTGGTAACTGCATATATAGCCCGTACTGTGGTTGTTCTGAATTAGTTGTTGGAATTGCCAGTATGGGTAAACTGCCTGATTTAGACGCCTTCGATCGCGGACAATTCGTAGGTGCGAGACGCATGGGCCATTCAATTTCCGAAATCGTCAGACAGCTAGGATTTTCAAGGTCGACAGTGTCAAGAGTATATCAAGAATACATGGATGGTGGAAAAAAAACTAGCGATCGGGCAAACTGCAAAGGACAATTAGCCTTGACAGTGCGTGGTGAGAGACGGCTCAGGCGTATTGTACGTAGCCAGCGAAGCCAAACATTAGCTCAAATTACCACCCAGTTTAATGACGGTTCCAGTCGTACAGTCAGTAAACGGACTGTGCAACGCTCGCTTCACCGTATGGGTTTCGGGAGCCGTCAACCTACGAGAGTACCATTGCTCTATACTCGCTATCGGGCTGCACGTCTTGCCTGGGCAAGAGAGCACAGAGACTGGAGTGTAGAGGACTGGAAACGAGTAGCATGGAGTGATGAGTCTCCATTCCGACTACTTAACGCCGACGGGAGGCTGAGAATATGGCGTCAGGCTCATGAAGCCATGGATCCTGCATGCCTGGCTGGAACTGTACAAGGACATGGTGGCTCAATCATGGTCTGGGGTGTTTTTTCGTGGCACAGTTTGGGATCTTTGGTGCGTGTACCAACCTCCCTCAATGCAATTCGGTACGTAGAGTTGCTGGGTGATCACCTCCATCCGTTTATGCTGTTCTGTTATCCGCACGGTAATGGAGTTTTCCAGCAAGACAACTGCACCTCTCACAAGTCCCGGTTGTCTACTGGCTGGTTGGATGAGCATTCCTCTGACTTCTCTGTCATGAATTGGCCACCTAGAAGCCCAGACTTAAATCCCATTGAGCATCTTTGGGATGATTTGGAACAATGCGTGAAAGGCCATCACACAGCACCAAAGAACCTTACTGAATTCTGGACATCTTTAGCCAATATTTGGCAAGCCATTCCCGTGGAACGTTTCCAGATACTTGTTGAATCTATGCCTCGTCGTGTAGCAGCCGGTATCAAGGCCAGAGGAGGCCCAACTCGTATCTAGGTAGGTATCCCTAATTCATTGGCACTTCAGTGTATAATTTATTCCTATAGTAATGCTAGCGATCAGTTTTACATTATTTGACTTCGCTTCGATTCACTTTTACTCTCATTTCAATCTTTGTTTCAGAGTGAAAGAAAATGCCTTATAATTTTTAGATATCTAGCATATGCAATAAAAATATTTGACTATGTCGCTTAGGAATACATATGAATAAATCAAATACTTCAAAGAATTATGCATCTCGCTTATAAATTAATTTAATTTTCCTAATTCATGATATATTTAAATGTTCTCAATTTTATTTTCAATAACCGTCTGCCATATAAATTAGTATCAATTATGAAAACTTCCATAAAATAACACAATGTAGGACTTTTATTCATCTAAGCAAATATATACAGAAGTAAGCTTCTATACATTAATAGACGCTTGTACCAATGCATAATTAATTGGATATTTTCTTGTTTTATAATTAAGTATAACTGAACACTTAGAATATTTTTAAAGCTAATTCAAATATACTTTGAATTTTTTGAAAAGATGACCTACCAATTATTAGTTTTAACGACGGCCTGAAAAAAATATTTTTTAAATGTTCTTCAAACGCGAGTTAAGAAAAAAATTGTTTTAGCCATTTGCTTAATAATTAATTTGAAGGCATTTTAACTCATATTTAATTTAGAAGCTGTAAACGAATAAAAAGTTTTGAGTTAAAGCTTTTAGTGCTTTTTTAAGACTTTTGCATAGACCAGTATTGGACTTGCTCATTTTTAATTCTTTTTAAAATCCTAAATGTCTCTTCCAAATTACTTAGGATTTAAAGAAATACACTAGTGAAATAAATTAAGAGAATTTGCATATTTTATCGAATTTCATGAAAAGAACTGAACTGAATGTAAAACCACTGCTTCTAGACAAAAATGCAAATCTTGTACGTCAAGTACGTAAGCGTACACGTCTGTGTAGACGGAGCCAGTAGAGAAACAGGCTTTATAAGCGCGCGTAAGTTAAGACGCATTTCGTATGCTAGCACACCTCGGCGAATTTCTTGGTGTTATTTTGCAGCAATCGGTTAATTTAAAATTGTAACAGTAAAAATGAGTAACCACCAACGTTTAGATTATCGAATGAGGTGGCGAATTGTGGAGAGGCTAGAAGCAGGCCAATCTCAAGTCCAAATTTGTAGAGAGTTCAATTTAACGCCCAGCATCGTGTGTAACTTATGGAAATAGTTACAGGATACCGGATCCATCGAGAGAAAGCCTGGGCAAGGTAGTCCAAGAGACACGGCGGCCAGAGAATATCGCCATTTGTCGATTATAGCGAGGCGTAACAGGAGTGCTACAACTTCTTAGCTCTCTCGTGATTTGTATGCAGCCACAGGAACCCGTGTATCAAGGATGACTGTTTCCAAAAGACTTCATGAGAGAGGGTTGTTTGCAAGAAGACCTGCTATTTGAGTCCCGCTCACTTCTACGAACAGGAGAATCCATACCTTTCGACTCCAACTAGTGTTACGCACGATCCATGTGTGTGTGTTACAATTATTGAATGGTTATTTGTTTTGTATTGTATCAATGTATGTACATATCAAATTTCATTAAAATCGGTAGAGTAGTTCTAGAGATAATCGACCAAGTCTGCAAATTCTCTTAATTTCTTACACCAGTGTATTTAAGATGTTATGAATTTAGTTATTAGATAAAAACTAAAACTGTGAGAATTATTAATACAGAGGCTGTTCACACATTTTTTAGACGATGTATATTGTATTCACAAAACTAAATTACATAAAATTCTTGTGTTTTAAATGTTCTATTTGACATCCCTTATTCTGAACTATCTTTCGACACCGCAATTTCCAGGATAATAATGGCTTTTGAAGCCTCAGAAGAGGTATTCTATCCCATTCCTCCTGAACAGCTTTCCAGAGTCCTGTAAGGGTTTTGGGACGACGTTTGGATAATGCAGATTTTAAAAGTCCGAAAGCACAAAAATCCATAGGTGATACATCGGAAGATTTAGTAGGGATATCAGTGAAGGGTATGGCCTTGACACCAGTTTTTTGTTTCATTTCTTTTAGGAAATTTACAGTGGATGTTGATGTGTGACTGCTAGCTTTGTCCTGATGGAGTCTCACAGATTGATGGCACTGTGGGTAAAGCGATGGTATTTCATCCAGAAAAATTGGCGATAAAATCTGTTCCTGATAGTATTTGGAGTTAATCTTGACATTTTTTCCACTCTCTTTATTTTTAACTTGCCATTATAAGAAAAACCAGCAACAATCATGTATCCCTTAGAAAAACTTTCTTTCGATTCTTTGAACCATGTACTTAAATTTTTTTCTCCCCTTTTATGATAATAAATGGCTCTTTTTTTGTTGCAGTCATTTAAATACACCCATGATTCATCTATTGTGACAATTGTTTTCCATTTTTCTTTGGATAAGTGTTTCTCGTATACAATTCTGCAGCGTGTCCTGCGTTCAGCGATATAATTTGGAAGAAGACGATGCACATTGCGTTTTTTCGCTTTCTTAAGATTTAAATCAACGTTTATCTTTTTGTTTACAGTGGACACCGAGCATTTTAATGACTTTGCAACTGTACTTTGACTAGGGGGATTTTCTTTTAACATTAAACAACGTACCTTTGCAACAGTCGAAAATGTCCGTTTTTTCCTTGGATACTTGTTTGGAATTTTTGTCCCACTTGAGGCTCCAATTTGACGTTTTTTTCCTTTCTTGTTGACGATATTACCTATCGACGCTTTAGGTTTCACAAAACCATGACTCTCACATCGTTTTTGGATAACGGAGTATGCATATTTCTCTTCGGAAAGAGCATAAATGTAGCTTTCGGACCACTGCTTTGTTAAAAACGCCATTTTGAATAAAAACAAAACTTTCAAACCTCAGACGATAATTTTGACTTTTAAAAACATAGTACAATTGCAATTATTTCTTTTGCAGCAAACGATTTTTTTATTACCGCTTACCAAAGACGTCTAAAAAATGTGCGAACAGTCTCTGTATGTGTAGCTTGATTATTTGCACTGATATCAATATAAAAAAACAATTTAATCACTGACTTTTCATGCATATTTTTCCACATGCTAGATGTTGATTAATCACGTTTTCATTTGTTCAATTAGCTATAAAGAAATCTTACAATCTTTTAAAATTTGGTAATTCGTTTAACTGGATTGATATAAATTATACGTATGCTAAAATTTATTGAAGTTTACTTTCTCAAGTTCCCGGATTAAATTTTACAAGTAGTTATCTACATGTTTTATATGTTAAAGCTATATTAAAATATTAAAAATTATATTAAAAATATCTGAGAGAGAGAGAGAGAGGAATCTTTTACTACTTGCACTTTAGTACCTGCAAAGATGTGCTTCTAATTTAGTGTAATAGAAAATTGGGCAACATTATTGAGATTAAAATAAAATGGTTGTAATGGGTATTATTGGGGCTATTAATTATGATACCCAGTGATATGATTTACATATGTAGATTTAAGCATTGCGTTGTGTTTTTTGAAAAATGACAGATTATCCGATTGATATAATAACGGATACATTTATTAATACATTATGATCTCACAACTAATCTCTTCATTTACAGTTTCAGTCAATATCATTATAACCCTTTTTATTTTACTTCTTACACTACAATTATCACTAGTACTTTCTTAACAATTATTATACCTTTACTACAATATTTTCTTATTTAATGGATTTTATAACCCGTTCATCAACTCATAATAACATCATATTTCAACGTTATATCAATTTCTAATAGAAAGATCGATAGTATATACATTCGGAATACGTAGTGTATGAATGAGAAATCGCGAGGGCACACATTTAAAACCAGTGGTCAATACGGAGCAAAAACGACTCATACCTCCATTGATGAACTCTCATGAAGTCAATTTAAAGCGCTGGCATTGTCGGGGACTTGGTCTTTCGATTCTTCCTCCTTTGATAAACTCGTCTGCAGTTCATTAAATGCGCTCGCGTCGGCTTGGAACCCTTCTTTCAAACCCGTCTATGGTTGCGGCGCTCCTTCAGGGTCCGTAACTTCAGATTGTTGCATACGGTGGGTCATACTGCTCAGGGAATTCGATTCTCGGGATGTGGCACTCTGCTTCCACGTGGTCGGCCGGCTCTATTCTTTCATAGAATCTGGTTAGTCTCGATGCTAGTCACTGCCTAGTATTTACGCTTTGGGACATCGGTGCAAATAAAGCGTCAAGCTATATTAATTTATCATACGCTGGCTAAGTTTCAATTCGAGCTTTCTCATTCTAAATTAATTCTTCGGCTCATGCTCTTAACTACGGTCTAGGTGTTCGTCCTTGCTGCTCCTCGGTCGTAATGATTTTTTAGGATCCCCGCATCATCTGATCTGGTCATCCCCTCGTTTTCTTATTGGTCAGAGATATTTTATTTCTATTCTATTGGGCTACTCATTTCTTTCCAGAACCTTATTTTTCTCCGCCTCTCGTAGGTGGGGCCACTCGCCTCCAACATCATTATTCCCACGGCCATATTCCCATCTTCTCGAATATCATCTGTTTCCGATTTTCACCACTTAGCCCATACCATCACTATTCAATGCATTTCCTCGTTAGTGTGCTCCTCTTCCTATAGCTTTCACATCTGCGTCTGGTTTAAGCATACCCCACATTGTAAATTTTCTTTGGGCGGTTTCTTTTTCATCCTTAATGGCACTTAAACATCCTGTTTCTTTTCTAAACTATGTCCACGTCCCTCGCTTATTTACAACTCGTCACTGCTTCTCTTAACTCGATCATTTCTTAATTGATTCCTTCATCCGTGCCGAATGTTGCGGCGCTTTTGCACCGTAACAATGGTTTTATGATAATTTAGGAAAATTGCATATTTTCATATAGAAATTTAAAAAGAGGATTCTTCCACAAAAAAATCTTAAAGTTTTTTTAAAATAAAAAAATTAAAAACTGCATTAAATACAATATAAACATCGATCATTTTAAAATTTTAACGTTTGGGTATAATTCTAAGAAAACATATAAGTAGTATACTAAAATAATTTTTTCTTATCTTTATAAAGTAGTCCTTACTGTCCATATTTTAAAAATTGTTAATATATTTCATTTCAGGGATATAAAATGCGCATTTGTTAAAGCTCATTCAAATATATTTACCTGTTAAATACGTTTCGTGATAAAATTTAATATAGAGATATAAATAATTTTATAAAAAAGTAACTTTTTTTTGAACTTCTAGTTTTATTAGATAAAACTTACATCACTATCTCTCTCTCTCTCTCTGTGTATATATATATATATATATATATATATAACACAACTTAATAGACAGTTTGATTTGTGTCTTAGGGGCATATTATGTCATAAGTATGCCATAAATTACCAAAAAAAATCATGCAATAATTTTGTTGGATTTTGATTTTCTATTTTAGCGTTTTTTTTGTGTATAAGTTTAAATAACTCGTTTAATTGTCACTAGATGACGATACTGCTGCAGTTTTTGGCATCGCTAATCTTCCTTCCCGCGATGCAATCAGTTGCATGCAGGCTTGTAGGGAGGAGTGTCGTGTTTTTTTGCTCGCCGTTCTATGGGTTTATTGATGTCCTGGAGAGCACCTTTCATGCCAATTTCTGTTGGAATGCTTCTTCAAGTTTAGAAATGCCGACATTCTTCCGCGTGAGTATCCAAACATTGCCTTGTACTAGCTGAGTTTTCGCCTTTCAATAAAGTCAGTTTTTTCAACATGACTGTCATCATTAACAAGTTTGAGCATTGTCAAGTTGTCATCGTTGAAGGTTTTCAACCAGTTGAACATTGAATTCTTAGTATCCAGAATACAGTCATGGGAAAAACGCAGCGACCTTATGAGCTGTCTGAGAATCTTTTATCCCTTAATTGTTGTGTGGTTCAGTTAGTTTCTACTAGTAAGAGTTATGTTTAACGTTAAGTGAACTGAGCCACACAAATTTTGTGCGATGATTTAACTTTTATAAGATACTAGCATTATTTCCCGGCGTTGTCCGGGTAGATATATAGATATAAAATTTTTCATGCATTCTATCGAAAAATTACTGGGCTCCACCCCCCCCCCCCCGCGCTCTTCATTTCATATGGCCAGACACTACTGAATGATATACCCAGTAAGCATGAAACATTTTATATGTATATATCTACCCGGGCAATCATTCTTTAAAAATAATTTCATTAATTTTCCTATGCCTTAATATAACATATGGACTAATAGTTCGGTATGGAAGTTGTGTGTCGTTATGTTTTTTCCTCCCACTGCTTAAAAAAACCCCAAAACTTTAAAAGATTTATCTTATATGATTTCACGGAATATGTAATTCAAATACATATCTACACTCCTGGCCACCCAAATTGCAACACCAAGAAAGACAAGAGATATCACAACAAAATTTATTTTGTAGATAACATGTTGACAAAGTATCAAATGATTAAATTTATAGACTTCTGTGAAGTGTGGTTCCTGCCAAAATCAGTAGCCAGAGTAGCCTCCATTGTTGGAGATCACCGCTGCCACACGCCTCGGCATTGATTCAAAGAGACTTTGGATGAGTTCTTGGGGTACAGCAGACCAAGCAGCTTCCACACGTTGCCAAAGTTGATCTGCTGTGGCAGCTGGGGATGGAATCTGGGTCAATCGTAGAGCAACCATGGACCACATGTTTTCTATCAGCGAAAGATCCGGAGAGCGAGGCGGCCAGGGAAGCAATTCTATCTGGCGAATGACGAAGAACCGTTGGACAATGCGTGCCACGTGTGGTCGCGCATTATCCTGTTGAAATATGGCTGTGGGCAGGCCCTGAAGGTAAGGAAGGACAACTGGCTCCAACACCTCGGAGATGTAGCGCTGGCTGTTTAAAGTACCGGCAATGCGTACTAGAGGTGTGCGAGAGTGATATCCAATACCGCCCCATACCATAATACCCGGTGCAGGACCAGTGTGGCGGTGCATAACGCAGCTGTTCAGCATCCTCTCTTCCACACGTTCCATATCTCACCTCCGCTAATGCATGTTGTAAATTTCATGTTATTTGCATGTTTCCTTCAGGGTGTTGCATTTACAGTGGCCAGCAGTGTATGTTAATTCTGTTTCGCGAACTTAGGGCAAAACCTGTAGAACTCTTAAATTTCTTTACATTTTATGATCCTCAAACAATTAATATATTTAGATCAACAGAAGGCTTTCAAAAACTGGCCATGGAACAAACTTAATTTTTCCTTTTTTTTTTCCTTTTTTCCCCAAATTTTATTAAGTTCTATTAGTTTGAACACCATTGTCTAAAATTGCCTAAAGCAGCGGCTCTCACGACTCCACTAAGAAAAATCAAATAAACACTTCCCCCCCCAGTCTCCCCCAAACCAACTCTCAAACCACCCCAGATCACCCCTTCAGAACAAACCTCTTTTCCCCCACGTATCGAATTAGACTGGCTGTGGTGAAGGGACTGTATCCACATTTAAGAGGTGCGCTTAGGGGCACAAAAAAAATTAAAAAATTAATTTTAAATAAACTCATTGAGCCCCAAATTTCGTTTTTCCTGATTTAAGTTTCTCGGGTCCAAAACATTAACTGTGCCGAATTTGGTCCCGGTGGGTGAAACAGTCTATGATTTTATAGCGGACAAACAGACAAGCTCTTTTATACACTCAAGAACCAAAACATTACGACCACCCCTACATTTTACAATGAATTCGTCTGGATGACGTGGAAGGCACGTGATCAGGTGGACGTGGTATTTAACTGCTGCTGGAGAGTCTGAAGAATCATTCTTTCACTTACTTCTGTGTGTGATGGGAAAGGATGCAGATCTAAGCGACTTTGATACAGGGCAGAATGTAATGGCTCGAAGGCTCGGAACAAGCATTTCCGAAACTGCACGACTCGTGGGTTGTTCGCGACCTGCAGTTGTTAGTACTTATGCAAAGTGGATGAATGACGGTGAAACCAGCAGTACCCGACATGTTGTTGGACGTCCACACGCTATCAAAAAAAAGGTCATCGGAGACTGTCTCGCATGGTGAAGAAAAACCGGAGCCAGACAGTGGCTCAGCTGACAGCCCAATACAATGCAGGGCCAAGTAGAATAGTATCGCAGCACACTGTTCAGCGGACACTATTGGATATGGGGCTACGCAGCAAACGTCCCACTCGTGTGCCTTTGCTGACCAAGCGTCATCGCCAACTGCGCCTGCGCTGAGCCCGGGAACATCGCGACTGGTCCATGGATCAGTGGGAGAGAGTTGCCTGGTCAGATGAATCACGGTTTGCCATTCATCACGCCGATGGCCGTGTCAGGATACGCCGTCTTCCAGGCGAACTGTTGCTCCCTCAATGTACAGTAGGTCATACACAGGCCGGTGGTGGCGGTATTATGCTTTGGGGGCGTTCTCTTGGGCGTCTCTGGGACCCGTGGTTGTGGTAGAGCAGACCATGAATGCTACAGGGTATCTGAACATCATTGCGGACCAGTTGCACCCTTAGATGGCCTCTGTTTTTACAGCTGGAAATGGAATGTTCCAACAGGACAACGCCCCATATCACAAGGCTAAAATTGTGTTGGAGTGGTTCCAGGAACATGATGCTGAATTCCAGTTAATGTCCTGGCCGTCTAACTCACCGGATCTCAATCCGATAGAACACATTTGGGATGTCATGGGACGGCAGCTCAGAGTTCAAAGACCACCAATTCGCAATATCTCGGATTTGCGTGACCGTTGCTTAAACATGTGGTACAATCTGTCTCCGGCTATCTACCAAGGACTTGTGGCATCCATGCCAAGACGAGTTGAAGCTGTGTTGCGCGCCAAAGGTGGGCCATCTCGTTATTGACTGGTGGTTATAATGTTTTGGCTCTTGAGTGTATATATAGACGAATCTAGGGTGCTGGCCTCCTCTATCGTAGTCAACAGGGTTCACTTCTTGTGGTCACCTGAATTTTGGATTTCCAGATCTACACATTACTCAGATCTAATAAATTGCTTCTAGTAATCATTCTTGTAATAACATTTCTTCAAAAATATAAGTGCTTTATTTAGTATTTCTTGAAAACTTAAGATTTTTTATTTTTATTAGATGTAATGCATGTACATGCATAAAATTTGGTGGTTGGATCCCAAACGTAAGACAACATTGAGATATGAATAAAATTTTTCAATATTTTTCAATAAAAGGCTCTTAGTGTCGACCCTTTAGCTCTATGAAATAAAACGTATTTACTCCTACAGGTAATAACTTTTCCACTACGTTGTCATATGTGCTTTTTTCAGGTTCCTTCTGATCACCACTATGAGAAATCTGGCACTGGAGCGATATCAGATTTTAATTTTTAACTTCATTTCTGAGGTATGAAAACCCATACTCATCTCATATTTGATTTTAAAATTTCACCACCTATTCTTCGAATAACCCTATAAATGTGTAAGATATGCAATTGTGAAATTAATATCAACTGTTAATAACAATATTATCGGAGAAATATGATGAAAGATAAAAGCAAGTTTTTTGAAGCGTACTCAAGGATCTATCTATAACTGTCTTTCGATGGATGTATTAACCTAAATATTATTAACCACCTTAGGGATTCTAAATATTGATAACGAAAAGAAAAATACATCTGATCAAATGCTATATACCCTAACTGATTTCCTTTCATACAAACCCTTATAGTTCCAGCTGATATTAATTAATTATATTTCCCTTATCTCTGTAATATGTAAGAGAGAATTTACTCTACACGTGTCCGTAATTAACTAATGATATTAATAATTTATTCAGATGAATGCATTTATCTTTATAGACCATCGTCAAAAGCGTAGATTTCCAAAAGAGTTTTGAGTAGAAATCCCGGATTTAACTTTTAAAGATTCACGTGCTAATTATAAAAAATCAATAAATTTTCAGTTATCTTGAGATGTAGCACTGAAACATTATTAACATAATAATTCCCTAATGTTTAGCTCTCTATCCTGTTAGCTTTTGTGGTTACTTTCCATTCAAACTGAAATTAATTTCTTCTTAACATTATTAGCTTTAAGAACATAATGCTAACGGTAATTAAAATTAAAGTATTCAATGAGGAACTTAAAAAAAGATATTACAGAAGCTTAGTTTTTAGCATCTTGTAAAAAAGTTAAGACTTTTTAAAGTCACAAAGGCTTCATTAACGTTGAACAATGTGACACGGTGTTATTTAATATTATAACTATTTATTTCTGTTAATCAGTCTTATCAATGAGTTATATTTTTATTAAAATTTGAAAGTTAATACCTAACAACGCGGTAATAACATCATGAATTTATTTTATGAAAAAATGTTTACGAAGTTACCTTAAAGTGACTCTTTAACGCATTTAGGAAATATAACGCATATATAACATAGGCAATGAATTTAGAAGGTAAATGAACGATTTTAAGCTAAATACTCTCTTTCTTGAAGTATAATTAATTTGCAATTAATTATACTACAAAAACCAGTCTTATCAATGAGTCAACCAATTAATCGGTCTTCTCAATGAGTTACATTAATATTAAAATTAGAAAATTAATACCAAATAATGTGATAATAACATCATGAATTTATTTAATGGAAGAATATTTACAAAATCAACTTGAAGCGACACTTCAATGAATTTTGGAAATATAACACATGCATGACATGGGGAATGAATTTAAATGAATGATTTACCGCTAAACACCCTTTTTTTGGTAGTATAATTAATTGACGATGATATCAATAAAAATGTATAACAATATTTTAAGATTAAAATACCATTTGAACTTATTTCATTGAAACTTATTTCATTGTATCGCTCTAAAAATATTCTGCTACAATTTCACAAACATGCTCACAGGAATTCTCTGAGACTGTTATGAGTGTAAATACTTCATAGCATAAATATTTAAAGAAAGAGAGATATTTTATGCATATAAAACGGAAGAATTCAGGAAAATCTACGTGGTCACCCGAGGGTAAAAATTTATCCTCAACCCCTAGTCCATACTGATGGAAAAATCCATGTCTTTGCCCTATACTCTTTACTATAACTATAGTATTGCACTATACTTTTTACTTAGGGAAGTTTTGTCGTAACTATTAACCCATAATGGGAAGAAAATCTTCAGACATAAACAAAACTTGTTATACTTTCTCCTGAGAAACCATAGAAAAAGTATTTCTATGGTAATCACACATGATGATGAAATACAGTAAATTGAGAGCGCCTTTCATGGTCAAAGAAATCTATTGTAATTCGCGTTCCATCAAAGCACAGAAATCCTACAAATCTTAACGACTGCTAGATAAAAGACTTAAAATATATTTCTCTTTCTTCCAGCGAAATGGATCTCTTGCAGAAAATAATATCTACAAAGGACTTTAACTTGAAAACTCTAAGAAAATTGTCCAAATGTGTTTTCAGATAAAAAGAGAGATATTTTTCTAAATATATTTTCACCCTTCATATTTTGAAGTATAATTTTAAAGATCTGTTAAGAGAAAAAATGTTTAAATTTACTTTGTTTTTTGGGGATATTTTTAAATTTGAAAATTTTATTAAAATGTGCATGAAATAAAAAAAAGGAATATTTTTTTCTTTTTGTTCCTTTAGGGTGGTCGTTTCCTTGCTCATTGATGTAGAGGATATTATTTATAATCTAAATATTGATATATATATATATATATATATATATATATATATATATATATATATATATGTGTGTGTGTGTGTGTGTGTGTGTGTGTGTGTATGTGTGTGTGTATATGTATAAATATCCAGAATATTTCAAATTTTTTTAGCATTATTGCTAAAAATGGGTTACCTTAAATGCAATAGAATAAGAAATATCAATCTCATAATTTGATTTTACAACAATATTTCCTTTTTCACTAAGTTTAGATTAACCTGTCTATTCCAGTCTGGATAAAAATTCAGAAGCCAACACTTGTACTATTATACATATATATTAACGAGATAATCGTTATAAATCATTGCATACTTATAATTGTCGATATTAATTGACCGTATTAATAAATATTAATTCTATGATATTTAGTAAAGATTTCTTGTATGTTTCTTTAAACCGTAATTCTGTATGTAGACCTTTTTGAATTACAGTTCAACATTAAATTTACATGTTGAACTTTTAGGTGCTGTTATGTCCAAGCTTTTGTACATATGTAAGGAACTTAAATGAGTGTAAAGAATATATACTGTCTAATATCAGATTTTTTTTAGAGTTTGCCACTCTAAATCCAAAAAGCTGTCATAAAATTTTGAATAAAACTTCATGACTAACAGACACTAAAGTATAAACATAGATAACAGCATGTGTGTACTTCATTAATCGTTAATTTTTTTCTCTTGTTAATATCGTTACATGAAATGACAGCTATTAAATTGAAATTATCCATCACATGAACGATTCTTACACATAAATGCCAAGAATACTTTAAGAAACCAGCCTGTGGTGGCCTTGTGGTACAGCGCGCTGGCTTTCAGTGCTGAGGGTGCTCGGGTCGAATCCCGGCGTCGCGCCACTAAAATGCATCCGTTGATGTCGTCCCTTCATATGGGGTAATGCTGGGCCGCCTATATGTTTCCATCATATTAAAATAGACAACAAAACTGAGGTGTTTAATAGGCGAATGTCTTCACAACAAGTGCCTCCGCATTGGTTAAAAAAAAACAACTTTAAGACACATCGGTCTTAATAAACTAAAATATCGTTTTTGATTGCTTCTGCAGATACTCATTCAGGCTAGTTGGAACATAAGACATAATTTTATTTGCAGATGTCAATAAGTGTACGAATGCTGGCACATTATAAGAAAAACTTACGTAGTTTTCATATAAGGTATATTATTTCTCACTTACTACAATAGGGAAAAAAAGATATATGAGATACATATAGGTGGCTTAATGAAAGTGAGACTTTTCGGTTTTTTTTCTGTAATGGATAATTGGTTGGAATATAGGAACATACATATGGGTGGCCTAAATGAAAGTGAGACTTTTTTCTTTTTTTCTGTAAGGGTTAATTGGTTGGAATATGTGAACCTGCAGGAAGTAATAGTGGTACACGAGCTACATATTAGCTATGCATAGTCGCATTGTCGGTTCAAGCAAGTCTCCCAGAGCTTACCAGATTTTGGATACCATGGGCGAAGAATGCCCGTCCTGCATCGTTGGCCATTGAAAGACTTTTTCAAAATGTGGCCAAAAATATGGTAGTCGCAAGGTGACAGGTCAGAGGTATAGGTGGTAGTGGTGGTGAGTGTGTGGGGGGTGGTGGTGGTGGTGCGAGGACCTCCGAGAAGAAGCGCCGCAACAAATCCTGTTCACGTCGGTTGATTCCAATGCAATGGCCAAGTGTACTTGATCAGGTCTCGGCATGCCCCGTGCTCACATGCCCATTACGAAATTCCATAAACCGCAAGAATACTGTGAACTGTGGACAGACACACATGCCTATACACATCCTTCTAATACGACGATAAATTTCGGCTTCACTAACGCCTTTTGCCATCACAAAAATTGAATAACCGCTCGCTAGTACTGTTTGGATGACCATGTGTACAGTAACCTTGCTAAAACACATTGAAACAGCACAAGCAACTTTGTTTCGTAACATACAACGTCATCTACTGGCGCAAACGCAAAGCTCTTGGTATTCAACCTCTGAGCTAAAACAAAAGTGTCATTTTCTTTATATAAGTATTGTATATCTAAAATACACGAGGATATTGTTGATCGGACCAGATTTCAAAAATTTATATAGAATCGTTATCTTTCTTGGACTGTTTTGGGCATAAACATGCAACCAAAATGAAAGAAAGAAACTACTATCTATCAGAAAAGGGAAGTGCTGAGATACTAAACGCTTTAAAATTTACTTTATTCCTTGACATCAAACTATCTTTTCCTTTCGTTTGAGATGGAAATAGCAAAAATTACTGTGAATGCCACATGTAACCTGACATCCGTAAAGTTATGCAGAGTAAAGAACGTACTGTACATATCCTTTGAATATAGTAAGAAATTTCTCTCTTACTCATAACTGCGAAACAATCAGTAGATCATAACGTACAAATTTTACACTTTAAGAAAAATACACAAAATGTCCTTCATTTTTCAGAATTTAGTAGTTACGAATTTAGTATTGTGAAGAATAAACTTTTACGATTCTTTAAGAGATAGACGTGTGTGTATTTACATGCACATCCATGTTCTTGATAAATAGTATTTAGAGTAGTTGTTTACGGAATAAAATAGTGACAAGATATCAACATTGCATTTAAAAAGTGTTCATAAATCAAGAAATTGAATCTTAAAAAAACCTTTCTTTTCTATGCACTAATATTTTATCTGATTGAGACTGGTTACAAAAACTCGAACCCCACATTGAGAAGAAAAACGTCTTAATGTGAATAGATTTATATCAGTCAAATTCATGATAAAAACTGTCGTCTTGAACGCATATTGAATAATAAGTTGAAGTTACAGCTTTTTAAAATCTAGAAACTTGCTCAAATTTGGTAAATATTGTCTGTCTTAAGAGTGTGGCTGGTAGACAGCCTAGAGAACTGTAGATTTGATTGTCTCCAAAGAATTTAGTATTAGCCCTCCGTGACTATAACGTCTAATTATTTTTGGCTATAGATTCGATTGTCTCCAAAGCATTCATGATTAGCATTCCGTGACTATAGCGTCTAATGTCTTTTAGCTTTAGAAATGAAGTTAATTTACCAAAAACTAGTTCCAAATCTAGAGTAGAATTTTGAAGAACTTTCATTTAGTACTGAGTTTTATATGAGAGTTCCATACGGGAATTAATTTAATAGTGCAATTAAACAAAAGATTATTGTTTAAATTGTGCTGTTCAAACAAAATGGCTGGATAACAGTGAGTAGAATTTATCTATCATTTTAGAATCTTAATATTATTATTATAAAATATACTAAAAAGCATATTTCTTTATTTTGTTTCAGTGTATTTAAATTCATTTGAATATTCGTGACCGTTTAATATACTTCTTCGTCTTATATCCATCAAATACTAAGTGAATATTTGATATCCTGTCAGGAAGTTAAATGTCGTGCAGAGTTAAAATGTTTTCAAAATAGCCTAGGATAGTGCTTTTAAGAGAAATTGTATTTTCTCACACGCAAACATACTCTTCTAGTTATGAAAAAATATATAAAATTTGGCAATATCCCAATTTATAATGAATAGCTTTATAAAGTGATATCTTGACATAGAGTTATATATTAAACTTTATATAGTTATATGTTTGCTTATATAATATATTTAACAAATGAATTTCTATTCAACGAAAGCCTTAGAAAAAGATGCAAATATTTTATAATCCTTATCAATTTTTTTATTGAACTAACAAATAAAAAACTGTATGAAATGAAAAAACACATTACTCTACCATAAATATGAAGGATGAAATATAACTCAAAGAAAAGATAAAAGTACACAAAACGTACTTTTCCCCAGTTTATGCTGGATAATATTTTACTCCCATATGTATGTATTCAGACTTCTGAATTCTCTAAAATTGATACGGACGGCTTTCGGTTTAAATTGTGACCACATTTTATTTTATAAAAACAGATAAAAGATTGCGCTACTACTTTTCTTTGGTTAACATCCATAGAGGACTTATTTATTGACTACGTAGCAGATTATAGAATAAGTTCAAATTTTTATCTGCGACAAGTTGAGGATTATATACTATTAGAGATCAGAAATCAGGCTTTGTACACGTTACGAAACCTTTGATTATAGTCATCAATTAACAACAAAAATGAAAATATTTCAAAATAGAATAGCACTTTTTTCTCTTTTGAGGAAAACAGGATACGAAAGATTAACAACAAATATTATGGTAACTTAAGAGTTTATTTAGAAAAAAAGATAAAGGGTTTAAATCTATAAAAAAAATTTGATCCTCTGTTTTAGAATTAACGATTTCTTAAGTTATTTTGTTATCTTTCTATTATCCCTATCAAAAATCAACTACAGTCGAACCTCCATATATCGAAGTAGCAAATTTCCGGAAAAAAATTCGATATATAGAAATTTCGATATATAGAATTGATCTTCGTTTTATCATAATTCCTCTAAAACATTAAAATTAAAGCTAATTTTCGTATTCGAAACCCCATTTCTAATTTATATACGAATCACATTAAATGGAAGTTTATAACTAAAAATATATTAATATAAAAGATTCTTTGAGTACTGCATACCTTTAAAAAACACAATGATCCAGACAGTGGTTACAATGATCACTGTTACATTCTTTAAAAAAAAACATATATTTGCTAAGAATTCGATATATAGAAAATTTCGATATAAGGAAGTTCGATATATGGAGGTTCGACTGTATTTATTTTTACTATATAAAAACATCGTATTCTGGAGAGAATGTCGTTTGTCCCCACCTACATTCATCTGTCATCTACAAACTCTGGATAAATGTCAGAAGTTTTAGAAAGACCTTTTCACTAAAGATATTATTCCTCTCAGCTAACAAATCGATAAAACAAGGCCCGTATAATGATTCGCATTACAATTGTAACATAAAATTTATGGGTATAGTCTTTTTTACATAAAATACATTTTATTCCTTACAACTTTTTCACCACAAGTATTTTATCAAATCTCCATCCATAATCTTCTTGGATATTACGAACATTTTTTTAGTACGTCACTTGAACAAATTTTGATGTACGAATCGTTGTTTAATCATGACCAAAGGAGATTGAATCTAAAAAAAAGAGTTTGAGATCCTCGTCTTTGCAATTAACTTCTTCAAGAGTTATTTCATTATCAATCCACTTTATCATCGGTTTATATTCCCCGATGATAAATTCTGAGAGGAGAGAAAACTAAGTTATAAAACAAAGATTAAAATTTCAGGAAATTGAAGGAATTTATAATTTAAATCACATTTAGCGTATGAATTAAACATCATATTCTTTTTACCGATTGTGATATCAGAATTAAAAAATTGCATGTCTGTTATGCAATTAATCAAAAACAGCGTACAATAACGATATGAGTATATGTAAGACTAGCTGAAAACCCGCATTTCGCTACGGAGTACATTCAAATTAAATACAATGGTCAATGTATGCAATTAATGCCAAAAATAAATAAATATATATATTTATAATAAATTCGATGATCAATGTATACAATTTATGTAAATATATATATATATATATATATATATATATATATATATATATATATATATATATATATATATATATATATTTATAAAAAAATCGTAAGGTATATTTTTAAAGACAAAGTAATGTAGAAGAAAATATTCAAATTAAATCTAATAGGGTATACTAAAGAATATTGTAGAGTTAATATAGTACAGTTTGAGGACCATATCTTTTACTGTATTTTAATATTTTTTTGGATAATGTCCAATCGTCTGCCTCATTAGCAAGAAAAAAAATATTTTTTGTCTATTTCGTTGTTATCACGTGACGATAAATTTATTTAAAGCACCAGAAAAAGAAATCACGTGATCAGCATTTAATAAATTAAATTCTAAAAACTAATGTTTAAAAATTCACCAAAAATCAGAAAATGGAGGTAAAGATTCGAAAAAGATTTCATTTTAAAGGAATTTTTATGATCTTTCTCGTGATATAAATTTTATAACCCTCAAATTATTATTTTAAATGCAAACTTTAAAAAAGTTACTAAAACAGCTAAAACATTTTATTTTAAAAATTCTAAGAAGAATTAAAAAAAAATATATTTCTTAGTGCACCCCTACATCATAAGAAGAATCGCCATGTAAAATTTCAGCCCTCTAGATCCAGCGGTTTGATCTGTGCGTTGTATGTCAGTCCGTTAATCAGTCAGTCAGTGAATACGGAACTGTTATATATATATAGATTATGTTATTCCTGAAATGAGTAGAAATAGTGTAAAATAGAGTTTCTTTAATATCGCTCCAGAGTTTACTGCATTATAGGCATCTAAAAGGCTGTAACTGCGATTAACAGCCATTTATTTAAGGTTTGTGCAAATTTTCAGCAGATATCATATTGATTCCATAATACTGAAAGGTTTACCGGTGAAGTCCCGATCTTCACAAAAATGGGAACATTTGTATAAATAAAACGCTTTCAATTCGCACAGATAAAAAGTACGGATTTTCTTTTAGCCTTTCATATACATTTTAGAAATGTATATGAAAGGCAGAAATGTAAATTTTTACAATTTTTCCCGTTTGAAAATTGTGGAAACTGCCTTTATCTTTGCAGTTTTTGTTTCCATAACGAAAATTTCTGTTTCATTTATTGCTTTGTATTTTAGAGACGAATTCGATGCAAATTGTTTGAATGAATTACAAAAATTACGAACAAAACTTTATCAATTTTACCTCGTAAGTTATAACCTGATTTTTTTACGTACGATATATCAATTAGGTTGAATAATAGATGTTTCATTATAATATAAATAGTAGTTTTGATTAGTGCTCATTGTTTGAGAATTTTCTAAAAGAATGGTAATAGTGCAAATGTAAGAGATTCTTATTTCTTGTATTTTAAGCTATGAAAGATTAAATTTTAAAAAGAAATTTGTTTCAATGTTTTTTTATAGTATGTATTTCTAAAGAAGCAACTGAAGACCTTAGACGTGAGAGTATATATTCTAGAATGCAAAGTCCATCAATAATTGACATGTCTTGGCGGTATCTCTTCAACTAACAGATTAATTGTTACAAAAGTGCAGAGTTGTTATAACGTTCTAGATTGTTATAACATTATGCTCTAAATATTTCCCCATTATCTTCTCATGGCAGGAAGGATACAACAAAAAACAGAAATAACAAATAATGAGAAAATAACACAGAGAAGTAAAGATATTAGAAGTTGCCATCATTTTTTCTTACCTCCCAGTATCAACCATAAAGATCCCGGTTAGAGAGGGCATTTCTACAGGAGAAGAATATTCATCTATTGTGTTTTATTCGAAAGAGGACATGAGGAAAGTTCAAATGTCTTGTTAAGCAATCGTGGTCTCTCAAAAGTCGGGCTATCGGAATGGATTATTTTCTTGTGGTATATGAGATGTATCTATTGTCATCCAGCCAAGATTTATTTGAATTTCTATTTGTTAGTTCTTGAAAGAAAATAGGTTTCTTAATTTTAGGACAAATTTGTAGAATTGTAAGATATTGGCGATTTGGAATCTGAAATATTTTAGTGCCCTTCCTTGCTAGACAGTTTTCAAGTTCATTTCTATAAACTCCACAGGTGCTGGATTCACTGTAGAGTCACTGTTATATTTTGTACTGACAAAGCGTAAAGGCCTTCATGTATTTCATGTCTTGTTACATTTCAAAGAGTCTATAGCTTTAATTGCTGCTTAGAAATCAGGCAAATTTACTCATTTTCTTGAATTTAATTTGGTGGAATGCTAGTTGAGTTAATGCAGTGCAGATTAGCTTCCCCCATTTTATCAAATGCGCATGCATAATGTACCACAAGGAAGTAAGCAATAAAATATCTCATGAAGGCACCCTTAGTCGAA
Organism: Dolomedes plantarius; assembly: GCA_907164885.2. Lineage (NCBI taxonomy): Eukaryota > Metazoa > Arthropoda > Arachnida > Araneae > Dolomedidae > Dolomedes > Dolomedes plantarius. The sequence continues at coordinate 157,945,886 of OU015492.1, forward strand.
TTCACACAAAATCTACTCTTGTTCCCTCAATGTACATATATGATACCACTTGCCATCTGAACATCTAAAATGAACGGCCTCGAAAGCAAAGGATTTCAGAATAATATGATCGGTTTTATACATTAAAACAGGTTGCTACAAATTTAGGTAACTTAAATGCGGTGTATCCTTACATAAGTTCAAAAGCAAGGAAAATATCTGGGTTTTCTATTGCTTTCAAATATATTTTTGACTTCAAGGCCCTTGACCACAAATCCTATTTGTGTCTTATGAGATCTCTGGTATATTTTTAGTTTCCATTTTCTCTTGAATGGTAATGTAAGTAACTTTCTTCATAATAGTAAAGTCCTTTGTATTGTGACTGATATTATTCTACTATTATCAGTAATCAAAATCACTGGATCTTTGGGGGCAATTTTCAAGCAGTTAGACGGACTGCTGAATTTTATATATTGGGGAGGTATTTCAAGTTAATATTTGAGGAATTGCTAATTGACTCAAAAGACAGTAGTAGGAAGAATAACATCCATTTTTAGGCTTTAACACTTATGTTGTTGTTGTTGTTGCATATGCCACTTGACCGACAGCAACATCAAATCAAGTCCTGAAGGCTATGAGCGATGAAGGTACGGCTCCTGTTTCGACAGGCACCACAAGGGTTGGAGTCTGACTTGGCCAAAGTACCAGTCCCATAACTTTGAGTCGAGTCAAGTGACGATACCAGAACACTTGATCCCGAACCTCCAGAGGTAATTTTGAGAACTTGGAGGACATCGCAGCCCCGACAGATTTTACGTGCACCAGCCGTCATTAGTGTACATGGTTTTATCACTTATAATTATCATTAAGGGTAAAATAGGGTTTAAAAATAATTAATTTTGTTAGTGAGTGTAGAAAAAGAGAATATAAGAAGACTTTTCCCACTATTATCATGTTTAGAGACGAGGAGTGTTGCATCATATTCGTACCATTTCACTAATCTGAAACATTTTTTAATATTTTTCTGATTTCTGCTCGAAAATGGCACTTGAAATTTAAAACTGAAAGAAGAACGTCGTATTTTGTTTTATTTGACAAAAACACTCATACACTCAAATATATTGTACACTGTATATTTGATTTATTTTCATATAGGTACATTAGATTGATAATACAGTATTTTATCAGCAGAGTAATGCGATGTTATTTAAAAACATGGATTTAAAAAAATAATTTCCTTGGAAACAGTGTTTTTTAAATTTGTGATATTTCTGTCAGCAGTCGTTATAAACTGTGAAATCAATGCATATTATTATGATTCAGGCGCATAATGTGAAAATGCAAGACGTGCTTCAGAATAGGAAATTTTTTAAAAGTACAATTTATATATTTATATTAAATACTGATAAAGTTTCGATTAGACTTTAACATAAAATTTGATTAATGTTTCCAGAAGCCCACACATTAAAGTTCAAAATAGAATACGCAGTTAAAAATCTAATTAATAGAAATGTGAAAAAGCTTCCAAAATGTTTCTTATTTATAAGTAATTAGTAAGAGAGAAATTAATTTTTGTATATTTAAAAATATTTGCATTACTGTATAATTAAGTGCCATTAAGTTTATAGTATACCAGGGGTGAACAACCTTTTTAATCAACTGGCCAATTAAAATTTTAAAATTTTTTGGAGGCCCGTACATAAAGTAACACTTATTAATAATTTACAAAACTTTATTTATAATAAACATTAGAATAAAAAAATATAAAATTTAAAAAAAGCAAAGATTTCATATACAAATTTTAATGCAAAATAAAAACAAACAAGAAAAGAACAATAAAACAAATTTACTTGAAATTTTTAATGAGAAATTTGGCACTGTTTTTTCGATACAAGCTGATCAATATCAGCCGGAATTGATGAGGTAGCTACAAGTACGCAGCTTTCTAATCGTGCATCACTCAGTCTTGATCGCTGGTCATTTTTGATTAATTTCATGGTTGAAAATAATTGTTCGCAAACATACGTACTTCCGAACAGAGACATCATTTGCTTTGCATTTTTCGTCAAAAGCGGAAATTTCTCAGGGCTCACATACGATTTATAAAAATTTTCGATGTTTACTGAGAAAAATACATTTTTTAAATCGGTATTATTCTACATGTCAATCACCTCCATTTGAAAGTCTTCGGGAACTGTATCCACATCGATATTAAATGGCGAGGAAAGCATTTTCACGGAAACCGCTGTCTTCTCAGCTTTGAACATTTGGAATCGTAATTGAAATTCGTTGATTAAAATGTCTATATATTGTGTGTATTTTTCAGAAGTAGTAACGTTTTCATTTTCTAAATGTGGAAAGTGAGACACATTGTTCTGCAAAAGATGCCGTTTTCACAATTTTAATTTGCGCTCAAAGCCCTGAATTTTATCATACAAATTGTGAATAAACTGTCCTTTGCCTTGAAGTTGCCCATTAAGATCATTGAGATGCTGAGTCATGTCGATAAGAAACCCAAAATCGCACATCCATTCTTTATTACCAAAATGAGGAAAGGCATATGCCTTCATATCCACGAACAATTGTATTTCGCTTTTTAAGTTGTATACTCTTTTTAGCATTGCACCTCTACTAAGCCAACGTACTTCGGTATTAAAAACCACGTCGCCATATTCAGTTTCTAAATTTTTCAGGAATTCTTTAAATTCACGGTGATTTAACGCGCGCGACTTTATAAAATTGATTAGTTTAATTATTGGTACTGTGACATTTGGCAAACTCAATCTTTTCGCACACAAATTTTCCTGGTGAATTATGCAGTGGTTAACGAATATTTCCCTTCCTGTGACCTTCTTAATGTCTTGAAATAGCCTTCCCGATACTCCTACCTTCATGCTTGACATTGCTCGTGCTCCATCTGTCGATATACCAATAATCTTTTCAAATGAAATTGAAAATTTGTCCAACACAGACTTTAGTTCATCGTACAGGTCTTTGCCGGTTGTAGTCCCTTGCATTGGAATCAGTGAACACAATTCTTCGGTAATATTAAATTTAGTGTCAATACCACGTAAAAATATAGCCAGTTGGATCGCTAATATCGCAACTCAAGTGCCAAAGAACAGTATTCGAATTTTGCAATGCGTTCACGAAGCGTTGTTGCTATGTTTTCGGACAAGTCTTCAATTCTCCTTGAAATGATGAATCTTGATAAACTAACGTTTGAAATAATATTTATTTTATTAGGAAATGCTATTTCTGCAACAGCAGTCAGACATTCTTTTATCATCTCTCCATCCGCAAAGGGTTTCATTTTTTTTGCCAGTATTTGACTGACAACAAAACTAGCCTTTACTGCAGTATTTGATAAAATAGCTTGATTTTTAAAAATAGACTGTTGGTTTCCCAAGTTTTTCTCCATTTGATTAAACTTATCTATCCGGAGTTGTCCTGTTAAGTTTTTATATTGTTGTTCATGTTTTGTATCGTAATGCCTTTTTATGTTATATTCTTTTAATGTCGACACAGTCTTTTAATGTCGACACAGAGCATATTAAGCATACAGCTTTATCTTTGACGAAAATGAAAAAATAATCAAATTTCCACTTTTCTTGGAAATGCCTGTGCTCATCCTCAACCTTCCGTTTTTTTTGTTTGCTTTTCTGACATGCTATTATGGATTGCACTATTATTGCACCCACGCCTTTCAAGAAACACAAGAATTGTTAAAATTGCTAGTTAACAGCTTACCAGTCTGACTGATTGTGTGACAGAAGCAAACACAAACAAGCACAGACGCGGCGCATTCGTATTGCATGTTTGAACAAGTCGCCGACAAGTGAGTAACGCGTCACAAAAAATTGTTTAGGTTTAGTATGTACTACCATTTTATTATAATTAATTTTATAACAATACAATGGGAGAAAGTCGATAAAATAAATTCAATTTTAAAAATGCTTGGCGGGCCGCATAAACATGTCTAATGGGCCGCGTGTTGCTCATCCCTGTAGTATACTATACGTTGATGTATTTATTTTTTGATTAATTTGTCATATTTTTTTAATCAATAAATATTAAACTGAAAAAATATGCTGTTTTAAAACATTTGTGTGGGTTTAAATAATTTTAGAACAAGAAATGTTTTATTCCCATTTTATCCTGCCTAAAAATCTTTATAGGTTAAAATGTATATAATTCCTGATTATTTCATACTTTAAAATTATTTTTAACTTAAGTTTTGTGTGAGCCTGAATTTTTTTTAACAATTCTTAATCTAAGTCTGAAAAAGTTCGATGAAAAATAAATTCTTATTCTTAGTCTTTCATTATCACATCATGAAGCGTTCCCAAACCTAAAAAAGTCTGTGTCGTTGTTGGTGTGATTTATGTCAACTTAGACGGAACTTGATTCATACTGCAGGTGGAGAAGAGGGAGGTTCCTGTTTACAATGGCACAAGTAATATGACTTAGCCAGGTTCCACTTCAATTTTGACCGAGTTCCGTTAGGGGCAACATCTGGAGGGCTCGTACCTTCCCCTTGCTTCTGACCACATGGAAAATACTTTCTGGCTAAAGAATTGAATGTGCCCATATCCGACCTCGACACGAAGGCATTCAATATAGATCGCAGTGATTCAAACGGAGCACACTCACGTCCAAGGCCAGACGCGCTACCACTGCGCTGACGAAGAATGAATTTGAGTTATAATTTTCTACGACTAATAATTTAATCGACAGAATAAAAATTAATATCTGGCTTGAATCTCTAGTTAAATTTTTTTGATGCATCTTTTATACCAAAATAATATTCTTTTCTGTTAATTTTACAAATATATTCCTGATGTTGACACTTTATATCAACTGAAAGTTGTAAATATATACACAGAGCAATACCAAGTAGAAGTACAGTCGAACCTCCATATATCGAAGTAGCAAATTGCCGGAAAAAATTTCTATATATAGAAATTTCGATATATAGAATTGAGCTTAGCTTTATCATAATTGTCCTAAAAAAAATTAAAGCTAATTTTCGCATACGGAACTCCATTTCTAATTTATATGCGAATCCCATTAAATGAAAGTTAATAACTAAAAAATGGATTAATATGAAGAATTTATTGAGTACTACATACCTTTCAAAAAACAATAATCCACACTGTGGTTACAATGATCACAGTTACATTCTTACAAAAGAAACTACGAATATCTTGCTGAACAGTCAGCTTTGCGGAAAGTTCAAAGAAATGTTCTTATTTATTCAGTCCACTAAAAACTTAAACAGGGACATTTTCCGAGAATTGAAGTCCACGACGTATTGTTTCAAATGTCAAAAATTGGGAGATTTTATTCTAAAGATGAATAAAATCTCCCAATTTGTCTTGTAAAAAATTTCGATATATAGAGATTTTTTCGATGTATAGAAACAATTTTTCTATGTAATGAACATGGAGATTTGCTAAGAGTTCGATATATAGAAAACTTCGATATGTGGAAGTTCGATATATGGAGGTTCGACTGTACTTTATTGTCAAAAAATTTAAAATTACAAAGAGGAAAATACCCTACAAAGTTAAATTTACTGGAACATTTATATGAAAGCTCCTGCGAAAAACAAAGAGTAGTATGCCAAAGAGAGATGTAGAAAATGCTACATTTGACTTAGGAATATTTACAGAAGGAATGCTAAAAGACTAAACATACATTAGGAGATACGGATTCTATTTGTAACGGGGCAATCTTTCGTTATCACGTGAAATGGAACGCTGAAATCAATTTAAAGCTGTATGCAAAAAGAACGCAAAAGAAAAGAAACGTCAGAAGCTCAAGATCTTTTTGATTTGCGCCTTTCCTCTTTCCATTTAATATGTGGTGTAAACTTAAAAAGTGCGTTCTCAAGTGGTTTATAATGTTTATCTCTTCCACGAAAATTATTTTATTTTCAGCTCTTGAAAGAACTGCTGAGCTAAACTTAATTTCTTAGATTTTTTTTCTCAGGTTATGGTGCAATTTTATTTATAATCTTTATGGTCTTCAATTTCTAACTTAGGAAGCTATCATACGCTGCCAGAAAGCATCTATTTCAAGTTTTCCATCTATTAATAAGGCCTTTTGGGCAGATTGTCTTCACATTATTTTGGGAATAAATTACGTGGGTGAAAGAGATTAGATTAATTTTACATAGCTTTACTTGAATAAGACGTTTGAGATTTTTGCGCGCAGATTAGAAAATGGTTAGAGAACGTTTTCTTGGGGAACAAAGAGATGATTATTTTGCACAGAATGGTGTATGTTAGCGAGTGTGGTTTGTGCAGAAGGAATTCAATGGGGGTATTTGTGAATCCAATTTTTCAAAGCCATAAAATGAAACAATGAACCTCAAAAAGTAAGATTTAAATAACGAATCCGTAATTTAAGTAACGAAACTAAATAACGAATGCCGCATAATGGCTATGTGTTTTCATACTACTGAAAAATGGTAAATATCACGCTTAGCTTGACGTAGGAAGAATGGATATAAATCTGATAAAGGGTCTTTCCAGCGAAAATTATATTTTTTAATAAAAAGCTGATAGACAGCAAATGAGTGAGATATGGATGTAAGAGGGTAGCAAATCTAGTCAACATGTTATTATTTAATTGGAACGAAGTTCTTTTACGTGGCTTACAGTAGAGTGAACTGGCAGGAATCGTCACGTAACGAAAAAACGTTATGCCCCCTTCATAAGAGCTTTTTCTCAAGGACTCTGTGGCTGAATGGTTATCGCATCGGACTACGGAGTATCAGACTATCGCACTACGGCGCGATAGGTCCCTGGTTCAAATCCCCGCACAAGTGCTGGCCGTTCCTATTCCTACTCATTCTGGGAATAGCGCAGTATATATATGTATATATATATATATTTATGTATATTTATATATATAATTTATACATATATATTACATTATACAAATCGTTCAAATTTCTGGATATAGATGGCAGTGTAGAAGTGGAATGGTATAATTCCCCACGGTATGTGGCCAATAACGGATATATTGTAAAGGCTGCAGAGGCAGGGATAAATAGAGGCTTGTACACCAGGAGGTAATAGAAGAATAGCTGTCGGTGTGGCCAGTGATAGCGATCTAAAGTCTATAAATATTACAAGATGGATGGTAGTTATTTTATGGCCCACAGTAAAAACTTCAGATGATAAGGGTCAAAGTTGTATTGCAAAATAAAATTATGGTGGGGAGGTACTTCGTAGACTGTGCACAGAGGCTGTTTAATAAGGAACCAATTTGGGCAGGAACTACTGAAAGAAAAACAGCCCTCTGCCCAATGAAAATAAGGGCGGGACAGAATGACGTCCCTGTAAACGGACAACAGCCCCTCCAAGGACGAAAGGAATAGGAGAGGAGGTCCAGATAGATCTCAGACTTTTTTTCTCAAAGTTTAGATGATAGAGAGTCTCGTCTGCCTCAGAGTCGAGGAAAAGTGCGAGTAACCCGCTAAGATGTTTCTATACATGACATGATTCTGGGTCCCTGTCGTCGATGCCATATTTCATCGCTGCATACTTCAGCTGTAGTAAGTGCCTCCCCATAGACTGTAAAAATCATTAACATATCATACATAAAGTAACAACAATTGTCATATTATTCTGTTCGGATTAGTTTTAAACTATTCACTTTAGTATGTATACAACATTAGTCAAATAATAAAGTTCATATTTTATATGTAATATCATTTCAAACAATTCTCAGTGGTAAAGAAATTGTACACAAGTCTCTGCTTCTGAATATCCCACGTTAATATCCTACGATTCTTATCATTCTTAATATTATGATGAATATTCTTATTATTAAGTTTGTTGATTAGCGTAATAGATCAACTATAAAATTTACTTCCTCTTCATAGTCGTTATGACCATAATATTGTTAAAATGTAATCTGAATGGATGATTCCCTTATAATTTAATATCGTAATGCTTCCTTATTGTTATCATTAAATTTGTCATTAGTTTATTTTATTCAGAGTTGTAATGTTGCTCACAAATAATATTCTAAGTCTTTTTTCTCTACAGTTGCTACAAAAAATATTTGTTTCCTTTTCTTCAAAAAACTTAAATATTCTAGCAAAATAACAAAATATTATTTTTGTCTTAATTATTACTAAAGTCTCTTCCTTAATATCCACACACACTTCCAACCACGTGCATCCTGGTCACGGCACCACAGATATAGGCGTTTTAATTACCTTAACACAATGGATGCATGCATGGGTTGGAACAAGCAAGGAAGACATAGCATTGGCCTTAAAAATACATTTATTTGATAATGCACAAATTTCAATTAAATTGTAACAACTATAAGTACAATATTCTCTTTCATATTAACATTTTTACATATGAGAACTCAGAAGCAGAGGCAAACTATATTGTCAAAGTAATGATTTTTATAGTCTATGGGGAGGCACTTACTACAGCTGAAGTATGCAGCGATGAAATATGGCATCGACGACAGGGTCCCAGAATCATGTCATGTATAGGAAAATTTTAGCGGGTTACTCGCACTTCTCTTCCACTCTGAGGCAGACGAGACTCTCTATCATCTAAACTCTGAGGGAAAATGTCTGAGATCGATCTGGACCTCCCCTCCTATTCCTTTGGTCCTTGGAGGGGCTGTTGTCCGTTTACAGGGGGGCCATTCTGGCCCGCCCCTCATTTTCATTGGGCAGTGGGCTGTTTTTCTTTCAGTAGTTCCTGCCCAAATTGGTTCCATATTAAACAGCCTCTGTCCATAGTCTACGAAGTACCTCCCCACCATAATTTTATTTTCCAATACAACTTTGACCTTTATCATCTGAAGTTTTTACCGTGGGCCATAAAATAACGACCATCCATCTTGTAATATTTATAGACTTTAGATCGCTATCACTGGCCACAACGACAGCTATTCTTCTATTACCTCCTGGTTTACAAGCCTCTATTTACCCCTGCCTCTGCAGCCTTTACAATATATCCGTTATTGGCCACACACCGTGGGGAATTATACCATTCCACTTCTACAGGCAGCATCATAGATCTTACGTATTAGATGTTGGCATAGATTAGAGGTGGTGGGGATAGCCAGTGCGCACAAGCGGTACGTGCAATTTTAAAACCCTTCACTGCACACTGTATCAAATTTGATACATAAGTTATTTTTCCCGTTTATATTCAAAAGCATTATTTTTTATCCACTTGTGCACCTTGTATTAATTTTGAAACATCATAGCATTTGCTTTTAATCACTGTTAGTTACATTTTCGTAGGACAGATGGCAGCAGGAATACAAGTGCGATCTCAGTAAAATATTGCCGTTCAATTCATACCAGACCTGCCTTAGTATTTGCTATATATTCAGTATTTTAAAGTCAGATTACATCTTTGAAAGTTTTATATTTTAGAGGTACGTAGCTTTTATAATTATTAATAAAATACTTCTTTAATCTTTTATAAAAAATTCAAGTACGATTTCAATTTTATGTATCAAAAATGATACATGGTGTGCTTACGCCATTTTTGGAACGAAGTTCTTTTACGCGGTTTACAGTAGAGTGATCCGGCAGGAATCGTCACGTAACGAAAAAGCGTTATACCCCCTTCATAAGAGCTTTTTCTCAAGGACTCTGTGGCTGAATGGTTATCGCATCGGACATCGGACGGCAGTCCGATGCTCCGCAGTACTGCAGAGGTCCCCGGTTCAAATCCCTGCACAAGTGCTACGGCAATTTTAAAACCCTTCACTGCACATTGTATCAAATTTGATAAATAAGTTATTTTCCCCCTTTATATTCAAAAGCAATATTTTTTATCCACTTGTGTACCTTGTATTAATTTTGAAACATCATAACAAAGCTTTTAATCACTGTTAGTTACATTTTCGTAGTATAGATGGAGGAGGAATACACCTGTGATCTCAGTAAAAGATAGCCGTTCAATTCATACCAGACCTGCCTTAGTATTTGCTATATTTTCAGTATTTTAAAGTCAGTTTACATCTTTGCAAGTTTTATAAATATATTTTAGAGGTACGTAGCTTTGTAATTATTAATAAAATACTTCTTTAATCTTTTATAAAAAATTCAAGTATGATTTTAATTTTATGTATCAAAAATGATACATGGTGTGCTTACGCCATTTTTTTAAGGAAATGGCTGGGAGAAAGTTTTTAACACAGAAAGAAATTGAGGAACTTATGAACAGATCGTGGAGTGATCATAGTGAAGATGGATCTGATTCAGAAAGCGATGGCAGCAATTTTTGATGGTAGTAGTGATTCGGAAGATGAGGTATCATTACTTGATAATAGCGATGAACTTGATCTGCCAAATGGTGGGAACATGCCAAAAACTAATAGAAATAATACAGGGAGAACAAATGCTGCAATCAACTGGAAGAAAACTAATTTACTTCTAAATGATGATCAAATTTTATTCCGAGGTGACGAGAATCTCGCTCCTGAAATTATGAATTTAAACACACCTCTAAATTTTTTAGTTATCTTTTTACCGAAGATTTGATTGATCATATAGTTCAAGAAACAAATTTATTCAGTGTGCAAACCCCCCCCCCCCCAGAAAAGTGTGTCAATATAACGAATTTAGAAATTAAACAATACATTGGTATTTGTATAATGATGTCTATTGTACATGTACAAACACTAGGGCATATTGGTCACCTGCCATAGGCAATGATGTAATAAAAGAATGTATGTCATTAAAACGATTTGAAAAGATAAGAGAATTTCTACATTTTAATGACAACAGTAAACAACCACCACATGATGATCCTCAGCATGATCGTTTATATAAACTTCGACCAGTTGTAAGTATGTAATATCGCCGCCGTCCACACCCGAAGGTTATACGGCCCTTCAATAATAAAACTAATCATGCCGACGGCAATCCAGCCCAACCGGGTCCCGAAGTTTTTCTTTTTGCAATTCGTTTACCTGTCTTTTTTTTTAAATCTGAGGGGCTATCCACCTACCCCTTGTAGGGGGAAGTGTATATTCATAAGTTCCTGCATAATATTCTTGATGTACCTTCTACAATAATAATCCGTAAATAATTTACTAGGGGTCCAATCTTGAAAGCCCAAAGGTAGGTTTTTTCGTGCTTCAGCACATTTGCTACAATTGTATATACATTGCTTTATAGTTTGTATATTGCCACACTCACAAAGATCTGTTTTACCAAAAAATCTGTTTTGATAGACTCCTATACAGCCATGTTCAGTTATTGCTTGATTAACAAGGAAATCTGCCGACAGTCTTTTCGTAGAAACTCTAGGGAATACCTCAAATACTTTCCTTCCTACACTGCTTCTCTCCCAATTTTCTTGCCATATATTTATGTAATAATTCTTAATTTTATTCTTAATCTGTTCTTTAGTTAATTTATAATTTCCTGTGATTTCATTCAGTGTTGTTGCTTGTTTAGCTGCTGCGTCTACCATCTCATTTTCATTAATGACACAGTGGGCTTTAACCCAGTGTAAGTTTACTGCTATCTCATGACTTTCTATTAGGTTTTTTATATTTTCAATCCTATCTCCCTTAAAATAATATGCGCATATAGCTTGCAGTGTACTTCTAGAATCACTGTATATGTCGATTTCCTGTATTCCTTTACTTATAGCATCAGTGATGGCCATGTCAATGGCTTCAACTTCGGCGCTGTAGGATGATGCATTATTAGGTAGACGTTTAAGTTTTGTTTGTTCTAAAACATTAAGATTGTAACGTGTACACGCCGCACCAACCCCTTAGTTGGTTTTTGAGCCATCAGTGTAGTATTTAATGTTCGATTTTAATTCCATGTTATATGTCCATTCATATTTCCTCATTTCACGTACTTTCTTTAGAGGTCGGCTTTTTGTTTCGCAATTCTGCGCGTTCAGTACGATGTCTCCTAATTTTATTTCTGATCCTTTATTGTAGATTTCATAGATATTCTTTTCAATTTTAGCTGTTAAGTCTAATGGTATGTATCCTGATAGAACGTGGAGTGCATCCGTCGAAACTGTTCTGTAACATTTAGTCAACATTATTAAGAATGATCGTTGTATCTGTCTTAATTTTAAATCCATTGTACGTTTACCATTATACCATGACTGCACTCCATGCAATAGTATCTTTTCTATAACAGTTAAAGAATGTATGTTAAAGAATGTATGTAATGTTTTCGACCAGTTGTAAATGCTTTACTTGAAAGATTTTATACCGTCCCTATGGAATCGCGTCTTTCTGTTTAAACTTATTGTTTGTTATTGTTTTAATTCACGCGGGATTTATATTGTGTCATTAATTTATTTTTGTTGGTGATTAAATAATAAAATTAATCCGATTAAAAATTGTGCTAGGTAACATCTAAATCAAAATAATCAATTTATATATTAAAATTTTTAATTTTAATAAAATAGAGAGAGAGAGAAAGTTGGTAGAATAAAATAGGGCTGCGCTTTTTGGCGTGACAAAAATACACTAATATAATCAATAGAAATCTACATATTAAATCACGTTTAGAGTTGAAAAAATAACGTAAGGAACTTCGTTCCTGACGGGGAGTCCCCCGAACGCACAATTTTTATTTATTTAAAGAAAAGCGAGAGGAAAATACAACTATACAGAAGTGCTAGAGAGATGACCGTCAGAGAAATACACTCAAGAGCCAAAACATTATGACCACCCCTACATTTTGCAATGAATTCGCCTGGATGACGTGGAAGGCACGTGATCAGGTGGAAATGGTATTTAACTGCTGCTGGAGAGTCTGAAGAATCATTCTTTCACTTACTTCTGTGCGTGATGGGAAAGGCTGCGGATCTAAGCGACTTTGATAGAGGGCAGATTGTAGTGGCTCGAAGGCTCGGAACAAGTATTTCCGAAACTGCACGACTCGTGGGTCGTTCGCGACCTACAGTTGTTAGTATTTATGCAAAGTGGTTGAATGACGGTGAAACCAGCAGTAGACGACATGCTGTTGGACGTCCACACGCTATCAAAGAAAAAGGTCGTCGGAGACTGTATCGCATGGTGAAGCAAAACCGGAGCCAGAAAGTGGCTCAGCTGACAGCCCAATACAATGCAGGGCCAAGTAGAATAGTATCGCAGCACACTGTTCAGCGGACACTGTTGGATATGGGGCTACACAGCAAACGTCCCACTCGTGTGCCTTCGCTGACCAAGCGTCATCGCCAACTGCGCCTGTGCTGGACATCGCGACTGGTCCATGGATCAGTGGGAGAGAGTTGCCTGGTCAGATGAATCACGGTTTGTCATTCATCACGCCGATGGCCGTGTCAGGATACGCCGTCTTCCAGGCGAACTGTTGCTCCCTCAATGTACAGTAGGTCATACACAGGCCGGTGGTGGCGGTATTATGCTTTGGGGGACGTTCTTTTGGGCGTCTCTGGGACCCGTGGTTTTGGTAGAGCAGACCATGAATGCTACAGCGTATCTGAACATCATTACGGACCAGTTGCACCCTTGCATGGCCTCTGTTTTTCCAGCTGAAAATGGAATGTTCCAACAGGACAACGCCCCGTGTCACAAGGCTAAAATTGTGTTGGAGTGGTTCCAGGAACATGATGCTGAATTCCAGTTAATGTCCTGGCCGCCTAACTCACCGGATCTCAATCCGATATAACACATTTTGGATGTCATGGGACTGCAGCTCAGAGTTCAAAGACCACCAATTCGCGATATCTCGGATTTGCGTGACCGTTGCTTAAACATCTGGTACAATCTGTCTCCGGCTATCTACCAAGGACTTGTGGCATCTTTGCCAAGGCGGGTTGAAGCTGTGTTGCGCGCCAAAGGTGGGCCAACTCGTTATTGACAGGTGGTCATAATGCTTTGGCTCTTGAGTGTATATGACAAAGCATTGTCAAATAAGTTAACAGTGTTTGAAATGTCAATAGTGTCAATAGTTAATAGCGTTAGAAATTTTAGAGATGGTTTGGGTAGGCTTTTAAGCCAGTTCAAAGACACGATGTGGAGTGTTGCTGAGAGCAAATGGAACTTATCCGGTAGGACGTAATTTTGAGCATCGTGTGCACAATGTTAGGTCACCCGAAAGAAAACAAGTTGTCATGGACTGACACTAATTTCTATATTTTAATTTGGGGCTGTAGACGACAATAGTAAAAACGTGACAAAAATCCTGACTCCCAGAAACAAACAAAAGAGTTACTTTAAATCAACAAATCAATCTTTTTACAACAAAAGAGTTACTTTAGATGCTGCTTTAAATCAAACTTGCATTTGAATCCTAAAGTCTTCCTAAAGTGTCAAGTAATTTTTGACCAATGACAAACATAGTTATTTGAGTAATGTATAAAATTTGAGGATATGTTTAACTCTGTCTTCTGACAGGCTCAAGTATTAAATTCCGAAATCTCTCGTTCGCAAAGCATTAGTGGCATACGACGTCTCGAATAATTTATAAATCGAATGTGCCATGCGTATTCAAAACTGCTTAAAAGAAAATTTGAGGTTTCGGAAGATCTGTGCAAGTAGTTTTCTTTTATCTTGATCACTGTCGCTTGTCATTAATAAAATATAAAAAGGATGACATTCGCATTGAAGCGTTTAATAAAATAGATGTCTGGGACTAGGCTTTGACAAGGGAAAAGAAATATCTAATATTAGGAAATGGTAAGGGTAAAAAAATGGAATTTGGTATCTGTAAGATGCAAAATGCAAATATACTTTTCAGTGTATATGCATTTTACAAAGAACATAAAGAATATTATTCATGGCTTACCCATTCATATACTGCTATTTTACAAAACAACGCACAATTGAGTTAATATTTTTTCTAGCATTGTTGATAAGTCCCTCATATTTGAATTCTAATAAATTGCATAATTTAATTGCAATTACGACTACATATTGTACTTATATAATATCTCTGTTACAAAATGAATTAAAACCGAGTAAATTACTTATAAAACGCAGGTGTAGATTTTACTTTGGCTTTTGCAATGTTTTAATAATCTATCATTTTTTTAAGTCTGCTACTTTGAGTATTATAATAATAATATAGACTATTTTATCTTTGTTACTTAAAACAGAGCTTTTTTATTTCCCTAAAATGTACATTACATGTGTTATTTTGAATAGTACTCAGTTTAGTCCCTATAATATTTCAACAATGAAAATTGTTCAAAAATTATGACCTTTACCTGAGGAAAATTTGAAACTGCTTCCATTAAAAACATATATGGTCTCTATACCATTTGGAAATGATTTGAGAGTAAATGAAATATTTCTGTTTTAAACTTCCTCGCTACTTCAAAAATACGATGGACAAAAATTTTTCTAACCCCTTTTTTCGTTCATAAAAATCAAATGCTTCGCTATCAATTCTCTAACAATGCTTTAGAAAATCTCATTTCAAAGCGTATGTTCTGGAGTAGATAGAAAAATATTTGAGGATGAAAATTTTATAGAAGCATGATTTTTCTTTCAGAATTTTAGAATTAATTTATAAATACCATTTATTTAGAGTTTCCTTTTCGTAACTATCAAAACAATTTCTTACCTTTTTTTAGAAAGGGATTATTTTTCTTCTTTAATATCGAACATTTAAACTGTATTTTGTATGAAGAGAATCTTTTCGATTATTTGAATGTCCCAAATGCAAACGCTGTTTGCTTTCAAAATTTTTGACGAACAACTTGTAGCCTTAGGATCTCATTAAAAGGAAAAATTGCGAAAGCGAAAACCTTGAAAGTTTTAGCCTGTTTAAGACGTTTTTCTAGCAATCTATGCAAATACAATGCCCTTCAATACATAAAACATTTTCCCCCTACAGGCTCGTGTATCGAAACAGAGCATTGAAATTTCTGTACTCTCTTAAAGGGGAAAAGGGAACTTCATCCTCATTTTTTTAAATTTAAAATTTTTATCTCTACATACAAAATGAGAACAATTGATATTATTTTTTACTACATTGAAGACACTTAGATTTCACAAATAAATATTTTGGGGCAGAATAAAAACTTATTTTCAAAATAATTTTAAAAACTGCCAGCATTTTTCAAAATGTTTCATGCGCATTCATTTCCTACTGGTTTCTTCCAAATTTCTCAGAATTCTGAAAGAAAGTGTTTGTCACAAAATTGTGCATTCTTCTTTGAAACCACATGGAAGAAACTTAGATTTCACAAATAAGTATAATTTTCACAATAAGTATAATTTCACAAATAATTTATATGGTAAACTTATATTAAGATATGTACGGATTTTAAATGATATGGAATGTACCTAGAGCAATTTGATAAATGCCAGCAATTTTTATTTTTTTTTTTAAATTAAACCTCTTTCTGATACAAAATACTTATTTGTGAATTTTAAGAGTCTTCAGTGTAGTAAAAAAGAATATTAATTATTCTCTTTTTGAATAGAGTTAAAAATTGAAAACTGAAAAAAACGAGAGGTTGAAATTCCCTTGTTTCCTTTAAAAGTAGAGACAACCAATTTTAAACTATGAAGTATGTTTGTAAATCTTTACTATCCCTTTTTTTACATCTCGCTTGCATGAGTTTTTCGTGCTAGAGCTAACAACAGTATTTAAAGTGTTTAACAACCATATTTGGGAATAATATCTGCTAATGCACAAAAACAAAGTATTCAAAGCTAATTATGAAGTAATTAACTCACTTGTTGCCTTACATAATGCTGCAGAGTGTATTACCTAACGAAGCTGTCTGTAGTTTTCTATACCTCATTAACGTGTTGGCAACTTTGACAAATTAGGGCAGTTAGTTCGGTAGTTTGAAAGAAATAATCCTAAAACACCGTTAAAACTAATTGAAAACATTTTGCAGGAAAGTGATGGTGACAGCATTTTTTTTTCTAATGCGGAAACTCTTTGTCCGAAGACATTCACCTTTTGTTATTCACCGCACTCTATCTGGCTACTTTATTATGGGAGTACCATTTAAGGTGCCCTAGCATTGCTCCCTATGAGGGGACGACACGGGAATGACCAAGTCTTATTCGGAATTTGAACCCAAGCCCACTGTGGGGAAGCTCGCGACGGGATCCTCTAGACCAGGGGTTTCCAACTGGCGGCCCGGGGGCCACATGCGGCCCGTGGTGCCTTTTTTTGCGGCCCGCGAAGACTTCTAGGAAAATAATTTGCAGCATCAATTTAGATATTCTTAGTTAACGAAAAACGTTTTTGTAAAAATCTTTATTGTTTTCAAATGCTGTTCATTTACAAAAAACATTGATTTTCCTCGAATTCCATGAAAAGTAGGGTGTCCACTCATGTTCTATTTCATCCCCCCACTTCTTATTTAAATACCCACTTCTTATTTGACTTTTTTTTTGTGTGTCTGTGTAATTTAGCGAAAGTTGGCCAGTTATAATCAAGGTCGTTGTTGGAGGTTCATCCTCGAATTTTTAAAAATTTCTTAGTACATACTATACACAAATCCTCCAAATCCCCCTCCCTCAAGAAAAAATGTCCTGGGTATGGTCCTGATTAAATTGCGGCCCGCCACTAGACAGGTGTTTACGATTGCGGCCCTCGGACACTTGTAAGTTGGAAACCCCTGCTCTAGACCTTCCGGGCGACGTGCCGATAGAATTGATATATGTATACATGAACGAGATGTATTAAAAAAAAGATAATTTGAAACTAATATAAATCAGTGATTAACAGCGATGTTAATGGTGATGATTGTGATGTAATGCTATAATGGAAATGCGCGCAAATAACTAATTACTGTTAATATACTAAGTGATAATTTTCTGTTTTTATTATTTTAAGTGATAATTATTTTAAGTGATAACTGTTTTAAGTGATAATTTTCTGTTGTCATTTCATGAAGTAAAAATTTTAGAACTTTTTCATGGAAATTGCCTCTTTATTAATGTACGATATCAAAAATTAAATATTTTTTTATATTCTATACATAAGTGTTATTCAAACCAAAAAATTTAGTTTTCTTTAGGAAAATCGCGGGCACAAAGATTTGATACGAATAAATAGCATGATCAAATGAGTTTGTTTGCAAATAAATCGTAAGCCAACGGGAAAAGCTTTAATCTGTATAAGTCGAAAATATCTAAATACGGATTTTATGCAACCACCTTTATTTCAGTTCCGCTAAAGGAAGGTAAGATTAACCTTTAACTTATCGCTTTAATATCCCCGAGGAATATTTTGAAAAAGAATTAAGTAAGTTGCATTGTTGCTGATGGATAAGACGGAAAGTAAATCTCCTTATTTAAATTATTACTTAGACTAGTTGTGGCTTAGCCTATGTAAATACCATTTATGTGAGACAGTTTTGAGAATGGGTAAAAGTCTGCAATTTAACCTGTATACTGCGTAGTCAGAATCCTTTAAGGTTTACAGTTAAATGTTTCGAAAATATGTCTCAAGGTGATATGTTTTCTTTGGAAAATTAATATAACTCTTTTAATGACTATTTACTTCGTAATGTTCAAACAAATAATATAAAATATTTGATATTTTGAATTCTGTATTTTTTCTAATACATGCAATTTTTTAAGATTTAAAACAGTCTTGTATTTATGATGTTATTTTAGAGATTCCAGGACTAAAGAACTTTCTAAGAAAGTTTCCGCACAAATAAATTTTCATTTACGGTAACTCCATGGCACAGTCTGAAGTTATAAAGCAAAGTGATCAGCATTTTGTTATATTCTTTGTTATTGTCTTGTTCAAAATGTATTAGAATATTTAAAATCAATATTTTACTGTAATAGAGTTATTGAAACATAGAATGATGTACTGATAATGTCAATTATATTATTTCTTGAAGGGGATTATATAAAAAATACACTGCTGGCCACTGTAAATACAACACTTTGAAGGAAACATGCAAATAACATGAAATTTACAACATGCATTAGCGGAGGTGAAATATGCAAATGATTAGAATTTCAGCGCAGACACACATCACGCGCGCCTGTGGCGCCACTTCAAAGCGCTGTTTAAGGCTTGGAGATTTCGACGATTTCAAGTTCGGCAATTGTGTTTTTCTTGTGGTTTTTTCAAAAAAACAATCAATTATGCCTCGTCGAAAACAGCGATCATCTTTTGATCAAGTATCCGAGTTCGACAGAGGAAGGATAGTGGCCTACCGAGATTGTGGATTATCTTTCAGGGAAATCTGTAGTCGTGTTGGAAGAAACCAAACAACTGTAATGCGGTTATGTGATCGTTGGATACAGGAGGGTACGACGGACCGGCGTGTTCGATCGCATCCACCTCAGCGCACCACTTCACGTGATGACAGGCAAATTGTGCGCATGGCAGTGACGGATCACTCAGTCACATCACGAACCACAGCACAGCACATGCAGTCTGTAACGCATCATCCAGTGTCTGCGCGTACCATTCGACGCCGTTTACAACAGAGTGGTCTGTCCACAAGACGTCCATTGCTTTGTCTACCCTTGACGCAGAACCACAGACGTCTCCACCGCCAATGGTGCGATGACAGAAGGATGTGGACGGCAGAATGGAATGAAATTGTCTTTACTGACGAGTCACGCTTCTGTCTGCAACACCACGATGGTCGCATTCGAGTCTGGAGACACCGTGAAGAGAGAATGCTGAACAGCTGCGTTATGCACCGCCACACTGGTCCTGCACCGGGTATTATGGTATGAGGCGGTATTGGATATCACTCTCGCACACCTATAGTACGCATTGCCGGTACTTTAAACAGCCAGCGCTACATCTCCGAGGTGTTGGAGCCAGTTGTCCTTCCTTACCTTCAGGGCTTGCCCACAGCCATATTTCAACAGGATAATGCGCGACCACACGTGGCACGCATTGTCCAACGGTTCTTCGTCAATCGCCAGATTGAATTGCTTCCCTGGCCGCCTCGCTCTCCGGATCTTTCGCCGATAGAAAACATGTGGTCCATGGTTGCTCTACGATTGACTCAGATTCCATCTCCAGCTGCCACAGCAGATCAACTTTGGCAACGTGTGGAAGCTGCTTGGTCTACTGTACCCCAAGAACTCATCCAAAGTCTCTTTGAATCAATGCCGAGGCGTGTGGCAGCGGTGATCTCTAACAATGGCGGCTACTCTGGCTACTGATTTTGGCAGGAACCACACTTCACAGAAGTCTATAAATTTAATCATTTGATACTTGGTCAACATGTTATCTACAAAATAAATTTTGTTGTGATATCTCTTGTCTTTCTTGGTGTTGCAATTTGGGTGGCCAGCAGTGTATTTGATCTAGTGTAACAGCAGCGTATTTATAATAAATACTTACATCTTTTAATATAATACTTATTCTGAGTAATCCTGCAAGAAGATACATAGATTTCACAGATTCAACATTACTTAAATGGAATGATCATTATTTTTTTTTGGGGGGGAGGGCAAAGAAATGTTTTCGGAAGATATCCCAACTTTAGCCAGGTTGTGATGTAGTTTATAAATTGATCTGAAGACTAGAGATACACTAAAAGAATTTTGATGTCTTTAAACAAAATATATATCTTTGTGATACCTAAATAATCCCATGTATTACATATAATACGTATATCCCTATTAATTGCAACGTGAAGCTGTAGGTATCATTTTCTGTACAACTCTAATAGTTGTATTATGCATATGATACGCAATTGAGCGAGCCATGTTTGCTCAAAAAATATAATTTAGGTGGACAACTTCATACATGACTGCGGCCAAATTTCCGTCATATTAGCATATCCATATCAAGGTAAGTGCTGTGAATCAGGAAAGCCTTTTTATCATAGTAACGTATAGCGTTTGATATGCGAATACGACACATCCATGATACTCTTGGAGAAGGTATGCAGTCGGGAGATGTTATGAGATGAACATATAATGCAGCGAAGACGATTTCTGCATTACAAAGAAAGAGAATTTGGATCATATAAACATATATTACTGTGAAAAACGAAATGATTGTGAAAAGAAGATACGGATAGGTAAACAACGCTTAAGTCGCTCTGCATCGCAGTACATTAAAATGAAATGTTTAAATGGTATACGTGAGGAATCAGCTAAATGTTAGTATATTTTAAAAACTGAAAATTTCTCACATAATAATTTTAGTGAAACATTTAGCATAAAATATAGATTACAATTTTGATCAATTGGTACTTTTTAAAAGCATAGATGACAATTGTCAATAAATTGCTCTTAAAATAAGTAGCATAACTATACATTGCCAACTTACAATCTTACTGACGACTCGACAATTTTATGCAAATCAGTGAAGACGCTGTTACTGCCAGCGAGTGATATTGGTATATAGTAGATGCCGTAAGATTCTTGTAATGGGAGTTGAATAGAACTTTTTTCAAACGAGCGGGTGGAATACGTGATTTCATACAATTTGAATGTAGAATGATTTTGCATGCAAGAAGATGTGGAACGAGTATCAGCGAGACTGCTTCGCTTGTGAAGTGCTCGAGAGCAGCTGCTGTTCATGTTTACAGAGAGTTGGGCTACCAAGCAAGTATCCGACTGTCAACGTAAGGCATGTGGTCCAGCTATTGAATGCTCGACCTGAAAGGAGAGTTTCCAGACCTGCATGGTCCACCAGAAGAGCAACGGTGCGTCATTTTTCAGCAAATCTTAATCTGAGTCCTATGGCTTCTAAATGCACTGCTCTTAGCACACTATCGTGTATGGCAGCCGGAGGTCTCTTGGACAGCTTTTATTGTCTGCAGCTAACTAGATCAAGCGTCTTCACCCAGGATCACAAGGATTCGACAGTAAGTGAATGGCAAAGTGTAAACGTGGTCCTATGTAACGCGTTTTCATTTACTTCACAGAGATGGCAAAGTGCGAATATGAAGAAAACAGCGCGGATGCTGGGACCCATGTGTATTACTACACTTCAATTTTATGGTTTTAGGGATATTTTTACTGGCATTATTTGGGCCCTTTAACTCTTGTTGAAGGACCTATGACTGCTAATATGCATTTTAATATTATCACAGAGTCCAGTTAAGTTAAACGTCTACTCCACTGGAGATGTAGATTTGTAGCAGGATAATGGTCCATGCCATAAAGCTCATGTTGTCCTCAACTGGTTTGAAGAGCATAACGAAGACAACACCTTGATTAGTCGGCTACCACAATCACTAGATCACAATTCAACTGAACATCTGAAGGGGCATCAGGAAGCTTGATCGATAATTATTAAATCTTAGAGAACTGGAAAGTGGAGTTCATCGGGTGTGGTCTTATTCCTTAAGTCACCGTAAGAACATACGAACAGTACATTCGGATATATTAAAATAAACTGAAGTGTCCTGAGGGAGACACTGGAAGATTCTAAACGAACAGAAAAGAATTGAAGACAGAGACTAGAAGGGTTTTGTGCGTTTACGCTATTCCGGCTTCCGTGCCATTCATGTGAATATTTTCTTAACCAAGAAAGATTTTTGCGTTATATGTCCGTACTGAAATTGTGTAATTTCTCGTCCAGTAACTGCGAAATAAATTATACGTCTACATCTGTGTTGTTTCGTCACACACCTTTCCAACATCCATGCCAAAAAGAATCGTAACAGGAAAAAAGTGGGCCAACGATTATAATCGTTGACCCACTTTTTCAAATATCATTTCCCTAAGTCAGAACTTTCTTAAGCAACAGATGTTTTTATCATAACAACACATTTTTATTCCCCATGATAAGTTCATTACATTTAAAACGCGGCCTCTCTAGCTTACGCCGACATTCATATCTTTAGAACAAACTCTCTCCGTTGCTATCCGAGAGCGCAACAATAAAATTACAATTAGTTGCCGCTCATGGGCTTAAAATTTGGCGATTGCACGATGCACTGAGTATTTGGTCATAATTAATTGTCTACTCAGCGTATTTTAGTTAAACTGAATTTGAAATGCAGTTGCAAGAATAAGTTACGTTAAATATATTAGGTTAGTTAGGTAAAATACATTAAAATGGGAATGCTTTAGGATATTTCACACTTCAAAAGATTGAAACGTAGTAAAAAGATTCCTGAATAAGATACGGCGACTTACTGGTTTAAAATTAAATATGCTGCTAAAATTTTTGGAAATAAACGTGTGTTTATACAATTATCTTCAATTTTATTTAATTGTTAGAAACACGAATCTTGTAAATTTCTTTGATTATTCTGAAAAGTTTGAAAGGAAAAGTTAACTCGCCTTCTGATGGGACATTTTGATTTAACGCTCTTCGACATTTAACGTAACAAAAGTCTTTGATTCAGAAATGGAAAGGAATATGTTACCCGTGGTGCTTTAACATGCAGTGTTTCATTATTCTCAACTTGATAAATATGACTGAGACTTACGATTGTAGCTGAAAATGGATTTCGGAGTCATTCAAAATAAAAACTTCTCGTTTAGATATTGCATTTGCAGTCGTATTAAACGTCAAGAAGTGTGTTTTCTATATTAAGAAGTTTATTTCTTGTAGAACATTAACCCATAAAGAATGATATTAAATATAATAATAATAAAAACTCGTTATTATTCGCATGTAAAGCAATGGTATTTGATTAACAATGTGACCTGTAATTAGTGGTATAAATCAATGAATGAGAAACATAATTATCCTAGATATTTACTGCAGAATTAGATGACATTTATCCCTAATAAAAAATGAATTCTAAAGATTATATAAATGTATTAAACTAGATTATTTTTGACTCGCGTATTAAGGTAAATATCTGAATTTTTATTTTTTGTTAAATCACAGATCTTTAGTAAAAAGAAGCAAAAAATGAATAGATGTGTTGTAGAAAATAATTCGCTAATGAAACCTATTTTCATAAATATATGATACACATTTTCTCTAATGAATTACGAATTGCATATCAAGAAATTTATCAGCCGTGCCAACGATAAAAGTATTATAGATGTCAACAACAGCAAAGTGAGTAACTGGTATTAAGAAGATCCAACTTCATTTCTATGCCCTGGAACATTATTTTGTAAAAAAATTTACTTTATTTATATGGGATTTAAATAAAAGCGCTTCTGTGTCAGGTATTTTTTGATTGTACATGATTGATGTATAACAGAAAAGTGAAGACAAACAATTCAATTTCAATACCTACATTCTTTTTAAGCGGAAACAAATGCAAGTATTAGAAGGGATTTATAAAGACAGATTGGAGCATAAAAGGGCTAAATAAGCCTAGAAGATAGCTTGCGATAATAAAAGTTATAAATATAGGAGAAACATTAATCTCTGAATGGTAAATAAATGACTGGATTTTTTATATAGTAACAAAATATGTGTCTTTAACATACAAGTAGATGCCATATGGAAAATAGATGGTGACAGAATCAGTTTATCTATTTAAAGGCACAGGAAGAAATGTTTATTTTGTGTACTTAAAAATACATGCGTAAAATAACAATATAATTTAAATCTAGAGTTACTAATTAAGTTTATTTGCACTTCAAAATGTTAAAAATATAATCTAATTTATAACTTAAGAGACGACATGTACGAATTTGTGCTATCACCTCTCTTATTTTTGACTAAATTTAAAATTTTCGATTATTTTTCTTTTATTCTTTTTAGTCCATGATAATAAATTTGAAAATTTATTATCATGGACTTTTTTGGCTTTTTCTACCGTCAAGATCTATTGTTCGGACACTGTCACTAATTTATGTAATCTTAACTTAACCAAGATAAATACTTAGAACTTCTTCAGATAACTTGTGTATTTGCTGCAGATACCATGTTTAGTCGTACGTAATTGAATAAACACACAGACAGATAAACTGGCACTGATCCGGTGTAAAGTTAAGCACATCTTGGACCAAGCCTAATGCATCTACATCTGGTTACTATATACAGTATATTTTACAAGCTTTGTCGCTGGTAATAGATTAATGAGTAGTAAAATTAGCAACGTTTACAACTCTGCAATGCTTGTACATTTTTAGAAACAAGTTTCATTTTGCAAGTTTTGTGTATTAAGAGATGGTATTTTGAATGATGTTTATAATGTAAAGATTTCTAAAGAATGATATTTTTTTACTCTTGCCTATTTCAGTCCGACTATACAGAGACAGTACACGGAGAGAATGCAATACAGCCATTAAAACAACACCTATCTTCAAGCCCGATAAGACTGCGTTTGTTGAGGTAAAATACTTTTGACATTTTAAAATACCGGTATTTGTTTCGCTGATCGAAATAATGAAAATGCTTGGTAAGCATACGTCGTGACGCAGTCTCTATCTTCGTTAGTCGATTCACCGGTGATTATCTTACATATGCCCTTTAAAAAAACAGTCTATATTAAAGGATAGCTAAAGGATCAATTATCATATTTTTAGGATTATCATTTTATTAGGATAGTCACATATTGATTTTTTTATGATGTAACAATTCCATCGATAGTCACCCAGATAATCCCCTCTTTAATACAGTTACCAGAACTTTTATTTCTATTGAAAGGTATCAGTCTAACGGGAATTGATACTTTAAAAACCAACAAAAGGGTTACTGACTGGCTTTATATTTTTTCTGAAGAAATCTGTTATCTCTCACAAACTGTCAATCTTTCTTTATTCCTATTGAATGCATACAGTTATGTGGTATTTATTGTAGAGATTATTTTACGATATATATTTCTGTGTCCTAAAATATCTTTTCTTTTAAATGCTAAAACACTTGATGGCAAGCAATTTCATTCTTATCCTGATAAAATGTGTACACACTCGCATTCGGGGTGTCAGAATTGATCTTGTTTCAAATATAGCAGTAACACATAAACTGAATTTGAATTTATATAAGAAAAGTACCATTACATGAAGTAATCATTTGTCTCTTCCAAATTATGGCAAATAATCACTTTACATAATAGAAATAAAGTTTTTAAGAATTTGTGCTTTATCTTTCATACATTATTCTATCCTGTTCAGTCGGACCCGTGTATGTTTAAAGTTATGCTATAGTTGCTCGTAAGATTAAATGACAAACAGAGGAAACTGAGCATTTTTTTTTAATCTCTTGCTGCAAAGGAGTTAACATTGTTTTTTTTAATAAGTAATTTTCCTTTTCTGCTCAATATAAAGCTTTTCAAAATACTGTTCAGTTACAATTTTGAAGGGAAAAAAATGCAATTGATATTTTTTGGAAAAAAAAAGCATGAAAGATCTTCTGAGTCATTAATAATGAAAATGTAGGAGGGTAAAACATACATTTTTTAAAATTTCTTATATGAAATACAAAATCGAATGCAAGACTAAGGGCCTGTTTACATAGGAGTCCGTTGCGTCGCGTTAAGGAAAAGATGACGTTGAGATGAAAATAAACCAATCATAGGCGTTAAAAATTTCATTGCTAATCGTTTGGAGGCATATGATTGGTTTATTTTCGTCTCAACGTCATCTTTTCCTTAACGCAACGCAACGGACTCCTATGTGAACAGGCCCTAATTGATCCTTTGCTTTTTATGACAGGGGAAGGTCTGAAATTTGACAAAAGGAATTAATAATCGTGTATTTGACAGGGAATAGTTGAATTTAATCTATTAGTTTAAAAATAAACATTTAAATGCAATGTAATACAATATGCTACATTTTAAGCTTCCCTTATAAGAAATATCACCATTTTGTTTCTAACTTTCCTTCAAAGTTAACCTTTAACATATTTACAAGGGAAAACAGTTTATTGTATAGCGATCCTGCACAACAGATATAAATATGAAACATACCTTTTAAAGTTTTATAGCATTTCATTAATCATATAACTTTATTGTGAAAAGAATGAAGTATTCAAAATCTTTTTTATGTTTACTATGTTAACTCACAAAGAAAATATCCTATACGAGAGTTGATTTTAGACATAAATATGTTCTATGTCGAATAAAGTAAATTAATAATATTTTCATTAAAGTCAGTTTAAGATATTTGCAAGTAGGGGGAAAACTTACGTGACTAATAAATTTTTTTATAGTGCTCAAGCAAAGTCTCTGAACAGCAGATATCTTGCAAGAACAAATAAATCAGTAAAAAAAGTCTTTTCTTTTCTAAATTAATGCATTGAACCAACACAAATTTAATTTGCTTGGGTAAAAAAGGAAAAAAAACTTTTCAGAATTAAGAAAGTTCATTAATCAAGTTCGTGACTCTTGAATTTTTTCCTTTAATCGAAGGTTATCAAATTATCAGATGTAGCAAAATGATAAATTTACATTTCAATATCTTCTAATGAATCTTTATGAAATTAGATTTTCCCGATGATCAAATTTCCTGGCATGAGATTTTGAAACTCATTTAAAGAGATCATAAAATATATTTTAATCACGAATTTCCAGAATCTACTTGACATCTCTTTCTCCTGTCCATGTTACTTGCATTTTTACAGCAAAAATACATATAAAAAAAATGTTTGCTTTTCATGGTGTATAAATCAGCGGGAAAGAAATAACGAAAAGTTTAGGGAACACTATATAGACAAAGAAAAACATATTAAGAAATAAATATTTCGAAGAAGAGTTATGGAGAGAAATTTCGTAGATATTAGCAAAGAAAAGTCTTAATAGTGCCGTTTACATGTGCCAAAAACCCGGGTAAAAGCAGGGTCGTTTCTTACTTTTTCCCTACGATAGGGAAAAATGCAGGGTGGATTTTCGACCCTGCTTTGACCCAGGATAAAACCCGCTAATTACCCATGATGCATTTCGAAGCTGGGAGTAAATAACATGGCGGATTTGAACTTGTGTGAATCCATGAAAATGCAGCTAAATGATCGATGGAAGGATCTGGAACCCCTTAACGATCGCATAATTTTCAAGAAAACAGTAGAAAAGTGCCTATTTTTTTCCGGAGGATTTCATTTATTTCTTGATCTGAACCATCCCCAATTACATTATAAATAGAATGGTACTGCCATCTGGTATGTAAAATAAGAAATAAAATTTCATTTCAATAAAATTTCAGTAGCATTTTCATTTAAAGTGTTATGGTAAAATTAATAAATTTAATAAGTATAATCAATAATTAAACGTAACATTAAAATTTATTTATAAATTAATTATTTTAGAATTCACAGATAAAAATTTATTTATATCTATTTATGATTTTTTTATTTATACATGACTAAAAATTTCTGAAACAAAATTGAAATCAAAATTACATTTTGATTTTATAAAAGGATTTATTAAAACAATAAGTATCTTACAATTAATCTTATAATTTTAAAAAAATGCACCTATCGATTGGAGAATTTTCTTTCCAGTCTTTATTATTTCAGGAATTTAAAATAATTTCTTCCCACCAAACAGAGCTTCGTAATTTTGCCCACATTCTTTGGAAAAACTAAATTTAGCGATGAAGCCATAGATCGTACGATTATATCTAATATCCGCATCAATCTTCTAGTTCTTATGTTCCTTTTTTCCTATCTATTTTCTAAATTTATTTTTAAAAACAACAGTAAACAATCGTAAACGTTCTATAATTATCAACAGCGACTGACATATGCTGCATTTAAATAACAAATAGACGCAGACGTAATTGTGTTTTAGAAGAGGAGTGCATTGGTCGTGTCGACTTTATCTCCTGTAAGCAAGATATATGTAATCAAGGTGGGAGTGCTCAGTAGTTAAAATTTTAAGTAATGAATTAAAATATTAAGGTAAGAATAACGCTGGTAAAAGAAAAATAATTAATAGTAAAGTTAAATTAAAACAAAAAAGTTAATTTTAACAGAAAAAATATAGACTTACAAGTTAAGAAAATTTAGAAGAAAAATTAGATAAGACTAATAATCCACGGAAAACAAAAAAGTAATAATATTAAGAGGCCCAGAAAAGCAGATATCATAAGAATACAAAAAATATTTTTGTAAGTTTTTCAATCTTTTTGGATTTTTAAAGTTTTATGATTTTTTTGTTGTTGTTATTTTTAAAATTTAAGAATACGAGGTCAAAAGAACAGCAATTGGAAAAAAAGGCCTTCCCCAGGACCATACACTTCGTAACGAGATAAATGCGGAGTTCGAAGATGGAAAGCTAAAAATAGCAATACAGTGAATTTGGAAAAGTATGACACCGGCTGGGATCGAACCCATAACGTGATTCACAAGGAATGATGGTGTATGAGGATCACTTCCGCCGAATCATGTGACGGCCTTTACTTCCGGTAAGACGGGTAAAAGCAGGGTGAAAATGTGGTCCCATGTAAACGGGCTTCGAAGGTTTTCCCTATTAGCGGGTAAATCCCGGGTATTATTGTTGTCCATGTAAACGCAGCTAATAGTGCCGTTTACACGTGCCAAAAACCCGGGTAAAAGCAGGGTCGTTTCTTACTTTTTCCCTACGATAGGGAAAAATGCAGGGTTGATTTTCGACCCTGCTTCGACCCAGGATAAAACCCGCTAATTACCCATGATGCATTTCGAAGCTGGGAGTAAATAACATGGCGGGTTTGAACTTGTATGAATCCATGAAAATGCAGCTAAATGATCGATGGAAGGATCTGGAACCCCTTAACGATGGCATAATTTTCAAGAAAACAGTAGAAAAGTGTCTATTTTTTTCCGGAGGATTTCATTTATTTCTTGATCTGACCATCTAGTTTAAAAAAAAAAAAACCCATCTCCAATTGCATTATAAATAGAATGGTACTGCCATCTGGTATGTAAAATAAGAAATAAAATTTCATTTCAATAAAATTTCAGTAACATTTTCATTTAAAGTGTTATGGTAAAATTAATAAATTTAATAAGTATTATCAATAATTAAACGTAACACTAAAATTTATTTATAAATTAATTATTTTAGAATTCACAGATAAAAATTTATTTATATCTATTTATGATTTTTTTATTTATACATGACTAAAAATTACTGAAACAAAATTGAAATCAAAATTACATTTTGATTTTATAAAAGGATTTATTAAAACAATAAGTATCTTACAATTAATCTTATAATTTAAAAAAATGCACCTATCGATTGGAAAATTTTCTTTCCAGTCTTTATTACTTCAGGAATTTAAAACAATTTCTTCCCACCAAACAGAGCTTCGTAATTTTGCCCACATTCTTTGTTGTGGAAAAACTAAATTTAGCGATGAAGCCATAGATCGTACGATTATATCTAATACCCGCATCAATCTTCTAGTTCTTATATTCCTTTTTTCCTATCTATTTTCTAAATTTATTTTTAAAAACAACAGAAAACAATCGTAAACGTTCTATAATTATCAACAGCGACTGACATGTGCTGCACAAATAGACGCAGACGTAATTGTGTTTTAGAAGAGGAGTGCATTGGTCGTGTCGACTTTATCTCCTGTAAGCAAGATATATGTAATCAAGGTGGGAGTGCTCAGTAATTAAAATTTTAAGTAATGAATTAAAATATTAAGGTAAGAATAACGCGTGTAAAAGAAAAAAAATTAATAGTAAAGTTAAATTAAAACAAAAAAGTTAATTTTAACAGAAAAAATATAGAGTTACAAGTTAAGAAAATTTAGACAAAAAATTAGATAAGACTAATGATCCACGGAAAACAAAAAAGTAATAATATTAAGAGGCCCAGAAAAGCAGATATCATAAGAATACAAAAAATATATTTGTAAGTTTTTCAATCTTTTTGGATTTTTAAAGTTTTATGATTTTTTGTTGTTGTTATTTTTAAAATTTAAGAATACGAGGTCAAAAGAACAGCAATTCGAAAAAAAAGGCCTTTCCCAGGACCATGCACTTCGTAACGAGATAAATGCGGAGTTCGAAGTTGGAAAGCTAAAAATAGCAATACAGTGAATTTGGAAAAGTATGACACTGGCTGGGATCGAACCCATAACGTGATTTACAAGGAATGATGGTGTATAAGGATCATTTCCGCAGAATCATGTGACGGCCTTTACTTCCGGTAAGACTGGTAAAAGCAGGGTGAAAATGTGGTCCCATGTAAACGGGCTTCGAAGGTTTTCCCTATTAGCGGGTAAATCCCGGGTATTATTGTTGTCCATGTAAACGCAGCTTATAAGTCTCACAAGAAATCCCTTTCATAATATAGCTAGAAATAGAGTTTAAAAGGAGGAAAAATAAGATTTACTAAACATCCCTAAAATGTTAAGTATATATATATATATATATATATATATATATATATATATATATAAACAAACACACACACACACACACTAATGGACCAGACACCAGCGGATTTGCATAAATTCCGACCCCATGTCGTGATGCCCGTGACCTGTTAAGGTTAAATACGATATGCTAAGTGGTAAAGTCGTTAGTTCTGTGTGAAATTGTGACAATATGTTGAAACGAATGGGACATAGTGACTTTGAAAGAGGTGTTACAGTGGGTTGACACATTAGCGGCGAGTCTATTCACGCAATTTCGGTAGAATTATCACAGCCACGGTCAACTGTTGGGGATGTCGTGAAGAAGTGGAAGACTACGGGAATTGGGACATGAACTGCACACGTTGGTTGTCCCCATAAACTGACGGAACGGGATCGGATTGTCCTGAAGCATGAAGTTCGAAAGAACCGTAAAAAACCACTCCAAATCATCAACAGTGCGTGTCGCTATGGAAAAAACTGTCTTGGATTGGAATACTGAATTTCTTGCTTCGTCTAAGGCACTGTGGACAAAAAGATTTTTTCCATCTGTTTTTCAGCATTTAAAGTGTAAGCCCTTTTCAACTGACTTGAAAATTAACTCAAGTTTTAACTGGCCATGGAAATTTTAAGAGATATTTGCTTCGTTTTAATTTGATGACCATTGGACTTAGTGCTTGCGGTGATGCTGATGAGGATGTTGAACATTTTCTTTTATACTGCAAATTGCATGAGAGTGCCCGAACTATCTTAAAGACGGATTTGAGACGTCTGTCCATTTGTTGGCATCCTGTTTTTTCTGATCTCGTTTTGGGTGTTGAAAGTCTTACTGTCTTGCGAAATATTGTTTGTAATTTAAATTTTTAAATTTTTCTTGTTTTGTGTTTTTCACTTACTTTTGTAAGCCTAATGTTATACCTTGTGCATAAGGAGATTTTAAATGAAACAATAAAAAAATCATCAACAGTAGTTTTCAACAATCAACAAGGGTTACGGTGCACCCTAATACTTTGAGGAAAGAACTGTACGCCCTCAATTTCCACAGATGTGTTGCCGAACACAAACCAAACATCACCCCATCCAACAAAGCCGGCAGACTCACTTGGTGTTTCCAACGTCGCAACTGGACTGTGGACCACTGGAAAACTGTTTTATGGAGCGACGAATTACACTACACGCTCTTCCTGTTCGATGGATTTGCTTGGGTTTGGCGAATGCCAGGCGAACGTCTGTTACCCGAGTCCATCGTTCCAAATCTCAAGTTCGGGGCGGGGGGGGCGGTTACTTGTTTGGGGATGTTTCTCGTGGTATGGCCTGGGACCTTTGCATGTTGTTCCTGGTAAATTGAACACCGACGCCTGCATGAGCATTTTGGACAATCAGGTGGTTCCTACGCTCTGTAAATTGCATTGAATGGACTAATAGTCCCGTCAAATTGTGTTTTTACGAGGAAAATTTTGGGGTAGTTTTGATTTCTTCAATTTTATATGTTTTTGGGGGTGCTGAATCTGAATCTGAGGTTTGTTAACAAAATTTCATGACGCAACATTGAAAAAAATGCAAAAAAAAGGTTAAATTTTTCATTTTTTTGGCGCTATTTGAAAATTGGTGTATTTCGGCTGTCTCCTCAAAAACCCACTTTTTCCACTCCAAAATTCTAATTTATTATTAATAGCTGTCAATTAGTGAATTCCTCCCAGTTCTCTGCACATACCTTGTTTAGATCGTATATGTAGGGGTACAGGTATTTTATTCAAAAATAAAATAATGTGCAGGTTATTTAATGAAGTCCGAAACTGTACAAATTCAGTTACAAAAAAGTTGAAATTCCAACGAAATTCTTGAAAAATTATTACATTTTTTTATATTGTATTACAATACATATGATCATATATTACAATATTATATGAGCCGTTGTCGTTTAGAGGGTCCTGGCTGTGGTTCTTCGAAGGCGGCGAGTCGTAGCACAGGTTCGGGTTCTTCTGTCGTCCGCGTCGGGGCTTGTTCGTCTGGAAAATGAAAGAGGTGGTGAGAAAACAACAACTTGTGATCAAATCTTAAGGAGAGATGAGTGATTACGAAATAGATTGTGAGATTAGACATACCTTCCGAATCATGTAAGCGTATTACTTCAGTCTATTCTTCGTCTCTTTCTTCGGTCTCTTCTTCGTCAAGTCAATGATGTCTTCCGGGAGCTCGACGTTCTCACACAGCTCTTCGCACGATGTGTAGATCAGGGAGTAATGGAGGCCAGCCTTACTGCATCCACAATTGCGTTGGCAGCCTTTTTTACATTTACAAGAAATGTGCCGAAGTATCGAGTCCGGTACAGTTTTCAAAGTGGTTGGCACTAGCACGAGACCATTTCTTGTATTTTTTTCCAACCCCACTCGTTCGGGCCTCTTTGTTGCTCGTCGAGTGTGGTTTGACCGGATAACCACTGCTGCATCTGAAAGTAAACTCTCAGTGAATGTTGTCATGCAGCAGCTTTGGTGGGGGGTAGTGAGGCAATGTTGATTTTGCTTTTGTATGATGAAGATACGTATTGCCTGTATCTCAAATCGTTCAGGCTAGTCTCATGTCCTTTCCCATACAGAGCCATGAGAAACACGTTTCCTGCTTCGGCAATCTCGTCCTGGTATGCCTGAGGGTCTTTGAAAGGATCAATGACTGGTTGCAAGTCATTGTTACTCTGCAGGACTTTAAGAAATTTCAGTTTCTCCTGATGAAACAAAGCAGAAGTGGTGTCACAACCACTCATCGCGTGCAGGAACAATATATGGTCTGATAGGATTTTGTCAGCGGCAAAATGGGGATTGTAGAGGGCTTGAGACATCTTCCCTTTTTCTGGTTTCAAAAAGAAGACGTTCTTTATATCAGGGCTACACAAGCCAATCAAAATCTCCAAAAGGTCGATATCTTCTCCCACCACTGTCACATATTCATTTGACGGGGATAACATAAGATCTGTTGTGATAATTAGGATATCAGCATCCTCCACAGCTTGCTGTAAATAAATTTTTGCATCATCAAATTTTTCCATTAGCATACATATCAACCGGCTCTTGTTTTTGGAGTTTGCAAGGAAACTCTCCTGCGAGACAGTGGGCACCATCGATTCTGTAAATGAAATTGCAGCATATTGTTTTCTTTGTGCTCTTCTCAAGCTTTCACAAGCTTCGTCAGAGTAGCCATCAAAAATGACAGCGGCATTTGATTTGTAGTTCGACTTGGCATATGATACATAACTGCTGCAAATTTCTGCATATGTCTGGCCGTGGTGCCATTTGACTCGGTGTAACAAAAACCCTCCGTCAATGACATATTGTGTATCGCTCAAGTTCCCCTGTTCAGTTGGAGTCGGTTTAAAAGCCCTGTACAAGCTCGATTTCGTTCCTTTCCTCATCCCATGCTCATCGAAAAGTAAGAGAGGGGAGGGGATAAGTTTGTAACGCAAAAATTCTCGCAGCTCTTCATATGAATGTTTCACGATGGTCATTCGTTGGGAAAGTGTGGTTGGATTGATGACTACATCCTGTCTTGTATCTGAATAGAGCTATTCATGATCGCAAGAGGCTGCACTCTTTCGCCTCGTTTGAATTTTACAGCTTGAAAATCACCACCAACAATGCGCTGTATACCTATCATGTCCATCTCCTTAGACAAGTGGCAGTTGATCCTCTTATCTGTGACAACACCTGTACTAAGTGACATTTGTTCAGTGGTCTCTGGATTTTGAAAATTCTACATTGTATTGGAAGGAGGAATTACATGACAGCCTTTAATAATAAATTAAAGTTTTGGAGTAGAAAAAGTGGGTTTTTGCGGAGACAGCCGAAACACGACAATTTTCAAATAGCGCTTGAGCCCAAACGATCCGTCGGAGAAAAAACCTAAATAGTGAAATTTGTAGGAAATTTTATGTACTTTCATTTTGAATATGGGGTTATATACGAAAAGTTGATAGTTTCCGAGTTATAAGCAAAAAAACGCCAAAAAATGAAAATTTTTACCTTTTTTTGCATTTTCTTCAATGTTGCGTCATGAAATTTTGTTAACAAACCTCAGATTTGGATTCAGCACTCCAAAAGACATATAAAATGGAAGAAATCAAAACTACCCAAAAAGTTTCCCTCTAGGGCCCCTTTCGAGCACAAATTGACTGGACTAAAATGTTACTTCCAGGGCGACAACGATCCATGTCATATTACAGCCTCTGTCAAGCAGTGGTATCATGATATGGATGTAAAACGTCTTCCCCTGGCCTGCTAAGAGATCCAACCTAAACCCCATAGAACATTTGTGGGACGAGTTTGAGCGACGCTTACAGACCAGGGCATCACGTCCAAAATCTGCAGCTGAGCTGGCGACATTCTTGCAGCAGCGATCGACACAGATACCCATACTGCCCTCCTAAGCAAAAAAAGCGTATCTCAATATTTTTTTCATTTTCCCTTTTTTATTGCTTAGTAATGTTTGTGAGCTACTTGACATTGTTCCTAAGCAAAAAGTCCGTATCTTACTTAGAAATAGTTGAAAATTATGAAAGAAATAAGATGTATCCAAAAAAACTGTTGAAATCCTAAGGGAAATAGCCGTATCTTAGTTTCATTAACCAAAAAGTCATAACTCAGAGTTACGCCTTTTTTTCTTACCACCAAAAGCTTAAAAGAGCAGTCTTTTTTCTAAGCAAAAATGGCCGTAACTATGAATATGACTATTCTTTCAAAGAAAACCAGCTGTTTCCCGCCAAACTGTTTGGCGGGTACAATTTTTTAGACCAGGGATGGGCAATTGTTTTGGCTCGGGGGCCGCTTTGCGGAAGCGGATGTTAGCGGAGAGCCGCACCTTTTAAAATTATTGCATTTATTAGTTAACTTTGCATTTCAGAAAAGGTATAAATTGTATCATAAAAAAATCAATAAATATAAATTAAATTAAATATTGGCAGTTTTCCTGGCTGTCTTGGAATTGAATGGAATTGAATGGAGTTTTTGGCTGTCTTTGCATTTTTCTGGCTGTCTTGGCGGACCTCAAAATTATCTGTAGCGGGCCGCAATTTACCCACCCTTGGTCTAGACAGTTGAGGTTACTCATGAGGTTTTGTTGTTATTGTAACAGGCGGTTGCTTATGGAAAGTTGTGTTTGACGGTGTTATATTTTCAACTATTTAATCTTAATTTTCAACTAAAGAAACTTATACAAGGTAAATACAAGTTTATTTATTAGATGATAGTAATTACTAATTTAGTAGTTACTAATTAAATTTGATCAATGAATAATAGTATGATTCTTACGTATTTATGCTTAAACATAAACATTTATTTTTTTTTCATTTCATATTGTAATGTATGATAATTAAAATAAACAAACCAAATAAAAATAAGATAAATTTTAAATAATAATTTTTATATAAGCCTTTACAAGTTGAAACATCCAAAACTGCACATTATCTTTGTTGGAAGAAAATATGCACAAAAAGTATCGAAATATTTTACAATACTTTTGATAATTCGAATTAGTTTAATAAAATACTAGCTCTTTTTTCAGAACATCATGGAATTGTCTCGGGGTAAACGAATGGTAATGGCTGCTTTAATTAAAAACACGAAGAATTTTTTCCAGCAACCAATCAGAAGACCATTGTTGAGGGTAGCAATGTTGATAATGTTTACCCAGACTACATTTAACATGCAAGAAGTGATAGTATGTCAGATTTAGAGGAAAATGAAGGTAGGATTAACTGTAATAATTTTGACGAGATTCAAGAAACATAACTCTGTAGTAAATCTGGACAATCTTTTACTACCACACAATGCAATTTTAATGAAAATAATTTAGCCCAACATTCGACACACGAACATGTAAATAATAGCCAACTATCCAATGAAGATATTGTCTTTTATGAATTACAGCCAGTTAGAGTGGACTTGATTGAATCTAACAATGGTAGAGAATTGAATATTGCAGAACCAACAAATAATGAAACAGATATTGTTACCAAAGGTTTTAAAAATGATATTGAATATACCAAAAAAGGTACCATTAGGAAAAGAAAAAAATATAACACGCCGCCTGAAGATATAACTTTGTCTCGGTTACAAAATTATAACGTAAAAGTTGGTTGTGATGATTCATGTGCACAAAAATGTGCAACAAAAATATCAATAGAAAGAAGAAATTTTATAAATGCAGAATACGGGAAAATTGTTGACTCGAATGAGAGAAAATCATTTATGCTCCATCATGTTTCTAAAATCCCTATCAAGCGAAGAACAGTGCAAAATTTTGACAAATTTAGAAGAAATCAATCATTCTAGTAATCATTAAAAGATCATAATGGTACAACTCAGATTGTTTGCAAAACTTTTTTCTCACAACATTGGGTTATGATAAAACAAATGGAAGGTATTGATGATTCATGTGCAGTACGTCAAAAATGGAAAAGTCACAAAGATAAGGCAAGCAAGTCTCGTACTAGGTATTCTGCAGATAAAGAAAATGAAGAAAACACTGATGCTGTAGTATACTGGGCAGACATGTAAAAAATAACAATGTTACCACGTCTTGATATGGTCAAGTCCGCAGTATTTAAAATCGCATTGATATCTACAATGAGAGCTTTGTTCCTATAGGGAAAACAGAAGAGTTATCCTAGTTTCGCTGCTTTATGGCATGAAGGATTTTTCGGTAGAAGCAAAGACGAGTTGATAAGCACATTTTACCAGTTTTTGTTGTCGAAGCGAGACACAAAGCAAATTATTCTGTGGCTCGACAACTGTGCATCCCAAAATAAGAATTGGTCACCCTTTTCTTTTTTCCTTTATATAATAAATTCAGAAGAGATTGTTTTTTTAGAAATAGTAATAAAATATTTTGAACTGGAGCACACCTTTATGGCTGCTGATTCGTTCCACCATAGAGTTGAAAAATCTATGCAACGAATGGGTA
The DNA here is from genome assembly GCA_907164885.2 of Dolomedes plantarius. Taxonomy (NCBI): domain Eukaryota; kingdom Metazoa; phylum Arthropoda; class Arachnida; order Araneae; family Dolomedidae; genus Dolomedes; species Dolomedes plantarius. The sequence continues at coordinate 157,983,935 of OU015492.1, forward strand.
ACAAACTTTACGATTTCCAAGATTTTGTACTCTGCAGTAAAAAATGCGTCCCCAAGAACAGAGGTGTTACCCATGGACTTGAAACACTTTTTTTTGTGGGAAAATTATTCTTCCCACAAAAAGATGAAAATTTTATAAGATGACCCTCACAAACCCGAGTCCGTACCTACAAAGAATGGTGGAAGTTGCATTTACAAAGGGTTTAAAAACCTTAAAGTACAAAACCGACTTTGATGAATTATAGTTCACCGAAATAAATTTTATAAACACCAAAGTGAGAAAGAATATTAAACTACCAAGAAGACCAAATAAAGCTTCGAGAAGCCAAAAAAGTGCAACGGAATTCTTGGATAAAAAGAAGAAACGGATAAAAAGACGGACAAAAGAAGAAAATTCTCAAGAACCTAGATTATCTCTTTGAAAAGAACCGATTACAGTTTTATTGATATAAAGTACTGATAGATACAGAATTGATATACAGTTGAATGTATTTTAAATTTTTCCAATTAATAATGTATTTCTACAAATTTATTCTATTAATGTCTATTAATTACATGAATTATCTATCAAAATGTTTTACTTTTTGTCACAACAAAATTGATCTCTGGTAACATAGTTGAAATAGGTCTTTTGCCAAATGGTGGTTAGTGACTTTTACTAAGCCAAAATGGCGTATCTCAATTGAATATAAAATTATAAATAATATTATAATATTGCTTAATAAACCTGTTAAATTAAAAAAGAATAACTAAATAATGAAGAAAAACTAAAAAAAAAACATTAAATCCTGCAATATTCAGCAGCTGCGGGATGTACATTTACAAAAAAACTCATACGCAAAAGTTTCAGTTTTTTAGATACGCCTTTTACACTTAGGACGGCAGCATAGCTGTGTATCAAAACCTTGGTGAAAGTATGTCCAGAACGGTTGCTAGTGTAATTGCAGCACGTGGAGGACACCCACCCCTATTAAATCATGTATTATTTCCCTTATACCATCACATCTTGCTGTCCGGTCCATTATTGAAGGGTAGTGTATATATATATATATATATATATATATATATATATATATAAATTTGGACGGTTAGTGGATTTGTTGAGAATGGGCAGTCATCTTGGGCCACTCCATTCGATTAACAGAAGATCGAAGTGGTTGGCTGAATAGAAGAAGAGAAATAGTCCTTACAATAACACCATATTGTTCTAGAGCAAGTGAAATGTTGTTATAAAATGAAATATACACAAACTTGAAGTATAGCAGTCATAGAATAGGAAAGTTACACAGAAAGTGTCGTTGGAAGTATTCAAAATTTCCAAAATTTGACTTTAACTAGCCCCAAAAATTACTCGAGACATTTACAAAGCACTCTAGACACTACATGTTGACAAAAGACAAAAGATTAACATATTTTGTTGTTCATAGAGCATTAATACTAAAGGTACTTTGGAATCACGACTTTATTCGTAAAAATAAAGAAACGTTTATAGGTTTGGGCGAAATTCATTAACCATTAGCGATATAATTTCACACTGAGCTACCTCACGGATCAAGATCTGGTCGCTCACCACCATTTCTTTTTTCAATACGGCTTTGTGAAATGAGCCGCTCACTTGACAAATCGATTAGATCCATAAAATAAAAAGTAGAGAAAAGTGACTGAATAATGTACATCTTTTTTTAAAAATATTCCTTTTAAATTTAAATTCAAACGAACATTGTAGAATGATATTGCAGATGTAGCTTTTCTCTGACGACGTATAAAATGTATAGGATAGACCAGAGTTGGTGAACGCGCGGCCTCCGTGATCTTCTCTTGCGGCCTTCATAAAAGCTAGCACTTGTATTAATAATTATTGAATTATATAGATTACAACAATTTCCAAATCAATAGAATTAAATTAAGAACGGCATGAATGCATGTACAGTGTCGGCCAAAATAAAGTTGACATTTTGAAATTGTTGTCTAAAGTAGCTACAATTGTATATTTATCCAAAGGAGCTTCGTTTACCTTGATTGTATTATACTTTAACTACACTTTATATGTAATTTAATGCAAGAGTTTCTTAGAAATACTACCAGACGTGTCATATGATCTCTACACAAAAACTATTTTCTTTCTATTATTGTTGTGACTGACTCCATGTACGTTAAAACGTATTATTTTTTCTGCAAAAATAATAATAATTAGTGATTAATGTTAGAACATGTTTTTATCCTTATGTGAATACAAAAATATTTTATATTGTAACTTTTTATGTCAAATAATAAATAAATAAGGACTGAATTTTTTTTGTTATTTTTCTATATAATGCACCAAATTGTTAAAACTATATTTAACTATAATAATTTCATAAAAGTCTCATTTATAGATTCATCAACTTATGCGGCCTCCTTTATTACTACCTAATTTACATGTGGCCTCTAATGGTAAAAAGGTTTTCCATCTCTGGTACTATTGGGGTTATCGTTATCATTATTGCAATTTTTGCATGGCTAAGGGAGTTGATCGATTATGCAAATGCAAAGAACATCCAATTCAGTCTTCACATTTTTATTATTACAGAAAAAAATTTAACAAATAGTTTAATAATTCCCCAGTATTTACTTCTACGGCAATTAGACTGTAACTGTCTCCTCCATTTTACTTTTTTTGTGATGAAACAACACTGAACATTTTTCCGTTATCATCAAGTATTTGCTTCTGCTATTGAATGGCATTATTGCAACGATTGAAATTAGAGTATGGACTTAACTTGATTGACTTCTGAAAGAAGTTACTTATTATTAGATGGCCCAAATCAATGTGTCATTTAGTGATGTTAATGATTATTATTTCGGAAATTTATTGTGAATGTAAAAAATTAGGAGTCAATCAAGTGCTTTGACACTAAAAAATTTAAATAAATTCAAAGAGTGGACTTAATCGATTTGGTTAGGGCCCCGGGTTGCCCAATTGTCGGCAGATCTGTACTGTCCGGCCGGTGCCCAGGCCCATATGAAACATCACTGAACATGGGAAATTAACCTTCGGCTGTGTATATATGAATTGCTACGCAGCGCCGGTCTCCAGTTTGACAATTGTCGGGTGGACTAACTGTTCGGGACGACGTAATCAGATGTATTAATCGATCTGGCTTGTCAGTGGCTCAAATTTTACTTTAACCTGTGCTGAATGAATTAAAATTTAGACAGAATTAGCCCGAAAGATTGGGACACAACGCTAATTCCAAAATAAAATAAAGTTAAAAATCTAGCTTTCAGTGTTACAGCCTATAAAACTATTACTTTTTAGTAGAGTTCAGAAAGAAAGACTGAACAATGAGAGATAAACGGTGCTATAAATAACAAAAATTCTTCTATAACTGCAACAGAACATATATAAAGAAATTTCAGATTTAGCGACTAAAAAGAAAGAAATCGTTATATCAGTTTATAAGAACCACAATTTTTTAAACAGAACAATGGAAAAAATGTCCTCTTGCCGTGCTTCTCATAAATAATGATACAATCTCATTTTCCCTTTATGAATAATGATCTATTTATATGGGATAGATTATGTGTGCCCGAGAGAATTTTAAATATCCTATTTTCCGATGTTTGCGGAATGTAATAAAGAATCGAAATATCTTATCGTCTCATGTTCACGCATCGATTTTTGATTCCGTGTTTCCTAACAGACGAAATACGAGTGGACATCTTTTTTAATTTTCTGCCGAATTCATTCATCTAACGTTTTGCTGGAGTTAATTTCCTTCTCCGTGTTTCTAACAATTATGGATATCAATTAATGAAGTTAAAAGGTGCTAATGAAGGAATATTAAATGATCTTGCTTAAAATCTTTCAAAACTCTCGGGGGTTAATTAAATTTTAAGTTTAGCTATAAAGGGTTTGATATTAATGTTAATCGTATTATAACCATTGCAGCATAGTAAGTAAGAATGGCATGCCGATGAATGATTCTTTTTTCTGTACAAAGTCACGTAAAATAAAGTCATTTCATTGTCAAAACACTAGTTTTTAGTGAAATATTTAATATGTACACTGTCTAAAAATGTGCATAAGTCAGTATACAACACTCTTATTTTTAACTGTCAGTAGGAACTTACTTAAATTATGTTAAATTATTCCTCATGGGAGCTTTAAATAGTGTAAAATGTATCAAATGATAAGTATTTCTGAAAAGGAGAGTACTTGAACCTTTAAACCCATTTATCTCAGAATGTGTTTTTTCAAGATTTGTCAACTTCAATTTGATATATCTCAAATTCTATTTAACCTACATGGCTGAAATTTTGTATACATATCCTTTGATATAATATTTTTAATTTGTCTTCAGGATTTTTAATAAGAAACAAGAGTTTTTAAAATATTGTCCATGAGACAAAAAATCACCCCAAAAAATCCAATTTTTTTACTTTATGAATTTAAAAAAAATTTGTAAGCAATATTTTTACAAATCCTGAAGACAAATTAATTTAATAACTTTTCTCTACATAAAAGTGAAAGAATTATTTGAAAATAGATATTCATTCATGAGTTATATGAAAATTAAAATGGGCTTAAATTTAAAAATTTTTAACTTTTTAAAATTGAAATTTCAAAAATTTTAATAATTTTCCATATGGATAGTAATACCCATATAAACATATTTGAGAAAAAAAATTCATTACAATGTGATTATAATCAAAGAAAATATAATTTTGTGTCCCGGACTCCCTTAAAAGCTTGAAGTCATTGGTGGAAAAACTATTAAAGCAATAAATGAAGACTGGTTAAAAATGAGGCCTAGTATTTTTTGATGATCAGTCAGTGGTTTCAAAGAATAGCTGACAGAACTTTGATACAGAGTTTAAAGTGACAGTCATGCCATAGAAATGTAAGTAGCAGAGTGAGAAATTAAGACTGAGTTTCGGTTGAGAATAGAGATTTAATAACATAGAATAACATAACAAAGTATAACATAACAGAGATAACTTATCTGTTTGCAGATACACCAAACTGGCGTTGTAACAGGGAAACGAATAATGTCCATGTCAGGACTTTAACATGGTGCAACTGGCAACTAAGAGAAAAAAGCAGCGAAGGGTAGAAGGAACAAACTTTAATACAATGCGGCTAGCTTTTATAGTAATTGCCATCCAATCAATTACTGCGCCACATATATTTGCATATGATTCATGACATATATCCGCATATGCGGGAATGATTCACTTATAAATCTCTGAATATTTTACAGAGTATTATAAAATTTAATAAAATAAATAAGATGACGTACCGGCATTACTTTTAGAGTTTAGCAAAGTGCTGGAGATTAAAATAATTAAGGATTTAATCTTTAAATCCCAACAGTATTTTCCTTCTTTATTATGGTTGATTATACAGTAAGTAATACAAGTGTGATAGCAACCTCTTTGAAAGGCTCCTTATATACTTTATCTAGCATACCTTTGAACCGAAAAAAGAAAAGATATTTGCTTCCTCCACCACACTTGCTTGAAACAATTGTTTGACAGACACTTTTCCAATGTCTTACCACTCAGCAAAAAAATCGATTTCCAAATGCATTGCTAACAAAATTAAATACTATTACCAGAATATAGCAGCTAACGGAAAGATTTGGAGCCAACTACTGAAAAATTCTATTCCAATGGATCTGCCTCAACATATTTTCATTGCCAATTTTCAAACCACCACTTCACATGACTTTTTATTTTGCCACCTTTACCGCATTGGTTTGGTAAACTCTCCTGACTGTTCTCTTTGTTCGTCTGGTGACATGAATTTTAATCATCTTATGACGTGTACCTTCTTAAATGACTATAGTTTTAATACTTACAGCTGGAAAAACAGAGCTACTTTGTATTGGGCTGCTAAATTAGAGCTATGGTCTCTCGACGTAGGAAAAAAATGATTGTTTGAAATAAGAAAAATATAAAGCTTCTTGTCAATGTGCTAGTTGTTGTTTTGTTTGAGAGTGCAAAAAGTGCATAGAATAGAAAAAGAAATATTTACATAGAAATATAAACTAAAAAGATAACGAAAGCCATACGCTCTCTCCCTTTTGTGCTCTGTGATGACTCCTTGATTCTGCATCTGTCATCTAGACATTTTATTTATCTTCAATATGAGGTATTACAAAAGAAAATCGGCCGATAAATAACCGAAATAAAGTGGATTTTTTTAATTCCATGGCGACCATCTTGATGACGTCATTACTACTATACGCCACACACCAAAGAGTGACACCATGGAAATTATTCATCTATAGGTAGTTTCTGATGAAAAAAATATCCACCCATATTCCCATCATTAATACCGCCACGGAGCTCATTTTTTCGACATATGCTCCCCTACTACCAGGGAGTGGCAGAAATATACCCTGTGGGGTGCAGATGCAATTTGTAATGCTTACGCTAGTAGTCTTGTCGAATTAGTATGATATTCACTAATTTCATAGTTGTCTTATATCTTTGTATAACTGTTATAACTATAAATTTAGTGTTTAAAAAGTGAACCCCAATTTTCATTTGGTTGTTGAAATCTGTTACTTAAAATGAAATTTCGGGTATGATATTTGAATCTATAAATAAAATTTCAAACTACAGGCGAGGAAATATATGTGAAATGAAATGGATTTTCGAAATCACGATCTCGACTTTCTCTTCCTATTAACGTAGCTCGTATCTTGGATTTCTTGCCTCTTATCTACTTTTCTTCAGTACATATTTCTGTTTGTCAGAGTAGAAATGCCAAAAGAGGAAACCTTTTTTACGACTTTAAGATACATACATAATAACTTCAGAATAAATTGTTTTAACTTTTTCTTCTATCTTATACCCGACGCAGAGCAGGTTCAAAATGCAATATACAGAAACTCAAGAACTGATTATTCTGAATTAGATTTTAGAAAAGATACACGACACAACTAAACTGGGAAAATGGGCTTAAATGTTAAAATAGAGTATGGATTAAGAATGAATATTTTAAATAGCTTAATTTTATTTTCTAGGATCTTCTTCAATGTAAATTAAATTTTCTTTTTTTCTTTTTTATGCGCAATAAAAAGATTCAGGGAATGTTAATATCCTTTCATAATCCCATTAAAAGAAAATTTTGTCTTTTAATATATACAAATGAAACGTCAGGTAAAGAAGTTGTTTTGTTGAACAAAAAGAGTCATCAAGAACTTCATTTCAAATTTCGTTACTTTCAGCATATTTTTGGGTGCTTTTATGAAATAATTCTACAATAAAAATCTGAAAAATTGGCATTTATTTCAAATATTATATCTACATAAGAAAGCGAAGGATGTATATACAGAGGCTGTTCACACATTTTTTAGACGATGTATATTGTATTCACAAAACTAAATTACATAAAATTCTTGTGTTTTAAATATTCTATTTCACATCCCTTATTCTGAACTATCTTTCGACACCGCAATTTCCAGGATAATAATGCATTTTGAAGTGTCAGAAGAGGTATTCTATCCCATTCCTCCTGAACAGCTTTCCAGAGTCCTGTAAGGGTTTTTGGACGACGTTTGGATAGTGCAGATTTTAAAAGTCCGAAAGCACAAAAATGAATAGATGATACATCGAGAGATTTAGTAGGGATATCAGTGAAGGGTTTGGCCTTGATACCAGTTTTTTGTTCCATTTATTTTAGGAAATTTACAGTGGATTTTCATGTGTGACTGCTAGCTTTGTCCTGATGGAGTCTCACAGATTGATGGCACTGTGGGTAAAGCGATGGTATTTCATTCAGAAAAATTGGCGATAAAATATGTTCCTGATAGTATTTGGAGTTATTCTTGACATTTTTTTCCACTCTCTTTATTTTTAACTTGCCATTATAAGAAAAACCAGCAACAATCATGAATCCCTTAGAAAAACTTTCTTTCGATTCTTTGAACCATGTATTTAAATTTTTTTCTCCCCTTTTATGATAATAAATGGCTCTTTTTTTTGTTGCAATCATTTAAATACACCCATGATTCATCTATTGTGACAGTTGTTTTCCATTTATCTTTGGATAAGTGTTTCTCATATAGAATTCTGCAGCGTGTCCTGCGTTCAGCGATATGATTTGGAAGAAGACGATGCACATTGCGTTTTTTCGCTTTCTTAAGATTTAAATCAACGTTTATCATTTTGTTTACAGTGGTCACCGAGCATTTTAATGATTTTGCAACTGTCCTTTGACTAGGGGGATTTTCTTTTAACATTAAACAACGTACCTTTGCAATAGTCGAAGATGTCCGATTTTTCCTTGGATACTTGTTTGGAATTTTTGTCCCACTTGAGGCTCCAATTTGAAGTTTTTTCCCTTTCTTGTTGACGATATTACCTATCAACGCTTTAGATATCACAAAACCATGACTCTCACATCGTTTTTGGATAACGGAGTATGCATACTTCTCTTCGGAAAGAGCATAAATGTAGCCTTCGAACAACTGCTTTGTTAAAAATGCCATTTTGAATAAAAACAAAACTTTCAAGCCGTAGACGATAATTTTGACTTTTAAAAACATAGTACAATTGCAATTATTTCTTTTGCAGCAAACACTTTTTAATTACCTCTTACCAAATTCGTCTAAAAAATGTGCGAACAGCCTCTGTATTAAAAAGTAAACGATATATCAGATAAAATATTAATCCATTACACATTTTATCTTTATTCATCTTCACAAATAGAAATAATTGCAAGGCTTAAGGGTGTCATTATGAGGAAATTTTGTCATTTTTATCCTAGCGTTTTTTTTAAAATTGCCTTTCAAGAAACCGCTGTGAGGTATGATTGCATATTTATTTTGCTGTAGATGTAGAGAGTTTGCAAATATTTATACATACTTATGTATGAAAAGTTGTATTTTGAATAAATGTAACCTCGAGCTATATTGAAACAAAGAAACTGAACCACAAACCTGGTCAGCAGATGGATTTATCTTTATGGATCTCCCTCATGAGAGGAATAAAAGCATCGATATTGATCGAAAAGTGACAAAATTTTAACATTTTCTGTTGATCTTTTGCAACGTTATGGAGACTGGATCAGAAGGGGAAAAATAACAATAATTCTAGGCACCCAAACAGCAAATACTTCTCACAAACAAAATAGTAAAAGGACATATTGCGACGGCAACACTATGATAAATAAATTGGAAACTAGGTCTTTCAGGAAAGCTAAACAGTCCAAGAGATGGGAGAACTCGCGTTGAATTAAATGAGCAAAAGGAATGGGTGAAAGAGAAAGTGAGGTAGAGTCATCTCTGTAGATGGATTTTAACGTCACACGAATGTGAGTATTTAGATTGAAACGAACACGGCTTCTGCAAACATAGCTGGATGCAGCCCGAAGTTCATAAGAACACTATATTTATTTATATTTACAGTGTACCCAGGAAGATGTAAAGACAGATTTTTTTGGACACTTTTTTTTCTCACATCAATGTTTGAGATTACATCACAACACATTGTATTTTACTCAATGAGCCGAATCACTCAAGTCGATATTTTAATGCTGCATTAAATCCTCACGTTAATCAACAAGGATGTGAAACGGCGTATAATACTGAAATTGCAGTTGTAAGACAGGAGAAATCATAAAATTTTCACAGATTTAGAACACTTAGATGCATGAAAGAAAAATGAAACTCTTTAATGTCTTTTTATTCTAAGAAATTGCAAGGGTATAGTAAAACGTAAGAGTGCTAGAAAAGGAAGCGTTTCATCAAAATAACTAATAATGTATTCTAGGAGTTAAAGAATTCTCCGACATCCATCTCAATCTGCTTAAAAATAACGAGGGAATTGCATTTCTACAAATGTATAGCTGGAATAAAGGATTTTTGGAAAAAGGTTTTTAATTGAAAATTTGAAAAAAAAAGTAGTTTATGGATAAAATGAGAAAAATAAAAGAACACATAAAGGTGCAATCTACGATCAGAAATCACATACTCACAATTATATAATAATTTCAGATAAATAGTTATTTTCCTTTCAATTGTATAAAAAAAAATTACTGAATCTATTCGAAATCATCTTAGGATCAGTTACATTCAACGAGAAAGGCCAATCAGTTTCAGAAGAGAAAATAAAGTTTTTATAATGTTGAAAGTGTTTTTAAAACACGTGAAATGAAACAGTGCAAAAAGTAGTCTGCAGATTTATTCGTTTAATTTTCGCCAAGACTCGGAAACGGTGCACAAACTAATAAGTGAACAAATTTTGTGGGAACAAATTTAAACTAGTTTCATCAAAGGAGTGGCCGGGACATGAAACCTTGAGGTCAGGACTCAATATCTATATATATATAAAACAGTTCCGTAACTGACTGACAGACAACGCACAGATCAAACCGCCGGACATAAAGAACTGAAATTTTGCATGGTGATTCTTCTTATAGTGTAGGGTTGCACTAAGAGAGATTTTTGAAAAATTCTTCTTAGATATTTTTTAATTAAATTTTAAGCTGTTTTTGTAATATTCTTTAAAGTTTGTATTCAAAATAATAATCGAGGGTTATAAAATTTATATCACGAGAAAGATCATAAAATTTCCTTTAAAATGAAATCTTTTCCGAATCTTTACCTCCATTTTCTGATTTTTGGTGAATTTTTAAGGAGTAATTTTTAGAATTTAATATATTAAATGCTGATCACGTGGTTTCTTTTCTTTTAATTTTGCGTCACGTGCGTAACATTGAAATAGACAAAAAAACTTTTTTTTCCTTGCTAAAGCGGCAAACGATTGGACATTTTCAAAAAAAAATATTAACATACAGTAAAAGAAATGTTCCTCAAACTGTACTATATTAACTGTACTATATTCTTTAGTATGTCCTATTAGATTTAATTTGAATATTTTCTTCTACATTATTTTGTCTATAAAAATATCCGTTACAATTTTTTTATAAATATATTTTTTCGTTTGTTTTTACATCAATTGCATACATTGATCGTTGTATTTATACCTACAATCTATATATATAAAACAGTTTCGTAACTGACTCACTCACTGACTGACTGAGTGACTGACATAGAACGCACAGACCAAACCACTGGACCTAAAGGGCTGAAATTTTGCATGGCGATTCTTCTCATAGTGTAGGGGTGCACTAAGAAAGATTTTTCAAAAATTCTTCTTAGATTTTTTTAAATTAAATTTTTAAGCTGTTTTTTAAACTTTTTTTACGTTTGCATTTAAAATAATACATTGAGGGTTATAAAATTTATATCACGAGAAAGATCATAAAAATTCCTTCAAAATGAAATTTTTTTCGAATTTGTACCTCCATTTCCTGATTTTTGGTGAATTTTTAAAGATTAATTTTTAGAATTTAATTTATTAAATGCTGATCACGTGATTTCTTTTTCTGGTACTTTCGACAAATTTATTTCGTCACGTGCGTAACAACTAAATAGACAAAAAAAATTTTTCTTGCTAATGCTGCAGACGATTGGACATTATTTTGTCTTTAAAAATATCCCTTACGATTTATTTATAAATATATATTTTTTTCTACATCAAGTGTATACATTTATCGTCATATTTACTATAAATATATATATACATATTTTTTTTTGCATCAATTGCATACACTGACCATTGTATTTAATTTGAATGTACTCCGTAGCGAAGCGCGGGTATTCAGCTAGTCTATATAAATAAAGTCTATATAAATAAAGCAGAGTGTCTCTATGTATGTATGTATGTATGTAACGTATACAAATCTACATTTCTTGACGAATCTGATTGAAACTTCGTGTACTTATGTTTTAAAGCCTGGCGATAATTCTAATATAAGTTTGGAAGCTTTAAAATGCTTATATATAAATACAGTTTTTAAATAATATTTCATCTCAAGGCGTTGGAATCAATCATTCATAAAAACTCCGCATGCGCACCTAGATGTTACAAGGTAAATAAACGCATTGAATATTGTTGTTAACTTGCGATTATTTACTTTCTGAAATTTGGCTATTAGGTATTTTACATATTGTGTTTGTACTTCAGAATGTTTAGTATACTGTATTTTATATTGTTCTTAATTTTATAATTCACGATGTACTTTTAAAAACATAAAAATTAGTATAACTTAACTAAAAAGAATCAGTCTAAACTTAAGCACAGTTTTGCGATTTATTTACGATTAACTATGTTCGTGTTTAGCTATTCCATTTGTTTGTTGTAAAAAATGATTATTTAAAGGTTTTTATTTAGCTAAAACGTCTATCACTCTCCACAAAATCCTAATGCTAAGATTTTAATTTTCTTCTCAGACATGATACATATGACAGTTATCTTCAAAATGGCCTACAATCTAAGAGAAAATTTTAAAATGCAAAAATAATGCACGCAATTTTATGTTCTAATATGAAAATTTTCCCCAATTTGTCAGTCCTTTCCTTATAAAAATATCACAAAATAAAAAAAACTACAATTATATCACAGAAATATTGGAAAGAGTTGTGGACAGAAACATAAAAAGAAAGAATATTCAAATAAAGTAGTGCTATTTTACCATAAAAGACCAAAAAAATCTTTAAAAAATGATTTTTTTTTGGAAAAATTGACTCCGAACGTAGAATATTAATCTAAAATTTAGCTAAAACGCCTATCACTCTCCACAAAATCCTAATGCTAATATTTTAATTTCCTTCTTACTCATGATACATATGACAGTTATCTTCAAAATGGCCTACAATCTAAGAGAAAATTTTAAAATGCAAAAATAATACACGCAATTTTATGTTCTAATATGAAAATTTTCCCCAATTTGTCAGTCCTTTCCTTATAAAAATATCACAAAATAAAAAAAACTACAATTATATCACAGAAATATTGGAAAGAGTTGTGGACAGAAACATAAAAAGAAAGAATATTCAAATAAAGTAGTGCTATTTTACCATAAAAGACCAAAAAAATCTTTAAAAAATGATTTTTTTTTTTGAAAAATTGACTCCGAACGTAGAATATTAATCTAAAATTTAGCTAAAACGCCTATCACTCTCCACAAAATCCTAATGCTAAGATTTTAATTTCCTTCTTACTCATGATACATATGACAGTTATCTTCAAAATGGCCTACAATCTAAGAGAAAATTTTAAAATGCAAAAATAATACACGCAATTTTATGTTCTAATATGAAAATTTTCCCCAATTTGTCAGTCCTTTCCTTATAAAAATATCACAAAATAAAATAAACTACAATTATATCACAGAAATATTGGAAAGAGTTGTGGACAGAAACATAAAAAGAAAGAATATTCAAATAAAGTAGTGCTATTTTACCATAAAAGACCAAAAAAATCTTTAAAAAATGATTTTTTTTTTGAAAAATTGACTCCGAACGTAGAATATTAATCTAAAATTTAGCTAAAACGCCTATCACTCTCCACAAAATCCTAATGCTAATATTTTAATTTCCTTCTTACTCATGATACATATGACAGTTATCTTCAAAATGGCCTACAATCTAAGAGAAAATTTTAAAATACAAAAATAATACACGCAATTTTATGTTCTAATATGAAAATTTTCCCCAATTCGTCATTCCTTTCCTTATAAAAACAGCCCAAAATAAAAAAAACTACAATTATATCACAGAAATATTTCAAAGAGTTGTAGACAGAAGCATAAAAAGAAAGGATATTCAAATAAAGTAACTAAATTAAACAAAATATGACAGATAGTTCAAATTCCACTTCACTATCCCATTGAAATAATATTTAATGGAATAATAACTATTAATTTATGAAAAATTAGAAAATTAACTAAATGTAAAATAGAAAAGTAAATATAACATAATTATATTTCACTGCCCTTCAGAAATATCCAATTATAACACAATTTCCTTAGCAATACAAAAAAAAAAGTGAAAGAGTTTCAACAGTAATCCGTATATTGGGAATTAACCCGGTAGAAAAGGATTAATGAAAAAAAGAAAACTAAAGGAGTAATATTAGAAAATTAACTTTAAATTCCCTCCAAATAACTACGAAATAACAAATCCATGCGTTCACTTACCTTGGACATCTAGAATTAACATATAGTGGGTGTGCATGCGCAGTTCTTATGAATGATTGATTCCATCGTCTGGAGATGAAATATTATTTAAAATCTGTATTTATTTAGAATTATTTTAAAGCTTCCAAACTTATCTTAGAATTAATTATCTTAAGGCTGCAAAACATAAGTATACCAAGTTTCAACCAGATTCGTCAAGAAATGTAGATTTGTATACGTTACATACATACATAGACACTTTGCTTTATTTATATAGATAGATATATGTTTTGCCCCGTAAAATAGAAATACATTTATTGTATTATTTTAGTCCTTTTTGTTAAAAAAAACATGTTAAAAGCTGAATGCTTCAAAGGAAATATATTTTTCAAAATATTAATATGTTTACATTCGAATCCTTTTAAGTTAGATTCTCCTCATGGTTCCAATTCTTTAGAAATGTGTCCAACTTATAGATTCCATTATACATTATTGGTGCTATAGCTTTTTGCAGTAAATGTCTTGAACTCGGAACAATATCCACCCTCCTGGAAATAATATTTAATATGTAATAACTATTTTTTTACATTATAATATACCTAACTGGTTTAATATTGTCAAATGATTAACATATTTCATTTTAATGAAACTAAATATAGTCTAATTTTTTATATTATTAGATTCACTTTTCATTTACTTAAATTCAAGTTGAATACATTTAAAATTAATGCATCTTCCCCTCAAAAAAGCGGAGAATAGAATAAACAAACTGAAAAACTTTGCTCACCATATTTATATATGTTTAACCATAGTTTAGCTTCATCTCTATATTTTGACCCTTTGAACATAACGATTATATTAAGGAATATGTGAAAAATAACATGTTTGGTTATATTAGTTGTTTGAAAACAACTGATCTTCCATTTATGGTGCGTGGAGCCCTAATTGCAGATTTCTATTAATTTTTTTGTTTGTCAATGCCTTCTAGCTATACTTTAATATTTTTGCTACAAAATCTTGCATTTATGGAGACATTTATTATGCAGATATTAATTATGGAGATGTTTATTGCTACAGAATCTTGCATTTATGGTGTGTGGAGCCCGAATTGCAGATTTTTATCAATTTTTACATTTGTCAGGGTCTTTTACCTATATTTTAATACAGTGGTGTCCAGCCCGTGGGCCGCATGCGGCCCAAAGCAAGTGTTAGTGAGGCCCAAAGTGTTAGTGAGAGAGAGCTCAAAGTGAAAAAAAAATTAATAGCCTGCCTTGATATAAAAAATAATGCGGAAAAGAAAAAAAATGGACCATGTTATGCAAATCATCTTCAAAATGGTGAATTTTATGAAGGATTGGGGATTGACTCATAGCCAGTTTCAGGAATTTCTTAAAAGCTTGGATGCTGAATATGGCAATACTTTTAAGAAATAAGGTAGCTCAGTGGAGAAAATATTAAAAAGGTTTTATAGCCTACTTGATGATATAAAATTGTTTATGACATTGAAAAGTAATCTGTGCCAGAACTTTATGATAACTGGCTTGCAGATTTAGATAGATCTGAATGCCCATTTAAATGACTTAAACACCCGTCACTTCATGGATTTTACTTCAGTGCAAAATCCATGAAGTTGAAATTATGGCAAGCCAAATTAAATGTTAAAAATTTTTTGCGGTTCGAGACACTGACCAAGCACAATTCTAAAAATTTTACAAAATATGCAGCCCTACTTTCCGATTTAGCACACGAATATAAAATTGATTTCAGGACTTTGGGGAAAATAAACAATTTTTTTTTTGCATGTTTTATACTCTATTTACAGTCGATATAGATATAATGCTAGCAAATTGTCAAATGGAATGCATAGAGTTGCAATCTGACATCAAACTTAAAGAGAAGTTCAATCGAATCTCATTGTTTTACTCATAAATCATACCTGCCCAGATATAAATATCCTTCACTGCATAGTTAAGCGTTATTCTGGTCATCAACGTTTGGAAGCACATACATCTGTAAACAACTATTTTCAAGAGTGAAGCACACTAAGAGTCAAATTAGAACCAAAATTTATTCGTTGTGCTTTAGTATTGATGTGTATGACATTTCCAATCCCTTTTTTTATACTATGTTATTTATACTGTGTTTAATTTTTCATGCAGAGTTCACAAGGCAAAAGACAATTTGACATTTTTACTTTTCAGCTTTTAGTGATGAAAGGCTGAATCTATCTAAATTCTGAGATGTGTATAACATTTCACATGTTTTTTTTCCTATGTTATTTATACTGTGTTTAGTTTTTAAGTTGACTTTGGTTAACAAACATTCATATTGAACCCCGAATCAAGAAACGAGAAACATAGTTTATGAAGGTACTTGAGATAATATTTGGATCAGTTTAATTGAACAGAGATTTATATGGAGTTTAATAAGGACAGGATGTTTCTATTAGTGTACAGAATCTTGCATTTATGGTGCGTGTAGCCCAAATTGCAGATTTCTGTTAATTTTTTCATCAGTCAGTGCCTTTAACCAATACTTTAATACTTTATTTATATATTTTTTTGGCTACAGAATCCTGCATTTATAGAGGTATTTATATGGACAATTAGACATTTTTACTTTTAAGCGTTTAGTGATTTATTATAAATGTATATATTTTATGATATTTATACTGTTATTAAATCTATGTTATTTATACTGTGTTTAGTTTTTAAATTAATTTTTGTTAACAAACATTAGACAATTTGACATTTTTAATTTAAACTTGAAAAATGAAAGGCTGAATCTACTAAAATTCTGAGATGTGTATAACATTTCACATGTTTTTTTTAAATGTTATTTATGCTGTGTATACTTTTTTAATCAATTTTGTTTAGCAAACATTCGACAAAATGACATTTTTACTTTTCAGCTTTACTTTTTAAAACTCTTAACTTTCCAAAAGACAATTTGACATTTTTCCTTTTCAGCTTTTAGTGGTTTATTATAAATGTATATATTTTATGTTTTACTTTTCAGCTTCTTTTGCTCCAAAGATGAAAGGTTAAATCTAGATGAATTCTGAGGAGTTAATTATAAATTTATATATTTTTATATTGGATTTGTTTTTAATTATTTGGGTGTATAACATTTCACATGCTTATTTTTCTATGTTATTTATACTGTGTTTAGTTTTTAAATTGATTTTGGTTAACAAACATTCGACAAATTTACATTTTTACTTTTCAGCTTTACTTTCCAAAAGACAATTTGACATTTTTCCTTTTCAGCTTTTAGTGGTTTATTATAAATGTATGTATATTTTATGTTTTACTTATCAGCTTCTTTTGCTCCAAAGATTGAAGGTTAAATCTTGCTAAATTGTGTAGATTTTAAATTGATTTTGGTTAACAAACATTCCACAATTTGACATTTTTACTTTACAGTTTTAGTGGTACAGTGATGAAAGACTGCATCTACCAAAATACTGAGATATGTATAACATTTCACATGCTTTTTTTTTTTGGCTATGTAATTTATACTGTGTTAAGTTTTTAAATTGATTTTGGTTAATAAACATTCCACAATTTGACATTTTTACTTTACAGCTTTTAGTGGTACAATGATGAAAAACTGCATTTACCAAAATACTGAGATATGTATAACATTTCACATTTTTTTTTGGCTATGTAATTTATACTGTGTTAAGTTTTTAAATTGATTTTGGTTAACAAACCTTCTTAAAATTCCGGGCAACGCCGGGTACTTCAGCTAGTATATATATAAAACAGTTCCGTAACTGACTGACTGACATACATCGCACAGACCAAACCGCTGGACCTAAAGGGCTGAAATTTTGCAAAGAAATTCTTCTTAAAGTGTAGGGCTGCACTAAGAAAGATTTTTCAAAAATTCTTCTTAAAATCTTTTTAATTAAATTTTTATGGTGTTTCAGTAACTTTTTTTAAGTTTGCATTTAAAATAATAATTTGAGGGTTATAAAATTTATATCACAAGAAAGATCATAAAAATGAAATTTTTTTCGAATCTTTACCTCCATTTTCTGATTTTTGGTGAATTTTTAAAGATTAATTTTTAGAATTTAATTTATTAAATGCTGATCACGTGATTTCTTTTTCTGGCACTTTAAATTAATTTATCGTCCCGTGCATGATAACGAAATAGACAAAAAAATACATTTTTTCTTGCTAATGCGGCAGACGATTGGACATTATCCAAAAAAATATTAAAATACAGTAAAAGATATGTTCCTCAAACTGTACTATATTAACTGTACTATATTCTTTAGTATGTTCTATTAGATTTAATTTTAATATTTTCTTCTAAATTATTTTGTCTATAAAGATATCCGTTACGATTTTTTTATAAATATTTTTTTCATTTTTTTTTACATGAATTTCATACATTGATCGTTGTATTTATTATAAATATATTTATACATACTTTTGGCATTAATTCCATACATCGACCGCTGTATTTAATTTGAATGCACTTCGTAGCAAAATACGGGTTTTTAGCTAGTATATATATATATATATATATATATATATATATATATATATATATATATATATATATATATATATATATACACATATTTTTGGCATCAATTGCATACATTGACCGTTGAATTTAATTTGAATGTACTCCGTTCGAAGTACGGGTTTTCAGCTAGTGTTTTCATATGGGGATACACGGAAAGTACCACAGAGTATCTAAAATATAGGAAAGCCTAAAAGCTCTCGTAGTCCTGCTGAGGATATGGATAAATAGTTCTAGTCACTTAAAGAGTACTGTTGTAGAGACTTTCGGAGAAGATTTTCTTCAATGGTAAAATCGGAAGAAAGTGGAGAAATTTGTATCAAAATAACAAAATTTGCTATTGATTAATTTAGAAAAGGGCAACTTTTTCTAAAATTACTAATAAGTTTTGAAATATAATTATGTTTTTATGCCCTCATGCACACATCGGAAACGTGTCTTTTTTCAGTTATATACACATCGTTTTCAATTTTTCCCACTGTAGGCCAAAAGACTAAAATAATTCTTGATTGACTTTTAAAAGTGTCTTCGGGAAAAATTAAATCCCCGAAAATAGATCGTAGATTTCATTGTCTATACTACTTTCAATTCTATATTACTCGTTTTGTATCACAATTACAGTACAATATTAGTATAATAAAAAGCACAGGCGTTTGATTGAAGTCCAGATTTTTCTGTTACAGACAGTGTGACCAGTTTGTATAAACAAGTTTGGGTGACGGCTGTGCGAAACCCTTGATTAGATAAAATTCGACATAAATCAGGTATCAGTCCAATTTCACATCAAAAAATCACAAATATCTTTGTCCTTGAATAACAAGTGATAAGAAAGTGTTATTAATAAAGATTTAGAATGTTACAAAGGTATCTGGGAGGAAAAAGTTCTTGGAAAAATTTAAACAGGTGCAAAAGTTTCTTATGGATGCAGGTGAATAAAAAGCGTAATATTAGAAAAATTTTGAAATCTTGTTTTTTAGGCTTTTCCAATGGAAGTATTTTAAATATTGAACTGAGGTTATTTAAACTTACAATACGTCCTATATGAGGTCGCCATCTTCAATTTTTTGTTTTTTTTGTATATCCAGTAATCTGAGAAAAGGTCTGAAAATAAAGGTTTTCATTCCCCAAAGACATGAATGCAGGAATAAATAATCCCACGTCATTCTAAGCTTTAAATTATTCATTAGTGCTTGCGTAGTTTTCGTCCTAAACGAGAATCGTATTTTCCTTTCATGGTAATTATCTAACTTGTCACTTTAATAAAGATGGATTTTAATGGCGGAAACAGCTTACTCTCTTCATAACTCTGGTTTGCATTTTGGAGAAGAATCTCGCCCTGCGGGAAGAGACTGCATTTTCCAAGAGATAACAACCTCATATATTCCTAATATTATTTCTGATAGTTTCAAGAAAGATTGTGTTTTTTTGTGATACATATAGAGTTACGGATTTTAGAAACTATTAAAAATTTGCTGAAAATATTCTGTACTCATTAATTTTTGGTCAATATAGGAAAATATATATTATGTGTTCTATTATGTTATTCGCTCGTAAAAGGAAACATCTAGTAATAAATATTCATTTTTTTTTCACTTTATATCTGTCCTCATTTTCTTATCAGTCACTCTTTTGGTTCATCATTTTCTAATAAGTATCTTCTGGTTTTATGCGCTTAAATTGAAAAGATATTGTTCCGTTTTTCCTGGGTTCGTTAGTATTGAATAAAATCTCTTCTGAAAATACACACAAAATACAATTTATTATTCCGTAGATTCTTCAGGCGCATACACAAATTCAAGCAGAAAACACGTAGCAATTGTTTTCTATACAGCAGAAAACTAAAAATGCAAGTCAGGATAACAGAGTCTTCAATACAATACACGCCTAACGCACATTAGATTCTCAGCAGAAAAAAACACTGAGTTTCAATGCCAATGTCAGGTATATTTATTGACTTCCAAAGCGCCCCCCTATTGGTCAGTCAGCTAGACATCTCCAGTAGCTTCTAGAAAGGTCTGGACGGCAAGTTGGCGACCATTTGGTGCCATATCGCCAAATTTGCGAACGAAATAAGTCACCAAATCCATCGCCAATTTGGCGATAACTCTCATTTTTGGCTGGATTACTATAAACTCGTAAAATTCGTAACAATATTTTCTCCAACTCAGGTAATATATCATAACAATGATTTATTATAAACGACTTCATATTTAAATTTGTATCGAAATTTAAAAAAACAAAACAAAAGCATGTTATAGATTCTATGTAATTAAATATATTTAAATGCAGTCTTATTAAGTTGTAGAATACCAACATAGTTAATTTACGGCAAACCACTTGATTCTTTATAAAACAATGTTTTTTAATTAATTAAAGGCAACAAACTCTGAATAGCAGGAACACTGGGTTTCAAAGTCTCGAAACTCAATTTCAAGGTTTCATTCAATTTATCTGCTTTTTTCCCATACATTTGGAAAAAATACGCTACTGAAGATATATATTTGGTATTCTCCTGATTATTCATTTGGATATTTTTGAAATTAAAAATACAATCAAAATTTGAAATGTTCATAATGATTTCTTGAACTAGGAAATTTTTAAAAAGGTCTGTCTCAGACATTTTCAGTCTAATTGCATTAGATGCCAAAATAATTGCTGAATAATTGGGGTTTATTTTGAGAACTCATTATTTATGCAGATCACTTATTTACTCATTAGCGAGAAATACTTTATCGATATTTCGAAGTATTTTATTGAACTAAAATTACGAATGAAGTTTTACCACTCAATCGATGAGAAAAATCTACAATATTTCATATCAGTTTAAAAGATTTTTTGAAAAAATAATCTAAGCTTCAAGTTCTACATTTCTACAAGTAGTGCATTTAAAATTTTTGAATAAGACTTTGATAGGACTGAAATAATAAGATTTTGACAAATACGGTTCTCGAACTCGTATCACCAACTTATCGAGCGTGGGATTCGACATATTGGGTTAGTCCAGTTTTGGAATTGAGTGTCATTTTCAGCGACATTTTGATTCATATGTATAATTAATTATAATAACAATATCATTTATAGTATAATTTTAATTGCAATTTCTCCTAAAATTTCAAAAGAACTTTTTATAGATAACGATTAGTAATTACTTGGGGTGCAAGGGTGAAGATTTTTACATACGACTTCCTTTTGGACTGATTCTTGATTTTTTTTTAGTTTTTTTAGCTCGGTAAGTTTTATTTTATTTTTGTAGCTTTTTCAATAGGTTTTTAGCTCGGACTGCTGGTGTCACAATTTGGTTTTAGTAACTGGTCTCACATTTTTGGTAAGAGAAACGCCAGTACTTCAATATAATGATCGTGTGATTTGATTAAATTATTTTGCCATTTGTATTACGAAGAAAGCGAGCAGTATGCGTTTTAAAAGGAACAGGACCCTCCCCTTTGAAATAATCAGGACTATCACTGGAAAGAAAATGTTCTGTAATTGACAATACAGATTACATCACAATGAGTTTATAACCTGGGATCACTGCCTTAGAGTATTATTTATGAAACTCTTAATCTCGTTTTAAAACACTTATTTTTTATGCAAATACATTTCTCAACCACATTCGAAATGACACGAGACTGAAGGATGTACAAGGTCTTATATTTTGTGTGTTGGGTGCGAATAGAAAACTTTGAGTCTGATCTCGTGTCGTCGTGGTTGCAAACAGTTTAGTGAATGAAATTAAGGGTTTTATTGGATTTAGAAATACTGACACATTCATCAATGTTTATGACCAGCAATACGAGAAAGACCATGTTCTTACATTTTCCCAAACCAAAGTACCTTAAATTGACAACCATTGAACAAAATTAGCTTAATCACAGACGAGATATAAGTGGAAGAGTTTCGTATATAATAAATCTGGTTTTATTCAAAATGCATCGTGCTTGAAGAACTTGATTTATGGAAAGAGATAATGCTTCATACCAAGACTCGTGAAAATTTTTGCGAAGTCAAATATTTGCTATCGAAATTTTCATGTGTGACTAATTTTTTTATAAACTTAGTTTTTGTTCGTATAATGATCTTTATGTCAAGAATATGTTTAAAAAAATGGGTGCAAATAAAAGTAAAATAAAATTTCCAGTTTCGCAACCTCTCTGCCTCAAGTTAGATAAAATGTTTCATTCTACTTGTTACTATTGGTGAAACATTTTTACAGATCTAGTGGTGCTTTTTATGAAAGAGTACCTGATTTCCTGGGCATTATCCCGCAGCCTCAGTAGATCTTTAGACGTTCTCGCAACTCTACGTCTTCGCAGCTGCGAAGCAAAATATATATTGCTCATAAACTTGATTATAGTCTACTGATTATTGATCATTTGTCTGAAGGAAACAGACATGGGCTGAAGTGTCATGTACAACGGTACTATTCAGCGATCGGAATTGAATGCGAGAGAATTTTGGAAAAGATATACCCACGTCACGAAATATGTTGAAAATATTGTCTACTGTGACTGACAGAAGCAACGGTTAAAGGGTGAAAAATATGCATCTCAGAATCGAGAAAAAGAAAAGGTTTTCTGTTATGGCCAGCTGAAAAACATCATTCGATAACTCCAACACACGCACTCTCGACAAAATTCCTTTACACGCTAATCGAATGATGCCATTTATTTCTTGCGTGTCTTCGATATTCCACAATGTTTCTTTTCTTTCACAGTGGATCTACGAATTGAAGACTCAGACGTTTCGAACGCGATGCATTAACCTGTTGTAAATGAACTTGACTCAAAAGCAATAATTCATATTTTATATCAAACATTAAGTTAGAATTCTTTATTTATAACACTCCCTATACTAAACATTAATATAATTTTCCACAGTTTTTCCCCTGTCTAGATTTTTATATCTACAAACATAACAAAGGTTACATTTATTTTTCTGTGATGTATTTAGAAAACCTTAATTTCAAAAAACACTTACCGTAGACTGGGGTTACTTGGACCCAAAAACTGAAGGTTTTTGTACATTTCTTACCCAACGATAGCCTTAAAAACATATTTGTGCTGATAACCCGATTTGAACAACCTATTTGAAGATTCCCCAGGATTTTAGGTCTTTTTCAAACCAAAATTTTAATTGTATATATATGAATAATTGCATATATATATATATATATATATATATATATATATATACATAATAATAATAATAAATTATTGAAATTTGGGTTCAAGTAACCCCCTGATTGGGGTTACTTGGACCCAACCTACATTTTACATGAAATATACAATTCAAATTGGTAGTGGGCTCAAGTAGCACCTATGATCTTGAAATAAAAATAGACGATATGTTTGAAAAATTTATTTTATATTAAAACAGAAAACAAACCCCATTTTATTTGCAAATTTGGTTGTTAACAGTCTTAAAAACTAATTTTACCCAGTCACGCCTAGGGAAGTTGTTTTGAACACATTTCTCTGATTTTCCATGCATTGCAAGGTAAGACTTGACAATTAATCGAAAGTCCATTTGGTCTACGGGAAATCAAAAATCACAAATTTTGTATAAACTAGCCGTTTTAAGATTTATATTTTCTTTTGTTAAACAACACAACTGAAAGTAACATATATAAGGAACGTTACCATTACCTGTAATCATACATATACGTTGTTAAGGGGTATTCTCTATAAGGCTAATTCTAGAACATCGTGATCAAAAAATGTGATTTTCCATTACCTCAGAACAGAGTTAAAGATAAGACTGAGAAACCCAGCATCAATGATTTTAAAAATTTCTTCTCTCTTTGTATGTACTATTTTTCAAAATTAGGATATCTATACTTTATCATTACAACAAATAAGAAATTGTTGAGGAAAAGTTTTAAATATAGTGTTGATTACATCCCACTCTGTATGTATTACTGTTCACAATTCAGATATCTACACTTAATCATATCAAATAATAAATTGTTGAGAAAATTTCTTCACTTATAAAATAGAGTAAAAATTCAGCAAGTACTGAAAAAAGTGTAGAAAATTAACTATTACTGGTTGTTGGTTGCTATGCCGGCGACGGTTAAGCCTAACCTCGCGATCATTTATGCTCTCTCTTTCACGCCTCTCTCTTAATGAATTATTTCTTCGGTTTCTTTCTTGAGACTGTTCCCAATTTTCCCTTGATTGTGCAGCGCGCTTTCAAAAATTCCTGATTTCATTCCGTAAATCCATGTTGACACGCGGTTGCAGATTGCAGACGGCCGCTAATGTTTACATCTGGTAGTGGCAACCGTTGCCATTCGGAGTGTAGAAATATCGCCGATTTTTGTGCCGCATACCTACGCGTTTTATATATATAGATGACTGGCACAAACCAGCTCATCTTCACTATAAAATATGATTGGATGTTCAGATTTGTTCAATAAACCATTCTTCAATCTCCTTTTTATAGCGGACCTACTAATTTTAAAGTGGGTTGAGGCATCTCTCTGAGACATTTCTCCTGACCTCACAGCATTTAAACATTCCTCTAATTTTTCAACTGTAAAATCCGCATACTTTCTGCTCCCAGGAGACCTCTTGTAATTTCGGGCCATTTTTTAATGAGATCTGAGAATAAATGCACCGGTTTAACCATTTAATAAAAGGAACCCGACATGAGGTAATGATATTAATTATTTATACAGTGAAATTTGAGAATGTCTAATCAAAAATGTGATTAAGTGTTAATTGGACCCACTTCCTTGCTTGGGTCCAAGTAACCCGATTTTTAGCTTACCAGAACACTAGTTAATACTTATAATTTTTACTGGGTTAATTGATTCTCTATTCATCTAATACTATTGTTATATTCTTAAAGACTGTATTTGAAATGTAAATTTATCCTTACCTAATGTGGGACTGAAGTGTGTAAAGAAGTGAAGGTGTAAGTTATAAGGTCGCAAAAATTCTTGTTTTTATCACAAAGCCTATTTGTTGGAGAGATTATGAATTATACCTATATTTTAATGACAAGAGACCTAGGTGTAATTTAAAATACTTTTTTGGTTTGGATCCAAGTAACCCCCTAGGGTCCAAGTAGCCCCAAGTTACGGTATTTGAATTATTCGATTCCTTTTAAGCAAACTTGTCTCCAGGGAAATTATAACAGAAACCAAAATAAACTACTTATATAGTTTGGTATTTAATGATCCTAATATGAACTAATGAAGTAACTTATTACAAATCAGACAGACTAATTTAATCCATTTATTTGTCCAATGCACACTCATACGCAAGTATTTAATAATTGATTTTCTCATTAATTAATTTTAAAACATTAATAATTAATTTTCTCAGTAACGGCCTATGTATTACTGTTATAGCTAATTTGTTTTCTGAATACTTAGAGCATGCTATCGTATGGCAAAGAGTATCGTATGGCAGGGGTGCTTAGTTTAAAATTTTCCTTTTATGTTTACATAGTTTCGGGATACTAACTAAAAATTAAATCTCTCTTCTTTGATAGAAACCTTTTCGAGATTTCAAACATAATTTAAAAGGAAACAAATATGTGCAGTTGGTTACAATTCACTATACAAATACAATAGGCAGCAAGTTCTGAGCTAATAATACTAATTCCCCAGGCCCAGTTATTAACCCAGACCAAAGAGCATTAGTATGTGTGATTAGCTCTATAAACAAGTCCCAAATAAGTTCTCTTAAATGAAAAATTGATATTACTTTATCGAAAAAAAATGAATACCATTGTTATAATTATACCTGTTGTAATTTGAAATTGTATATATTTGTTTTTGGCGTACTAGTAGCGCCACCTGGTTGCTTTGCGGCTTGCGCGAAGCATGTGTATAGTTAGCTGGTGTTCTACTCTTGAATCGAATAAAAGCCTGACGCTTGAAATCTTGGTGATTAATATTACTTGAATTCTTGGATTTTATCTCTTAATGGTGCCGAAACCCGGGACCTGGATTAGGGGTACCTTTAGATATTTAAACCTCAAGGTAAGGTATTTAAACTTTTGAAATTTAGTGATTTTGATTTCGGAATCATCTTCAAATGGAAAAAAATTGATAAGCTGAAAAGCAAACGTTCCACAGTTAGGTCTGGAACAACTAAATTAATATCGAAAATTTAATCATATTTCGAAGCTGACATAGACGAAAGAATAACTGATATTTTATCAGAAAATCTTGAACAGTTAAATGGAAAAGAAATTTCCTTAAAAGAATTGGATTCCGAAATCGAAAATGAAATTGATGATCCTTTGGAGTTTGAAAAAGAAACAAAAGTTTGTGAAGAGTATTTAGAAAAAATAATTAGTATCAAATTTAAAATTAAAAATCGGAGATCTTGGAAATGGTGGCACGGTCCCGAATTCTTGTCATTGCCTGAAGATCAGTGGCCTAGAAGGGACTGTGTTGTTGCTAAGAAAGAAGTGAATAATGTTGTAGAAGAACAAAAATAAAAGTCTGAAGTAAGTTTGCATTGTGCTATCGAATACACCACTAAAGTGGAATTGATCTTGGATTTGGAAAAGTACAATTATATTAAAAAAGTTTGTCGTATAACAGCATGGGTAAAAAGATTTATTTCTAACGCTAAAAATAAGAAGAAAGGTCGAAAGTTTGATGAGTTATCAGCAGAAGAATTGGAAGAAGCAGAGAAAATGTGGATTCGACAAATCCAGAGAAAATATTATTTTGATGAACTCAAATGTCTTAAAGAAGGAAAACAAGTCTCTAAGGAATCGAAAATTCTTGACTTGAACCCTGTGCTTTCTGATGATGATCTGACAGTAGTAAAGGGACAATTGCAAAAGTCTAATCTGGATTTTTATACTAAACATCCTTTAATAATCCCTTCTAAGGATAGGTTTGCTGAACTATTGATTTGGGACGCTCATGAAAAAGTTTTCCACGCCGGAGTGTCGAATACTATCGTACAGTTACGAGAAAAAATTTGGCTGACGAAAGGTAGACAAGCCATAAGAAATCAACTTAAAAAATGCATTGTGTGTAAAAGACTTAACTCGGTTCCTGGAACACAGATTACTGCCCCTCTTCCTGCTAATCGCATCGAACAAGCACCACCTTTCTCTGTGGTTGGAATTGATTTCGGTGGTCCCTTGTATGTCACAGACAGTCCTGATAAACAGTACAGTTTACTTTTTACTTGTGGGGTTACGAGATCTGTGCATTTGGAATTAGTTAGGAACTTAACAACAGAAACTTTTCTGTTAGCTTTTCGGCGATTTGTCGCACGACGTGGACTGTGTTCTACAGTATACTCCGACAATGCACGTACCTTTAAGCTAGCTGAAATCGAGCTGAAATATTGGTGGTCAACAATCAGTGATCCTAAGGTGAAAGACTTCTATTCTACACATGGAATTACGTGGAACTATATTGTTGAAAAGTCGTCGTGGTGGGGCGGATTTAACGAGAGACTCATCCGTTCTGTAAAAGTTGCCCTAAGAAAAACTCTTGGAAAATCATCGTTGACACGAGAGCAGCTGTATACTGTCATTACGGAAATTGAAGGTGTATTAAACTCCAGACCATTCACTTATGTTTACACTACGAGTGACGAGCCGATTCCTTTAACGCCGGCTCATTTTCTTTTAGGTAGAAGAGTTACGAATCTACCAGCAGTAAAATTCCATTGTGAAGGTCAGTTCTCTACCAGGAAATTATTAGTTAAAACGTTTAATTATAGAGAAAGGTTAATGCAATCATTTTGGAATAGGTGGAAAAAAAGATTATTTAGTGAATTTAAGATCTAGACATTTGGTAAGTAAAAATAAGATTCGCGAATTTAAAATCAACGATATTGTTTTGATTCATTAAGAGCATTTGCCCAGAAACTTTTGGAAACTGGGAAGGATTGTTGATGTATTTCCTGGTAGAGATGGCAAAATAAGATCTTGTAGCATAAAAACAGAAACAGGTGTAGAAAGACGACCAGTACAATTATTATATAATCTTGAGTTAAACGATTAAAATTAAACTGTATATATGTACATATTTTAAACTAAATTGAATACTGTATATAATGTAAATATTTTCTTCATACATTTATGTTTAAAAAAATAGAAAAATTTGAGCGTTATGCTTTTATTTTAGGACTGTGTTGACTGTTGGAAGTATGTTTAAATTCAGAATTTCTCTTTGTATTAATTCTTTATAATTTTCTAAATGATATAATTTGAAGTTACTTGGTTAGTTGTGTTTTATCTATTTTCTTAAATTTTATAATTGAATTATTTGATTTCATGTTTAAAATGATTCTTTATGTGATTACTTGATATATAGGATTATTTGATATCCCTGATGTATGCATGTAAACCTGTTTTAAAATGTTTGATGAACCTCCTGTTCATCGGGAGGGCAAGATGCTGCAATTTGAAATCGTATATATTTGTTTTTGGCGTACTAGTAGCACCACCTGGTTGCTTTGCGGCTTGCGCGAAGCATGTGTATAGTTAGTTGGTGTTCTACTCTTGAAACGAATAAAAGCCTGACGCTTGAAATCTTGGTGATTAATATTACTTGAATTCTTGGATTATATCTCTTCATGGTGATTTTCTTTAATACCTATTACTTCCTGGATTAATGAAGATATACAATCATTAGTTTGAAAAGAGATTCCAATCTGTATTTTTATTCCGTATTTTAAAAAAGTGCATGTATTTGTTTAACAATTTCTCACAAATTTCATTAATTAACAGATAATGTATTTCAAAAAAGCAGTTTCTAATTAACTTAAGAAATTCAGATAGAGTAAAAACTCCCTGTATTATTTTAAATAGGGAAAACTATAATAATAATAATCAATGACAAGCTAAAAACAACTACTACATTCAAAATAAAATTTCTATATAATATTAAGAAAATTAATTAACTTATCGCACAAGAAAAATAATTACATGCTATTAATATTTGTTTTACTACGCTACGAATGACTGAGTATGTTATAAAATTTAGTAAGCTCTAAGGGAGTTGAGGACATTCCATTATCCCAGATGTTTAATCAGGGGAAAGAAAGTGAGACATTTAATACAACTTTTCGCAGTATTAATCAAACTGTGCCGTAACTTGATCTTCTTTATCCTGTTAAAGTGATTCAGAAGATTAACTGTGGCATAAAAAAAGATTAGTCTCACAGCACAACAAAGATAGATTATCTAATACTTTGAACTGATTAGTTATAACTGCATCAACTGAAATGAATAACATAATAAATCAATTTTTACTTTTTTCAAATAGCGATATCATCACCATAGAGAAAAATCCCACCTGACGTTTCCCAGCCTGAGGAAAAACAACAGTTATCAGATTAAAAAAGAATTATGAACTTATATTTAATATTGTGAATTTTAAGACGTTTCATGTATTTATTAACCTTTTCCTTACGGGGTGGGATAGCATGTATCCCTAGAAAGAATATATATATATATATATATACAAAAATACACGTATATAAAAATATATGCAAAAATACACACATACATATATATATATATATATATAACCCCCTTAATGGCCGTCCTTACAAAGGGGTATGAAATTTTCCGTTCTAAAGAAGGAATAAAAAAAATGGGCCTCGTAAACTAAAGGTTAAGCGTTCTAAGGCGGGGTGGCCCGGTTGGCAAAGGCTTCGAGCCAGTGATCTGAGGGTTGCGGTTTCGATGCCGGTTGCTGACAAAATCTACCACCGTGTTCACTAAAGATGGCCGGTGCACGTCGAATCTGCCGTGGATGGAATGTCCTCCAAGTTCTCACATTTACTCTGGAGGTGCGGGTTTAAGTGTTCCGGTCTCGTCACTTGACTCGGTTCTAAATTACGGGACCAGCTTGTAGGGGGTAATGCTGGCCACGTATACGGTGTCCCCTTAAATGAATGGCCATCAGTCTCGCCCTTTATTGAGAACAAATAGCGTCTATAGCAAATCTTCCGGGCATTTGTAATAAATAAATAAATTAAGCGTTCTTCGCAGATTTAAGGTTAGTAAACGTTTAAAATA